>CAOKZL010002398.1:0-359954 GCA_948472985.1 Iguana delicatissima | reverse complement strand
ATATTCATCAAGGATTTTATTTATAATCACATAAAGAATGACTCTCGTCAAAGATTTCATAGTTCTCCATCTCTTCTTTGATGAAATGGGTGCTGCTTCCAGGCCCAAGATCCTTTGCATTCTGACATGTGCAGGTTCTGTGGTCACCAGCAATACAGAGTCCTAAAATTCAATGAGAATAGTTTTAAAATATGTCCTATACAACGTGTCTCACCAACTGATCCCCATGTATGTTCACAAACCTGTATTTCTCCTGTGGCCGCCAGCTTCAGCAATGCTGCTGTGCATGGCTCCTGGGCATTCCTTTCAGCAACTTGTACCTCACCACCGCTTGTTCCAGGTTCCTGAAAATTGAGAACAAGGATTATTAGTTTCTGGTCTCCCCAAGGTAGCCCCGAACTCTCCAGATATGTTTCCCTTTTTACCTGCGCTACAGCATTCTCTGCTGAGAGAGAGTCTAACATAGTGTGCCACATTTGGGACTCTTCCTCTGGTGGACAATTCTCTTTATCTGTATCCATACTGCATTTCTGAGGGGTGCTTGGCGCCTCCATGTTGTCTCCGCAGGACTTGTCCGGGCATGCGAAAATGGCCGCTTCTCTCCCCACGCTATATCTCTCAAAGGGCGTCTTCCTATTGGCCGGTTTGACGCACGTGATTCCGAGGGGCCCAAATCCGCCCCTATTGGTCGAGGGTGGTGGGTGGGCTCACACGACCCCACTGGGCCAATGGCCACGCGCCTAGGGAATCGCCCCTGATTGGCCCGTGTGGATCCGAGGGGGTCACGTGGCTCCGCTGGGGCCCAATTAGAACCCCATTTAGAAATCGTCCCATTGGACGGCTGGGACCACGTGGGAGGGGAGGGGACACGGCCCATTCCGGATGTCCCGCCCTAGCACTTCCAGGGGAGGGAGATTGACAGGTCATAAATCAATCACTTTTGACAGGTCATAAATCAATCAAATCTGACAGGTCATAAATCAATCAAATCTGAGGGTCATAAATCATTTTTGACAGGAGCTACACAGCCCTACTACTCAAATAGATTTGTGAATGATAAAAGTGAGAGAAGAAAACACTAACACTTGTTTTCCAAGTGTCTAGTATTCATATCCATGTATGAACAGGGAGACATATGACTTCCTAGTCCTCAGTGACCATCATTTCCTGAAAAGAAATGAATATCCCCTTACATCTGTCAGCTTGTACATGCCCAGAAGTGTATCAGCACATTCGGAACCTGAAATCCAGACTTCATAGCCTTTCTTTGTTTCAGCTATATTTACAAGCTATGTATAAAGGATCTCTTTTGTAAATTGCTGATGGATTTTGGGAGAAATGATTTTCTCTTCTGTCTGACAATAGATAATAACCATGAATTTAAAATGCATTTTCCCACTGCTCCCATCTGCAAGCTTGCAAAATCAGTCATTTCTTTTGTGTCTCCCTTGCAATAACTTGGATGGAAATGACCTAAAACATCCTTGACAATTGTGCCTTTCTTGATGATTAGGAGCACTTCACATCCTCCGCAAAAAAAGCCACATTGTAGCTTTCTATTTTTTTTTCTGGTCCCTCTTGGCTCCATTCAGTATAGATCTGAGATCAATGGTCTTCTGGTTTACAACAGCTCTGCAGAACTGGTTTCTGCTGCCAAGAAAACTGCCAACATAATCAGGAATCCAGATTGTAAATTCAGTCCATAATCCTGGCAGAAAGATGCATTTAGGCTCCCATCTTCCTATAAACTCTCTGTTGCTCCTCCCTTCCTTGAATGGCCTCTATTGGCCGCAGGGAGGCCTCAGATTGATGTGGCCAGAGATGAAGAAATGAGAGATGATCAATATGGGCCACTCACACAAGGATTTGCAGAAGTACTGTTTGCAAGATGAGTTAATAATGTAGCAACTGTGTTTTACTCACAGGGGGCAAACTATGAGGATTTCAGGATTTGTCTTCCTCTCTCTGTCTGGGTCAATGGTTCCCAACCTTTAGGTCCCTGGGTGCTGTTAAACTACAATTCCCAGGATTCTTTACCATTGGCATAGCTGGCAGAGCATTCTGGGAACTGAAGTCCAGCAACCCCTAATATATCTTTAGATATCTGATGTCTCTCTTTAACTATTGACACACACATGCATGTGTGTGCAGGCAAACTCATAATCTGTATATTAGAGAAATTCACATCCTGGAATGGGGAACATTTGGCCATGTCAGATCTTTCTGTTTACAAGTCCCATAATCCCTTGCTATTGAACAAACTGCCTGGGATTATTGTGTGTTAAAAGCCAAAACGTCCCTGTAGAGACAAAGTCAGGGTAGATGCAGAACGGGGGTGCAGCTATGGGGGGGGGTAAATGTGGTCCCACATAAGCATTCTGCCTCCTAGTGAAATTTTCCTTCAGTCCCCAGATTTCTAGCATTGCAGTAATGTAAAACTTCACCTGAATTTTTAGAGATTCAGTTTAGACATCCAAAGAAATTGGACAGGCAAAGTTCCTAATAGAATGTAAATAAGGCAAATAGAAGAGTTCCAAGGGGGACTGATTGGCAATGTCTTGCTTACTTCAATGTTAGAAATTTGGGAACTGACAGAAAATTCCAGTGGGAGAGGCAATGTTATCATTTTTGGGAGGGCAGTGCCCTGATTTTGGCCACCCTGGAGATACACCCTTGAGAAACATCTTGGTAAAGTTACTGTTTTTGGATTAGGACTCAGAAAATCCCCCAGCCAGCATGTCATAGAAGCGCAGAGCTGGAAGAAACCGCAAAGGGCATCAAGTCTGCTGAGCCATTCAGACCAGTGATTCAACCAGCCTGGTGTTTGCTGCTCTGCTTGGCAGTGGCTCTTCAGAATTTTGGGCAGAAGACTTCTGCCATCATCTGCTATGTGAGATGCTTGAAGTGAAGATCTCACGAACTGAAGATAGAATGCAAACCTCATACATGTGAAACTCAATGACAGGATACTGTTGCCTCTTAGTACAGGTTCAGTCTTTGGTGTCTTCAGTTCTAAAAGGGACCTTGAGGTGCAGATGCTGTGAAAAACCAGGGTCATGCTAGTCAGAATAGACAGTATGGGGCTAGATCAAAGTTGGGCAGCTCCCAGAGGTCTTTAGGCCACACCTTTTCATCCAGCCACTTTTGTTTGTGAAAAAACAAACAAACAGCTCAACATGGACACAAGTGGACTTCTTCAACCCCAAAGAGGGTGAAGTGGACATTTATGCCCTCTAAGGGTATGACTGGTGATTTGGGGCCGAAATCCTTTTGAGTGGGGAGCAGACGCCCTGCAGCCTGTAGTGGGGAGTGAGCTAGGATGTGATCCAAAGGCTGCACTTTGCTCGCTCCTGGACCAATGGGCTGACTCAGTGTAAAGAAGCTTCCAGCTGTTCCATTCTCTGAGCAGTGAAAACCTCAGGGGTGTTACCCAGCGTTTGGCTTCCACTGAATGAGGTACTGGAAGCGTTAGTTATTTTGGAGAGGTATCATTTATTTTACACATACATTCCAGCAGCATAAAAGAACCTTGGCAATGTAAACCAGTAGTTATGGATCCACCATTAGATTTAAAAATCAAATCACTAGCACAGACGTATCACAGACGTACTTTGTGTTATTTTAAAAAACAGACCTATAAAGCATTAATGAAATGGCATTTTTCCATAATAGCGCTATAATTAAAAAATTAAAAAATAGAGAAGAGAAAATTTGCTCTTCAAAACTTAGACTACCTCTGCAAACGTCAGTCAGCCCTCCACATTTGCAGGTTTGACTTTCACTAATTTGATTACTTGTGGTTTTTTTCAATCCTGCCCCCCCCCCCCGTCACCTCAGGCACTTCTTTTCCAGGGGAGACTTCCCTCTCCCTGGCTCCAATCTGGCCACACAGCACCTTAAAAAACTGCCTCTGGTCCTCCCACTCCTCTACCAGCAGCTGCCTGTCCAGCTGAGGACAGCTCACAGTCTGATTTCTCAGCACCACAATCTTCTCCCAACACCCAAGGAAGGAGATGGGCAAGAAAGAGAAAGTATAGGGCCACCATGCCGACTCACCCCCTTTCCCTGACTTGGTTTGCATCCTAGGTGCCTGCCCTGGCAATCATACTTCACTCCCCTTCCTACCCCCAATATACATTTTGATATTTGCAATTTTTCTACTTTCGCAGGGGTCCTGTACCCCCAACCCTAGCAAATATGGAGGGCTGACTGTACATCCTGATTTTGGAAAATCATTGGAAGAGCCCTACTGCAGATTCAAGAAATTGCTACAAGCAGTTTCCAAGAAGCATGGAATAAGTGGATGCAAAGATAGCACTGGGCAAAAACTAGCAAAATCAAGGAGCTATATCATGAGAACTTGCACTTCCTTAGATGAACCTTGAGAAGCCCACTGTTTAATCCACCATTACAGATCACTATATAGATGACATTGTGGGCTGCTTTGCAACAATCAAAATAGTTACTTTCGTGTGCAACACTGGATAGGTTCTGTTGCAGCCTAGATTGATAACGATCTACTCTTTCATATGATAGGATCCAATCATGATACATGCAAAGTCAGTGGGCCAACAGAGTTTTGCAGATGGTCTCTGTGTCTCCCAAATCTCTTGTTTCCATTGTGCTAGCATTTCTGGGAAGGCAGATGACACTGTATTTTTACAGTGTCATCTGTAAAATCAGAAATCAGAAATCGGATTTCCTTGGCATTTCTGGGAAACAGGGCAAGGATCCAAATGGTAATGGAGAACCTCTCTGACGCCTTTGGCAAGAGGCGAGTGGGTTGTCTTAATCCTCCAACCTGGCAAAAAGCACTCTGTGGCTTAATTAGGTAACATCTCAGCCATCAAGTCCATTTATTTCACTGGACTCTTGTTGAAGACCTCTGAATTTAGGTGAGGTCTCTTGGGACCAAACTACACACAAGGCTGATGAGTATCCCAGCAGAATGCACATCAGGTGTTTTGTTTATTTAACCATTCATTAAATCAGGCAAATAAACAATATTTAATAGATATAATCTCATTTAGAGAGGGGTGGAGGTCAGATTTTCACGTGAACCACAGTGCATGGAAAGGAGAGGGTTAACTTTTTTTCTCCTCAGCTGCCATTGCAATGAAAATCATTCCAGGTGCCTTTCTGTTAGCTTTAGTAAAGCACACACATCCAAGCATAAAACCCTTAGCTCCAGTGAGTGCTTTTCCCTAGAGACAATAACAGCACGTGGGTGGGGAATTTTCATTAGGATTATGGCAGAGGAAGGAAGGCACTTTCCTCCTTGGCCCTGATGAATTGCCTCCCCCACCAACACATGCTATTAATTTAGGAAAATCACCTTGATGTGCTTTCTGATGATGGTGTCTAGTGTGACTGTTAGGAAGAGATGTCACATATGAAGACATTTCTCCTTGTTTACAAGGACACCTGTGGTATGATTTTCCAAATGGTGTAGAGGAAACTGAAAGAATGCTAGAGGTGGTGGAATGTTAGTTCCAGCAGGCGCTCCGAGAAGCCAGCAGTGGATCAAAATCAGGACTAACGTATCCATTAGGCACAAGTGCCTAAGGCCTACAAAAATGTTAGGGCCTCCAAAAACAGGATTTTAGGGCCTATGAAAACGTCCCTAGTAGTACGTCAAGGTGAGGTGGGGAATCAAACACAAGAGTGCCTAGGGTCTACAAAAACGTTAGGGCCAACAAAAACAAGATTTTAGAGCCTTTGAAAATATCCTCAGTGGTATGTCTAAGCAAGGCATGGAGTTGAACACAAGCATGCCTCGGGCCTACAAAAACCTTAAGGTGGCCCTGATCAAAATGATTCAGGAAGTTGAGAAATCTATGCTGAATAATAGAAAATCTGGGTGTATTTACACATGTTACAGCCACCTTCTTCATTTTCTTTCCCAAATACCACAGACAGTACGGCACAGACCCTTTTTGTCTTCAGATAATATTCTTTCCAAGGAATTTTTTTAAAAATATACAATACTCCTTTAACTGTCTTCTTAAAAGATGATGGAACCTGTATGGATATGTGGACTTTCTCAATGGCATGAATTCCAAATATAGGAATAAAATAGCTGCTATATCCAATAATTAACCTATTTGCATACAAAAACTTTGTTGCTATTGTTGTTGTCTGCTGTCAAGTCATTTCTGACTTATGGCGAACCCTTAGAAGGTTAAGAGGGGACATGATAGCCATGTTTAAATATTTAAAGGGATGTCATGTTGAGGAGAGAGCGGGCTTGTATTCTGCTGCTCCAGAGACTAGGATGAGGAGCAATGGATACAAACTGCAGGAAAAGAGATTCTACTTAAACCTCAGGAAGAACTTCCTGATGGTCAGAGCTGTTAGGTAGTGGAATGTGGTATGGAGTGTGGTGGAGTTTCCTTCTTTGGAGGGTTTTAAGCAAAGGCTGGATGGCCATCTGTCGGGAGTGTGTTCCTGCATGGCAGGGGGTTGGACTGGATGGCCCTTGTTGTCTCTTCCAACTCTATGATTCTGTGACTCTAACCTATCACATGGTTTTCAGGGGCTGAGCGTTTCTGATGCACCCAAGGGTCATTGAGTGGGTTTCCATGGCTGAGCAGGGAATTGAACCCTGGTCTCCAGAGTGATAGTCCAGTACTCAAACTATTACACCACACTAGTTCTCTATGAGGAAACTGCTTCATCATTTTTCCTCATAGAAAGTTGGCTATTTTCCCTCTTAATCTAATTTACTGTCCGCCTGACCTAAAATTGACTCAAGTCATTGTGCTGCTTGAAGCAGAGGGCAAGATCACCTGTTCCTTCATTCCACATGGAGACTTGCAGTTTCATTACTTCCACATTGGTGATGGGACAGAGTCATTTACCATATCTGAGGGCAGTAGTCTAGTTTACGGGGTGCGGGAGAGGAAATGTGACATGCACAGGTTTTCCTCCAAGAGAATAGGATGGCTCACATTGTCAAGAGGAATGGCTGGGGAGTAACCACTGCTGCCTTCCCCAACATCTGCCCACTGAAGCACTTGACTCATGCTGCCTTGTGGTAGGGCCAGCTCTAGTGTAATCAATGTGATTAATTTAATTGGATGATTACCAAATTCTGCTGGGAATCCAGTTCTACTATTTCTGTCTGCTTTCCTCTTCCAAGGAATCCTGTTACTATTGAAGCCATAGATCTTCTCTATGCACACCCCTTTATTTCACTTTTCTCAGGACATCAAATAACCCGTTATGGAAAATTCTGCTGCAGTGGTGTGAGAATGCTGGCCATGAAGCCAAGCTTCTGAAATATGTTCATGGCTTTTTGCCTAGGAACCTATTCTGCTAATGTTAAACTAAGGCATTTTCATTAATAGCATTTCCTTTGGCAATTTCCCAGGAAAAGAATTCAGACTTCTTGTATATTCAATCAACATTCATATTAGTAATAAACAGGCTTGTGCTATGGAGATAAGAGTGTTTTAGCAGATAATTTTTAACACGAAGGTTCAAAGCTTACTCCCAGGTAAGTGGGCATAAGATTTCAGTCTCCGTCTTTTAATTATTTCATCTTAATGTACATTGGAAGTAAGAGCTGTGTGCAACTCTAGTGAGAAATGTCATTAGTATTATCAGAATATTTTAAAGTTTCTTCAAACATTGGCCAAGATGATACATCGCTTGAGCACAATATAAATATTCACTGGCAGAGTTACATTATACTTGCGTTACACAATGTCTATACTATAATCCCAACATAGCATGATGTACATGGACAAATGGCCAATGAACATGGCTGACACTGTCTGTTATATAACTACCATGAGCATTCACATGTTTCTCTGTGAACTTTAGTGTGCTATCACATGCATAACAGTTCCACATGCAGAACTCCACTTATGCGACCATCAGCTGGATAAGACTGTTGTGCGATGTCTACAAATGTCATTTTGCATGCATAGTGCAACCTACACCCGTGTATATTACTCACAGGAAGCTGGCCATTCTCTGACATTTTGACCAGGGTTTCTCAACCAGAGTTCCCTGGAGCCCTAGGGGTGAGATCGTGACTGGAAAAAACACAACTTTTTTTGAGCTGTAGATCAACCTAAATACTCTGAACGCACCAGATCCCATCAGTTCCTGGAAGCTAAGCTAAGCCCTGATTAGTGTTGGATGGGAGATTGCTAATGAATACTAGCTGCTGTAGGCTATATTTCAGAGGACGGAACTGG
This sequence comes from Iguana delicatissima, assembly GCA_948472985.1. Classification (NCBI taxonomy): domain Eukaryota; kingdom Metazoa; phylum Chordata; class Lepidosauria; order Squamata; family Iguanidae; genus Iguana; species Iguana delicatissima. Next base: position 351,747 of record CAOKZL010002398.1, on the reverse strand, counting down.
CAAAACCACCTCTGAGTATTCCTTGCCCAAGAAAATATTATGAAATTCTGGGATTCACCAAAAGTTGATAGGAGTCTTGAAGGCATATACAGAGAGAGAGAGAGAGAATAATTTTTATGCAGGAATTCCTTGAGACATGAAAATTATTTCAAGGGTTCCTCCAGAGTAGAAAGATTGAAAGAGGTTAGATTAAGCAGCAGTGACCAATGGTGTCCAATGAGTCTGGCTGGGCAGATGGAGATGCGGTGGGAGTTGAATCTCTGGATATCTTTGGAATTTAAGTTGTTACTGAAACAGGAGAATAGACGTCCAAAGGTGTGCATTGCCCCCACCACACCTTTGCATCTATGATGTCCATTCCTTGCTCTGTAGTATGTGCTACTATGCATTCAGAAGACTACCCAACATTTGATGAGTCCGTGATAGACCTTCAATAGTTACCCTTTAAAAGCAAGTCATAATTTAAGTCGTTACCATCCCAAAGAAACTTGTTGCTGTTAAGTAAAAGTAATTTACTGCATTACTCATGGCTTGTTATCCCAAAAGGTGGGGGACCTTGAGGTCTACTAGCAGTATGAGCATCTCTTTAGAAATTTAGAAAATTATAGCTCAAAGGAGGCCTGTAAGAGGAGGGTAATGGCAGGATCTTTTCACTTGTGTATACCAGTACTAACTGTAGGACTCCAGTTAAAGGTTTAAACAGGGTGTTTTTATTAGAAAACAGGGTGTTTTATTAGAAGTGTATATATCTGGCGTTGCATGGGATTTTATTTTCTCATAAATACTTGTTAGAAAGATTTGGGATCTTGTGTCTCTAATTCCCCAAACTGTCTTGTCCAGTACCTGTAACTTTTCCTCATATTCCCCATCCAATCTATATTTGGAGTTATTAACATACATAGGCTGGATTCCTGAGGGAATACACTGTCCTCCTCCTTGTTGCTAGGCTTTGTCTCCATAGCAACCGGCCTATTCAAGACAGTCACAGTTGACTGAGGTTCAAGAGCAATCTGGCTGAAAATTCTAAAGGCCTCTCTCTAAATTGCAAACCCCAGGATTCCACAGAATCTTCTTAGGCAACCAATCATATGAGGTCTTTGTTTGACACAGCCAATCATATGACACAGTCTTCACCTGCCTGATGCAGACAAACAAGCAAACTTTGACTTTTATATATTGGTATATTAGCAGAAACACATGCAAGAAATCAAGCAGTTTCAAATACCATACAAGGCTAGTGAAGTGAAAAGTAAGAGAGATTGGATTGAAAGATTTGGGTGTAGAGGGTGATATTTACTGGTCCTGGAGCAGAGTTTGAGGGCAGCACGGAGGAACAGGAGTCTGGGATGCAGTCCGACACCCAAAGTGCTAGCAAAATCCTAGGGTTTAAATACCCTTTTCCCTACCCTGAAGGGATGAGTGTTAATTGGTGCCTGCCAGAGTAAATAAAAAGGGTCTGAAACAGATTTCCAGCTTTATGATTCTGTGGTGAAACAGCTCTTAGTATTTAGTTTGAATCTTCTTTCTTGTAATTTGAACCCACTGGCTTGGGTCCAGCCCTCTGCAACAGCAGAAAATAAACTCATTCCATCTTTCATGTGATGGCCCGTCAGTACATCCTACTGTGATTAGTGGGGGCTTACACGCAGGTGATTACATGTATGGAATATAGACCAGAATTCTGTTGGTGTACTGCACCAGCATTAGCTCTGCCAGTGTAGGCACTAATAGCAGGAGGAAAAATGCTGTGGGTGCAGTGGCTGTGAAGAGAGACAGGCACTAGGATTTTGGTCATAGCTTTAGTGCCACGGTTGTTACCCAGTTTACTGGGGGTCCTGTGAGGGACACCAAAATGTGCTCAACTATAGGCGGGGAAAATTAGCTCTGAGCACTGCTTTAGCGTTACGAGAGGCCGGGTAACTTAGCAGGATCTTTAACCCAATGTCTACGGGGTCAGGCCAAGTCAAGAAGCAAACCGGTTTGAAAGCAATGAATGATCTTTATTAAATACAGGCACACAATGTAAGCAACACAGGCATGCAGATAACTAAGGAAATTAAAGGTGTGAGTAAGATAGCAGGATTTTCAGGCGGATAGTTGATTTGGGTGATAAGAAACCTGTTCCTGAACCCCAGAAGAAGATAGAGAGTGATGCTGGGGTTTGATGCAGCTCAGCACGTGGAGCTGCAATGCGGTCTGGAACTCGGGAGCGATCCGAGGAAGGTCTCAGACTCAGGGGTTTTTATAGGGAGAAGTGTGACTGCAGGCTATGCCTTACTCGGGGACAACAATGAGTGCGAGACAATGTCTCCAAAAAGTCACAATTTAGCATGATGGAATCAGAACCGAACTAACAATGGTGTAACCAGTATGTAAATGCGCAACGCTTGACAGTGGATGGTTCAGCCTTTGTCAAGTTGCCTGCCCAGGGCAGGGAGCCTTTTGTAGGTAGCACGCATACATGATATGGTGTTTGCCGGGGAGGTCCCTGAAGCTGCGATCTGGCTATTTCTGGCGTGTCTGTATTGTTTGAGAATATTTCAGCAGTTAAGTGCCGAGCCTAGTTTCGTGCTTGTCTGGAGGCCTCACAAACACGTGGAGAAGGGTGGTATGGTAAGGCTGAATTATGATATCAAAGTGATATCGGGTGCTATCGCCAGATAGGCCTAAATTTCAGTAATACGGTAACCAATGCAAACACTTTTGTAGAGCAACAGGATTCTCTTTGCATTTGTAAAATCCTGAAGCAGCATACCTTAGATATCCCACTACTAGGTTGGGAAAAGGGAATCATGGCATTTTTTTTAAAAGGCATGTATATACAGGAGACATGAAAGTAGATTTCACATCATGAAGTTGCATTAGTGCCCATATCCATCCCACTTTTCGAATAGATATAACTTGCATCTCTTTTCTTGGCAGAAATAATGATCATCTGCCTTTATTGCTTTGTGGGGATTAAAATAGAAATAAAGACAATGTCCATTGTTCAAATGTAGCTTCAGTATATTTTTTGATTTAACATAAACTATCTTGCAGCATAAATGGCATGAGAAAATAATCCAGAACGCAGAGTGGGGAAGGATTTGGGGCTCTGATAAGTGGTTGATGAGGCCCCTTTCCATTTTTGTCGACTGCTCCTCATACAGCAGGGAGCATGTGTGAGTCTGCATACAATTCCCCCTCTCTCACTGCCTTTGGAGAAGGGAATGTGTCGCAGTTTACTTTGCTTGGGTTGCACTGCAGTGTGATCTATTTTCTTAGACTGCCACTGGGGTGGACCTGTGTTTAATACTGCAAAGACTTTTCCTCACCACAGAATGGTGTCTAGGAGTGTGTGTACCAGTGAAAATAACATTTAACAGACTACCTACCTGCATCACTGAAATAAAGCTGTATGATGAGAGAGAAAGAAAACAGCAACACACTTCCATCATTCCTCTCTCAAAAGTGCTGTTCATAATGCAGCGCTTTGCCAGCAATTATTAATTCTGGTACTGCATGCAGCTTTGGCTACAGTGAGGCTTCTCCTAATGTGCTTTAGAGCCAGATACTTTTTTCTGGATGCACTCTACAGTGAGAGCAATTTAGTCAACTTTAAGGTATGCAACAGCCAATACACCTGGGTCCTTAAAGATTGGCTTTTAGAGATAGTTTGTGTTATTTTTATCTGGCACTTCCCACCACTGGCATACAATAATGCTGAACAGCTGCCATTTTAGCACATTGTGGTCTGTTTTTTGCATTGATGCATGGAAAAACTCATGCATTTCTCGAAAGCTGATTACAAATAATGCTATGACTACAATCTTCCACCATGTTCTTGAATGAATCCCAAAGGATGGTGTTTTAGTGAGAACCTAAATGATTCCATTTTTTTTCCTGGCCTTTGGAGCAAAAGTGCAACTGAGGATCTAAGGTTAGACCAGGCTGAACCTTAGGCAAATATCAGCATGCCAATTGGGATCGAAATCAACAATATTCTGGAATCCCAGACAGTTATGTCCCAGGATAAGCCATTAAATTGTTGGGTTGAGATTTTCCTAATGGACCTTGTGGTGGAGCTCCACCTATACAAACAGGTAAATAATATTTAATGACAATTACCATTTGCTGGCAGTACCTCTAACTACTTTACATTGCTGCTATACTATGCTTGACTCCTGACAGTCTAAGGGCCCTATCACACTAACTGTTGTAGTGCTATTATTCTAATTTAACTGCCCTGGCTGCACCCTGTGGAATTCTGGGGTTTGTAGTCTGGTGAGGCACTAGAGCTTTCTGGCTGAGAATTCAAACGCCTCTTCCCAAACTGCAAATCCCATGATTCCATGTGATGTTGCCACGGCAGTTAAAGTGGAATAATAGTGCTGTAACAGTGTAGTGTAATAAGGCCCTAAGAAAGCCCAGACGTCTGTGTGTCTGTCTGTCTCTCTCTCTGTATATGTAAGCTATATTACCTGGCATTGCCCGGGATTTTATTTTCTCACAGGTAATGCTTGTTAGAAATACCTTAGGAATTACCTTACCTTACTTTAGGAATTAGACGTGGTTGAAATACACAGATTTGAGATCTTGTATGTCTAATTGTCCAAACTGTCTTGTTCAGTATGTGTAAGTTTTCTCCATATCCCCCTGGCCTTGGCTGGGATTTTATTTTCTCATAGGCAATGCTTCTTAGAAAGATTTGAGATCCTGTTTCTCTAATTTCCCAAACTGTTTTTCTCAGAGGTAATATTTATTAGAAATACCTTAGGAATTACCTTACCTTACCTTAGGAATTAGATGCGGTTGAAATACACAGATTACAGATCCCATGTGTCCAGTATGTGTAACTATTCCCTGGTGTTGGCTGGGATTTTATTTTCTCGTAGGTAATACTTGTAATTAACTGTAATTAACATACAGAGGTTGGGTTCCTGAGGGAAATAAACTGCCCTCCTCCTTGTTCCTAGACCTCGTTTCTGTAGCTACCGGCCTATTCAGAGCTCTCTCACTGAGAATTCTAAAGGTCTAAAGGCTTAATAAAGATCTAAAGGCTTAATATTAACAAAGTACATGTTCACTGTAAGACTTCTTTGTAAACCAGATTTTCTGTTTTTCCAGTTGGAGTAAATATAAACAACTGGTTTGGGGAACCCATCCTAGAACATGCGACATACAACTGGCCATGGGAGATTCTGTCCAACTTGTGCAATGGCTTTATGGTTTTCTGCAAGCATTTTTTGTTTTCAATTTGAACTTTAAGATTCCTCATGTATGGAACCCATACAATCTACTTTAGGCATTGTCTCCATAGCAACCAGCTAGGGCCGAGAGCTCTCTGGCTGAGAATTCTAAAGGCCCCTCTCTAAACTGCCAACCCCAGGATTCCATAGGATCTTCACAGCCAGCCAATCATATGAGGTCTTCTCGCCTCACTCAGCCAATCATATGAGGTCTTAGCCTGCCTGACGCAGACAGACAAACTCACAAACAGACAAACTTTGATTTTTATATGGTAGATAACTTGTAGGAAATCTCTAAGTCAAGGTGATCAATGAGCAATAACATGCATGGATTGTTAAAGCAACTGGTAGACAAAAATGAACAAACAAGACCTTGGGACTGGAAACCAAAATTGCCCTGCATGACATTCCTCAAAGATGGCTGTCAGACAAGTGGGCAAAAGACATCTGTCATGAATAGTTTGTGTCTTTGACACTTGCCTTCTTCCAGCCGGTCCTTGATGCTCAAAGAGACCTTCAGAAAGACTAGGCGGGAAAAGTTGGAGGCCAGCAATAAGATGAAAGACTTTTTGTGTTAAAAACTGTTAAATTTTTTGAAATTGTTTTAAAATGGTTAAAAATCCAAATATATGCATGCATTTGCATTTTACATCCTGATAGGGAATTAGGAAGGGGATAAGAATGCCAGCAGGATTCTAGCCACGTCAAAGCAAATGAGAGTGACAGGTATTTTTTAATCGTGAGGAAAGACAGATCAACATGGGTGTTGTAAAGGGAAAGAGAGAGAAGTAGTCATGGACAAGCAAGAGAACAGGGGTGAGAAGGAAAGAAAGAGAAGGCAGGGGAAACTGGTGGGTCAGATATGAGGCAGTCAAAGTCTGCAAGAGATGTGGAGAGAGCAGTAGCAGCTCCCCCCCCCCCCCCATGGCCACATGAAGGTATTTATATCGTGCAGTTAAAGACCACAGAGTTTTAACTTCTCTGGGTCTAGTTGTTGTTGTTATTGGGATAAACACTGAACTTTAGGCGACACGCAGCCATAAACAAATTGGACGATAGCGCAAGAGCACAGTCCCCTACCCACCCTGTGCATTTTTTTTCTTTTGAAACCAAGGCAGAAAGAATACACACTTTGTTCTAGAGGAAAATGTTACTTCTGGAAGCCTTCAAGAAGTGCGATTCTCCTTTAAAAGAAAGTATGCACCCTCAGACCTTGTTTCAAAGGAAAGCATCATTTCAAAGACCGCAGCATGGCAGCTTGTTCCTTCTGCTACTGAATTTGGGCGTCAGCAGCAGAGCACGCTCCGGTGGCCCAACCTAAAGGGTGAACGTTGGCCCCTGGGCTTTCCCAAATTGCCCATCTCTGCTGTACTTGCACATGGTCAGTAACCAAGTTGACCTTCTTGAGCATTTTTCTGTTAATTCCTCCCTCCCCTGAATGAATGAGCATAACATTTTAGGACAGCACAAACACAAAACAGATCAGTACGTAAGATAAAAATTAATAGCTTTATTCTTTTGGCTTGTTATGAATGTGATGTAGTTTATAGTTATTTATCCTAAAATATTTTTTTTTCTCCATGCAGTTCAATATACATTACTAGCCAATAGCCTAAGTAAAAGAATAAGTTTACTTTCTCCATTGTTAACAAACAAACAAAACTAAAAATGCCCAGATACCATTGCTTTTCATGTTACATCTTTGTTCTGTTAGAAAGAGGAAACATAATTACAGATTATATAATTATCTGGCTGCTGGTTGTATTTATGACAGCTCTAATGCAGCATAGATCAAGAAGGTTTAGTATCAGTAAAAATACTGCAACAGATGAAGTAGGCAGTGAATTTTAAGACCAATGTTTAAGCTGTATCAGGTAAACAAAGTAAAAAGAGACAATGATTTATTATTTTGTCACTGACAAAGATCATTCCATGCAGATACAACTGATGCGTGGTTCCCAATTTTATGTTCAAATTGGTTCCTCTTTTTTTCCTAATGACCTTAGTTGAAACACTAATCAGAGGGGGAAAAGGGTCAAACATGTTCACAGGCACAATCTGACCCCCCCATCCCAGTGTATTAAATAGTGCAATGTGATACAAAATATACACACTCAAATAAACAAGGAAAGCAAAGACAGAAATTGGGACTTTCATTATAACTGAAAACTGATCAAATAAGGTGACTTCGAATGTAATATAAAATGTGTTTTTATAAAAAGTTGTATAAATATGTATTTTAAAACCAATTAAAAGGACTGTAGCGCACCTTTCTTGTTAACAGTTTTGCACCATGCAACAGTCACTGAAAATGACAAACAAGCAGCACCAAACAAACAAAACTCGGCCTCCACAATTGTTTTCCTTCTGCCACAGGTACACATTTTCCTATGTTAGACTGAACAAAGGAGTATCAGAACAAATTGGACCTATATGGGGCAGCATGTATTCTAACAAGAGAAAATTAAGGTGTTGCAACAAGTGAAATCCAAACTGTATCATCAAACTATACTGTGGAATATGAACAACTCTGCATATATTAAGTCTGCTTCCAAAGGCTCCATTTTCAGAGGAGGATTTCTCTTTCTAGAAAAGACTTGAATAGCAGCAAGCAGGGGAAAGAAAACCAGGAGAGATAGCAAGTTAATCTGGTATTAGCTGGCTGAGAAAAGTTTGCAGGGAAGGCTGTCACCTGATTAAAGAAAAATTCAGTCAATGAATCATATGAGTCTTAAATGATTAGTTTAATTAACTGGTCAGGTTTACATATAGTTCTGAAGCAATAGCACATTTTTTCTCTTAGCCTGCATGTTTCTTAATAGGAGCAATCATAGAGAGGCATCCTTTACTCTATGTGAGAGATAGGGGAATGCCTCTTGCAAGAATTATTTATTTAGTTGTTCTATTTATATACTTTCCAGGCTCTTTCCTTCCCCACATTGCTCACTAAGATCATGATTCCCACTTGTAGTTTTTGTAAACACACACACATCAATACCCAGTCAGTTATTTCATTAATTTAAGGAAATTTCCCCTGAATACAAATATTTTTAAAACTGGGTTAATTTCAAAAGCCAGTGTGGCATAATGATTTGAGTGTTGGATTACGATGCTCAAGACCAGGGTTCAATTTTCCACTCAGCCACGGAAACCCACTGGGTGACCTTGGGCATGTCACACACTCTCAGCCCCCAGAAAACCCCATGATATGGTGACCGTAAGTTGGAAACCACTTGAAGGCACATAACAACAACAAAAGTTTAATTTCATAGCTGGGAATAGGAAAGTGGCATGGAAAATGTCTAGACAAGGTGCTAAACTTCCATATTTTGAGTCCCTGTCCCATCACCAAGACCTGCCTCCCCGCTCCCTACCAGTGCAGTGGACTAGATTCTGTTTTGTTTAAAAGCAAGTAGAGGAGGGAGGGAGGCAAGGAAAGAAATTACGAAGAGAGAAACCTGAGATTATTAGTCCTCACCCCAGTATAAGGCAGAGGTTTCCACTGCAAATCCATAAATGTGCAGAATACACATAGCCCTTACTTCATCATCTAGTTAAGAATGTTATAAAGCTTGTGCAATGAACAGAATTCTCACATGTCTCACAACATTTCCAGTTTGCACTCAGGTAATTGTCTCTTTGCATACACAGATGCTACTTTTCAAAACCTCAAGTATTTGCTAAAAAGCATTTGCCAATATAGACCATAGCAGTTTTGCAGAGAGAAGACAATGGGCAAGTGTTGTTTCAAGACAAAACTAAGTAGCTATACACACAAATCTTCCCTAGATGTCATTCCTTCCACAGTGCTGTATGGCAGAACAGATAGGGCCAAACTTATACTTTCTTTTTTAACCTTTTCATATCCTGGAGGAATATATGTCATTTGCTTGGGATCCTTGCCCAAGTTTATTAATGTTTGTTCCAAGCGTACCGAAGAAAGCATATTAAACTGTCAGTTGATCCACTTAAGTGAATATGCTATAGAATGCACTACTTAAGAGGCAATTATTCATGAGTGTTTGTGTGCATGCAGGGTGGGGTGGGGGAATCCACCCCACTGCACTCAAGTTTATGTATGCCTTGCAAATTTTACAGACAGACACAACTTTGTCCAGATGTTTCGAAACACAAATAGCTACAATACCATAGATTACACAACCCTGATAACCGAAGACAATTGACTTTGTTGCTTTCTTTCTGTTATTTTCCATGCACAAACTATAATGTACACCATGCCTTCATGCTCCTATCTGTACATGAGAGAGAGGGATAGCTAAGTTAGACTAGTCCAGCAAGCACATAAGAGTCTTTGAAAATGAAAAAAACAAAAACAAAAAACTACCACTGTATTAGACTTCATGGTGCCACGGGACTCAGGTTTGTTTGCCAGGAAAAGAATTTAAACAAGAATATGCCAGTTAAAATGTACATTTAAAAATCAACATTAAACAACTACTGACTAATAAGCTATCTCCACCGTGTAGCTATCAAGTACTCTTTGGAAAGAAGGCTTCCTCTGATTTCTTCTTGTTATCCAACCATGTTACATTTATTAGGTATTTGGGAAAATGGCCACTTAAGCCTTTCTACTTCATGCCCAGTAAGAAAGGGTATATATAGTGCATGATACAATGCCATGTTTTAAGATACATATGTTCTAAAGACCAATGTAGTGCCAGCATGTACTAATACTTACAGGAAAACATGTGGGGAATGTTAAAAAAAGGTGGCTTTTGTGCTCTTGTCTATCATATCTCTTGGGTGTCCTTGGCCCAGTGTTTCTCTTCTGAAGAAAAATAATCAGCTCAGAATATTCTCTGTATAATATAAATGCCTGTAAGCATACACACACCAGTTGGTGGGGGACTACAATGCAGTGGCAAAATACGTGCTTTGCATACAGAAGATCCCAGGTTTAGTCCCTGACACCTCCAGTGAGGACTACAAAAGACCCTGACCTGAAACCCTAGATAAGTCACTTCTAGTCAGTGTTGGCAATACTGGGCCAGTTACACCAACGGTCTGACTGAGTGTAAGGCAGCTTCCTAAGAAATCTACAACATGGTAGAGTTTGAAGACCTAGAGGAAAGGAACATTACAAAATTGAGAGAAACTTTAATAAGCAATCAAGAAGGTTGCTGGAGTCAATCTAGCCACTTCTGATGGAAAGGGAAGTCCTTCAGAAATCTGTATTTGGAATAGTGCCACGAGTTTTCTTAGATTTCTAAAGAAGCTTTATAGCTCCCCTTGAAGAGGCTGAGTGGGTTTCAGTTCATTTTAATAGCCTTAATGAGACACTTTGGTTGTTACCAGGCAGAACAGATGAGTTACACCGTATTGTGGATGCAGATTTCCCACCCTTACCTCTAAGTGTCAAGAGGCATCATGAGAAGCACTGAGAGCTACGCATTCAGCTCCTTCCTCACGGCCCCTGACAGAGTCAGAGGCTGGTAAGATGGATTGGTAAGTCTTTTTTAACACCTGTACATGGGCTGTTGCAATGCTTCCTATATCCACCACTTCAGTGCTAATGGTAAGAGCAAGAATTTCTTTCCACTTCCAGCACTCCACTGGAGCAGCTGGTGGCTGCTGCTAGTAGGCTACTTCAAACCTTTGCCTGCAGTGTACCAAGAATGTATGGGCCTCTTCTCTGGTTAGTGGTTGATGCTACTCCCAGCCATTATGTACCAACTGGGCTATCTTCCCTTGCATCTGGTCCTTATAACTTGTGTTGCAAGAATGAGGACTTATATGTTATTCAGCAGTTCCTTTCAGCTTTTCTTTTTGCTTTATCCTCTCTGGGTGGGATGTCTTTCTTTTCAGCCTGAACTCTTCCTTCTCTCTAAGGCTGAATGCAATGAGCATGCTCTGAATCATCACATGTTTCATAAATTTTCACAGTGGTAGTTATCTGTTCTTAAGGACAAATTTGGGGACTATAGGCTGTGGGGAATGGATAACTCTGGACAAGTTTTGTACTTTTTTTTTTCTAGACATCTACAGTTTTTTTTTTTTTAAAAAATTAAGGCCAGAACCAAAACTGTGCAACCTAATATCTGTTAACATCAAAACAGGAATTCAAAAGTACACTATGATATTCTTCAATGTTCCTTACTCTGGATGGAAACCAGGACGCATCTGACCAAGCAGCATCAGAATGTGGTCAGGATGGCAAAGTTTATTAATGAGGAAGAACATGCAAACGAAGAGAGGTTATAGCAGTTTGCTTTTTGCTGAGCCTATCAGGAAGGGCAAGATTCTACCTGTTCTTCTTCACTCCCTCTGCTAATTTGCACTTTGGACTCAATTTGCAGCAACTGAAATAGCTGAGGACAAAGAGGAAAAGTGGGAGGAGGAAAGAAAAACTGGGACATTTCAACAGCAGCTGAAAAAGTGGGAGAACAGAGGATTAAATCAGGGCTGTCCTTGCCAATCAGGGCAGATTGGATGGTATAGTGTTCTTCCTTTATTTTTCTGTTCTGCCTATCTGATGTCCCTCTTTAGAACTCAGTCTCTCTATGGCAGAGGCGTGACTTCCTGCTGTTTCAGAACTAGGAAATGTTAGCATTAATGCTAACATATTCACATTAAACACTAAACCATCAAAGAAAATTAATTGATTAGTCTCACAATGTTACGAGAAATCATTATTTTTAACCTGTTACTTTCCAAAGAAAAAGAAAATTCCTAAATGTACCAAAAATGTCCCACCCCAAACAACCCCCCCGAAGTATTAAACCATGAAACCTTGACTGTTATTTAAAGACTTTATCACCACTAAAATTTAACAAGTAAAACCCTATGAATTTTAAAACCATGGCTGAAAACTTCATTGAACTGAGGCAATGGGTTAATTTTTAATTGAATTATTTCTAAGCTCTGATGTGTTTGTACTCAGTAAGCCCACAAAATGAGAAAAGGAGGGAAACAGATGTAAACAAAAATCCGAGAAAGAGCATTTCATGTCTTTTGCTCCAAACAGTAACCTGTAAACACAAATATGACCACTCCAACAAGTCTTTGTCAAAAAGGATGCATGGCAGTTCTAGTTGCACAAAAAGATGGATACAATTACTGCAGCAATGGGGTATTCTGTTGATGAACATACAACTATGGAGACACTGCGACAATCTGTAGCTATTTGGTGCATCCTTCTTTGTCAGTGCCACCCAGTCAGAAGAATAGCATTGTCCTCATGAGTCTGTTATGCTACCAACCATTTGACTCTTAAGATGCAGTGTTTGATGACTGTAGAAATGGTTAGTTTGGCATAAACTTTCCACACAGCTCCTGCTGGAAGCAGTCATTCTTCTTGATGCTGTAAACAAAATTGCCGAGGACTGAATTATTTATTTTATTTTACTTTCTGATGTCCTTGGCGTCTTTGTCTTTTTCTTCTTTTTCCGACTTCTCTTGTTCATATTTGTCTGGCTTTGTCACACTGTCATATGAAGGAGGCGATGTTGTGGAGGAGGAGCTCCGTTCTGCCTTTTCCAAAGCCAAGTTCAAACTAAATTTATCATCTTTCTTGTATATGAATGTTGTATCACATACTGGGTTTCGTAAGCGGTACCGCCTGAAAGCTCTCTGAATTACTTTAGCAGACTCCTCCTCTAATTTCCTTTTCATTGTAGTGGTGATTGGTTCATAGGAGACTTTTGATGGATTGGCTCTCATAAACCGTTCTTCCATTTGAACACGAAGGGCATCCATTTCATCACTTTCTCCCAAAACACGCTTTGTAAAGGCAAACAAGATATCAAGGCAGTGAATTCTATCCCCACTTACCATGGGCAGATCCATCGCAATAAGTTGAACATGGTTTGGTTTAGGTATTACAAGAGGATGCTCAAGAGAAGCTGCAAAATCAAAGAGTTGATGATATTCTATGAACTGAGTTGCATCTGGATCAAACTTTTCCCAGACCTCATAGAACATCTCAAAATCATCCTCATCTAAAGGCTCAGCACTTTCTTCTGTAGCAACACTGAAATTCTCCAGAATGACAGCAATATACATGTTGACAACCACTAAGAAAGATATGATGATGTAGCTGACAAAGAAGAAAATCCCAACAGAAGGATTGCCACAGTCTCCTTTGGTTTTACTCCCTGCGTGGGCTACTTCAGGATCACAGTCTGGTGGCCCACTGTTGAGAATCGGTGATAACAACTCTGCCCAGCCTGCAGAGGTAGTAATTTGAAAGAGGCAGAGCATGCTATTAGCAAAAGTTTCAAAATTGAACATGTCATCAATCCCAACTTCTTTTTTAACATAGGCAAATTGGGACATTCCAAATATAGCATAGATGAACATGACAAGGAAAAGGAGGAGGCCAATGTTAAACAAGGCAGGAAGAGACATCATTAAGGCAAAAAGCAGCGTGCGGATCCCTTTGGCACCCTTGATCAGACGCAGGATCCGGCCTATCCTGGCAAGTCGGATCACTCGGAACAAGGTGGGGGAGACAAAGTATTTCTCAATGATCTCTGATAGGCACATACCTGTAAAATTTATTGCAAGATAAAACATAATGTTATTACATATGAATTCAAGATGTCATATTTCTTCTCCAGTTACGATTGCAATTTGAAGCCAGGTGAATCAAAATCCTTGAGGCAGCTGTTGCCCTTATGAGCCACCACATCCTGCTCTTTTAACTGGGACAGAGGCCATTTCCGCACAGGGCGAGGGAATTGCCTTGTGATGTTACTCCCCGGTCCGGTCCACGCTGCTCCAGAGCAGTGTGTGGCCGCCGCTCCACACTCCTCCGGGGACAAAAATGGCGGCTTCTGGTTGGTCGAGGGTCTCAACCAACTGCTGAAGCTCACCATCCTAAAGCCCTCCCCCGGCAGATCGCAGGCTCGCACCAATGTGAGCCTGTGAATCTGCATAAGGGAGCAGGCTTGCAGTGGCTTGCTCCGTGCTTTTGAAAGACCTGTTTTTAGCGGTCTTTCAAAAGAATGCTGGACGACCACTTGGGGTCGTTCCGGAGCGGGCTGGGGTGTGGATCTATGTTAAGTAGGTCCGACCCAGTCCACTCCCAGGCGCAGACTTCCTCCCTGGAGGACGCTCTGCCCCGTTTTAAAAACCCCATGTGGAAATGGCCTATGTCATCAAAGATATAAATAGCCAATACTTAAACTGTGATTTCTTCTGAATCAAATGCCTTGTGAGAAGGTGAGAACAGAATGCCAGATGAGGTGTTCAAATGTCCCTCCACTTCTAGGGCCACTGATTTTGCCTTGGGTCCAGATACCCTAAAGGGACCAGATGCCATCTGATCTTGGAAGATAATCAGGGTCAGCCCTGGTTGATACTTGGATGAGACTGCCAATGAATACTGGAGGCTTTATTTCAGAGGAAGGAACTGGCAAAACCACCTCTGAATATTCCTTACCTAAGAAAACTCTATGAAATTTATGGGGTCACCATAAATTGACAGGTGATTTAAAGATCTGCTTGTTCGCACACACACTATGCCTTGGATTCAGAATTCGTATGAGTATAGAGTTCTAATCACAGAGTTGTTCTTGTTGGCATAAAGGTTGGGGAAGATTACTTTGGTCAGTTCTTTCACTCTGCAGCCAACTATAGTTTGGCTGCCCAAACTGTAAATCTGCTTTGGATATTCACCAGAATAATACAGGAGGTGGATGAAGGATTTGCAAGGGAAATTAGCAAATGCCCCTACCTAAGTGTCTTTGCCTTAGTTAGGAATGAAAATCTTTGCTTATTTAATTCTTACAGAAGCTTTCTCCTTGCTAAGTGAGATTTCAAGAATTTTTGGACCTTAAAAAAAATTTCAGACCTTTTTCGTTGAGTTTTTTATTTGCAAGAAAAATGCAGCAGTTTTTGTGTGCAAGTAACATGTTTACATGCACTTTTTTTGAAATATAACAATTTTTTGCACAGTGTTTTTATGCAAAAAAAAAAATCTACTAGAATGTCCTGAAATGGGAAAACCTCATGATGGTTGCTAATTTTTTTATGAGGTGTCTCAATGACTTCACGAACATTTGTGAGCATTCCTTATAGCCCTGCTACCAGCAGCAGGTCATTGTGCTGGATTAAAGTCTCTTCCCTGAATGAAAGGAGCCCTTCCACCTGTGGAGAAAAAACTCCTATCTAAACATTTGATTTTAAAAGAATGCTGCTTTTTAAATACTTTTTGTCTCTGTCTGCAAGCCATTTAGAGAAAAGATTTCTGCTGCTCCTGTTCTCTTCGCAGAAATCTGATGCTATCTAACACAAGCTATTAACATAGTAGGGCATATATCCAAATAACAGGAACAAACACCTGAATCTATCTTCTATTTTTTAATTTTGTAAAAATATGGCCTACTATAGCTAGAAGCTGGATTAAAAAGTAAGTAAATTATAGCATCTTGTTATTGCACACTATAGGCTTTTGTGTGTGCATGTGTGCGCATGCACTCCCTTTCAAGTTGCCTGTCAACTTATGGTGACCTCCATGCAACTTTCTCTTTAAAGTGCTTTTCGAGACATCTGCAGCACTTATGACAGGTGAAAAAATCTTCTAAAATACTCGTGGAGTATAAAGTTGAGATCTCTCTAATGTTGGACAACTTTTTTTTTGAGAAGTGTACTATCAGTACAACTCAACACATTGCACAATACTACTTCAGACCTAAACCCAACTACCAGTCCCAACAAAAGTAGACCGAATCTATGGATGTTGACTTACCATTAAATAATTGTGTCATTGTGTCTATGCTCATTTTGATTAATTTGGCTAGACAAATTCATAAGGTAAATAAAAAAATACTAAAGAATAGGTCTGCTATTAAAGCCATCTAAGCCAGCATTGTTCATCATATCCTGCAAGGGTAAAGTTTATTATGCATGCAAATATGTATAGTGTGAAGTATTTTTTTTAATTTGTACTGCCACTCAGCTTTAGTGAAAGTGATTATCAATGTTTAGAAAGGTTAAAGGCTTTCTCTCACTTGCAAACCAACATTGTCTCCCACTGTTGGCCACTCCAGATTCTACTACAGTCACATAAAAGGCATTCAGTTGTATTCCTATCAAAATGTAGTGCTATAACCATTCACCAAATACTGAAACTTAAAGGGTCTAAGCTTAATCAATTTATTTAAATGAGCCTTAAAATCTAAATATTTCTTACCGATAATGGAGAGTATGACAACTACAAAGTCAAATATATTCCATCCAATAGTGAAATAATAATATCGAAGTGCAATCAACTTCAGGAGGAACTCCCCAGTGAAAAGGACAATGAAAATCATATTAATCCAGTACAAGACATTTTTTGTAGATTCATCTTGTTCATCTGTTTCCACCATCATGGTGACCATATTGAGACAGATAAGAATCATGATGCCGATGTCAAAAGCTTGCTTGGTCACAATATCAAAAATAAATCCTTGGACTTTATTCTAGGGGGAAAAAGATACACAAGGAGTGGGATGTTATTTCCTGAGAGGCTAGAAAGCTTGCTAAGTTGCTTTTCAGAGTTTGAAGAAAAGTTGCATATGTTTGTTTCTTTAGGTATTTTGTTTCAAGTTACATGATGCACTTTGCAAATTTAAGCATAAAATAAAAACACGTTCTTACCCTTGGCCTAGGTATGGGTTTTTGTGGTTTCTTGTTCCCCAGTTTTTTCATGGCATTGTAATATTTCTTTTGTTCTTCGGTCATGAAAATGTCTTGACCTCCTAAGTAAAGGAGCAAGAAGAAAAGTCTGGTTACAACTTTAAACTCACAGATACAGATACAGTTGTCAGGCATGTGGATAGGGATGAACCAGTAGTTTTTGTTCATTTTGCCTTTTAAAAGGTTTTTGACAAAGTCCCTCAGCAAATTTAGCAGCCTTTAGGGATGGAATTCTTTTCTAATTTTCTTCTCAAAGAAGCAACAAGCAATTTTACCGAAGTTCTTCCCAATGAGAAAGTTTTCAGAACTGCATATTTTTGAAGACTATTCACAATTTGGGACGTATTCTGTGCAAAATTCAAATGTGGTATTTATGACAGAAAACAGCACTTTTTCACACAGGAAATAATATTTATAGAACATTCATGGAAACATTATTCTCTACACAGAAAATGCTACTTTTTGTGCAAAAATACCACATGTGAATTTTGCATTTAATAAGATTCTTTTGGTTAAAGTGTTTTTCAACATTCAACAAACATGTTTTTGATCATTTTTAAAACTATTCTTTTCCTTGCTGCCTGATAGTCTCATAACAAGTTATAGATCAGAAAATGGAGAGAAGGAAGAAAGGAACAGCTCTCACAACAGCTTCCTTGAATTTTTTTTTTTAAATTGTTCATAAATGACTTAGAGTTGAGAGTGAGCAGTGAAATGGTCATACAGACAACATCATATTAGGCTCTGGAGGTTTAGACCAAAGGTGACGGTAAAGAGATCTTAAAGGATCTCTGTAAATGGGGTGTGGTTGTGGGCCTTTCATTGACACATGTGCTTCAATGTAAGTAGTTCAAATGTAAAACGATGCACTTTAGAAAAAAAATCTTATCCTCTATATGGTAATAGGGCATGTCATTTAGTCACTAATAGGGAGAAATCGTGGCTAGCTTGATGAGTATGTTTAGTGTGTCGCTGCTGTAAAAGAAGACAAATTTCTAATGAGGAATGACTTGGAAAGGAGTCTAAAATAAAAATGTGAATCTCACAAAGCCTTTTATCTGTATTATACAATGGCAAACTAAACTGGACTGGGAAATATCTTAAACAAAACCAAATCTAAAATGAGACAGTCAACATCATAATGCCTTTATACAAATGAGGGAAAACTAAAATGTGTTGGAGGCAATAATCCCCTGCCCACATTTCCACAGGCTAGAAAATGCCAAGTCTTATGGCCATGCCCCTGACATCAGGGAACGGCTACGTACGACTATTATGGGAAAAGAAAGTGGGAGAAATCCACTCAGTTGGCACTCCTAAGAGCATTAACTATGGTGCCAATGAAAACAAGCCATTTTTATAAACAGTTGAAGCTGTCTAGCTTCTACTAAATTGTAATGGAAGAATGTAAGATTAATCACAGTGAATATAAGATTAATCACAGTTTTTCTGTGATTAAGTACTGCTGATCTAAAAGGGATTTTTTGCATTCACTGTCTAAGAAATCACAATACATGCACACACTTCTGTGTACACATGCCTATGAATGTGCATGCATGTGTGTACCCATACACACCTATGGTTTTTCTGCATTTGGTAAATGATTTGTAAAATTGTATATTTCTTCCAAGTATAAAAATAAAACAGTGACATCATTTACTTGGGATGAACATTTCCAAATGCCATGACAGTTATCTCATGTCCACTACTGAATAATATGTAGCTATGGCATCTTAGTCATTTATCTGAAAAACAGCTCACTATGTGAGGCAGAGATGAATTATCTGAACACTTATCTTCTTTTTTTGTTGGTTGAAATTATCAATGATGACACCAATGAAAAGATTCAAGGTGAAGAATGAACCAAATATGATGAAGATGACGAAGTACAAATACATATACCAGCTAGCCTCATACTGGGGCTGCTTTTCCACCTATAAAACAAGGAGACAGGGCAAGATATCAAATCCCAGTTTTCAGAGGTGGCTGTATATTTCCCAGCTAATAAGTAGAGGATGCTCATGTATACACCAATGCAAACGAAACATGGAATAGCATACAGATGCGTGCGTTGAACATTAAAGTTCTCTTTACAAAATTGGTATAGGATATTAGAACTTGTGGGCCATATTCAAACAAAACCACCATTCCTTCACGGACACTGAGAAAGTGTTTTGTGGAACAGCTGAAAAACAGTGATTCTGAGCAATCCTCATCATTGCAATTGCTTTAGGATAACCACAACAGGGTTCAAGTCATGTCAATATATGGTGCTTGGAGATTGACAATGGCATGTGATGACATTCAAAAGGCAGCAGACAAGATCCAGTATCACATGGGTGAGTGTAAAGCTCCACTTTCTTCTGGGCACCCCTTTATGCCTCCAGCACAAGAGACCTTTCCAGCACTGCAGAATGCCCCCAGGGCCAATTAGGGGCCACAGATGACAAAAGGGGGTGTCTGGGCAGTGACTAGCTACAGTTCTGCTGTCAGGAGAAAAGAACAGCTTTGTCCTGCTGGATTTCTGGTGAGTCACTCGCTAGAGGTGGAAGAGGAACCCCAAAAACCCATGGGAGATTTGGGAGGAGGATATCCTTTTCTTTTGGCTGTGAAACCACAGCTGGACAGAGTCTAAGCACCACCACCCTCCACAGCCACTAATTCACTTAAGGACCACACACTGGCACTGAAAAGGTCCATTGCACTGGGTGGGTCATTGCACAAAGGGCTCATGAATAGTTCTTTCCATAATGACTGAAAAAGTACATGCAGTGGTATGTAAGTTATACCAGAGTATGTCGCCAACAGGATTACAGTCACTATGTTTGGATTGCCTCTTTTCCACCTTAACAGATGCAGTGGGGAGGTGTTAAGAAGAAAGATAGAAAATGTGGTGGGAAAACAGGGGCAGGATACAAATGGAATACACTGTATGGATACATAGAAAAAAAATCTATGTTTGAGGCATGGCATTTGCACAATAAATGCTTAATCTGGAAGCATTCTTACACGAACATATCCAAAAATTCTTGTCCTGAAAAAGCCACCAGAACATTCCCTTGAGCTCTCCACAAATACCCATAGATGTTTCCAAAGATGTCTTATTGGAAACAGATGTGGTATGGTGAATCTCCTTTCTAGACATGAAGTAGAGAGATATTGCAGATTAAGAGATTACTTTCAACTGAGACTTGGACTCTCCACCCTAAGCTGGGATCAGCAGTGGCTTAATATAGAAGATTTTGCTGCAGACGAACAAGAACCGAACAGAATAGCATGGCTAAGAACAATAATCCAATCTGAGAAATCATAGGAGACAGAACTGGAAAGCATGGGGTTTAATCCCCCTTTGCCTATATCCAGGAAGGAATTCCACAGATAATAAGACAAGATACTGTGCCAGTCTAGTTCAGGGCATTCATGAAACTGAGGCCAAGGTCTTGTATCATCAATGTAATTATGATGACAGGTGATGCTACCCCTAAAAAAACTACCTCTGCATTCTGACGATGCCCTGACTGAATATTTCCAACGCACTGCATACCAAGGTGCTAGCAAATAATTTTGCAGTGTTCTTCTGGTCAGGTGGAGCATCCACCTGTGAGAATGGCTAGCAATTCCCTTATGTATCTCTTTGCTTGATGCTTAGCAATCCATTTAATCTATTTCAATTTGAGAAAACTTGATTCTAACAAACCTGAGCTACATGGAACAAAAAATATCCTAAATTTCTTAGAAGTTTTGGTTTTCTTGATGAACCTTGTACTGCCTTCCCCAACCTGGGTTCCTCCAGATCTTACCTCTTATCAGTCTCCACTGTACAGCAAGGTGCCAGGGATGATAGATGCTGCATTCCACATTTTGGGGAAAATCAACTGGGGAAGGCTGGCTTTGAAGACATGATACATCTCATGTCCAGCATGCTGCTTCATCTCCATTTCACGAAAGAGCTAAGCATGGGTGGATTTCTCAGCTAATTCCTGAGATCTCTGGAGCTATTTTTTTTAAACAAAGGCAGGATCTGCACAAAAATAATTTTTATCCTTATGGCCAGGTATACACCCTGTTTAGAAACTCCTCTTACTAATGGTAACAACCAGAAAACACATTTTTCAAGACAGTTCCCAGAAAGAAGTCCAACAACAGTTCAGAGGGAGGCCCAATCAGAGTCTGAAAGCTACTGTCAAGATTCCACGTGACAAAATATTGAACAAAAGAAGGGAATGGCTGCTGAATTCCTTCCATGAATTTGTAAAGGAAGTATCATCTGACTTTTACATGGCAGGGTGGTATTAAGAAGATAGCAGATGGATATCTAATGATGTTCATTTGGGGCCTTGTTGAAAATAATACAGAATGACATCCAGAGTACCATGTGAATTGCTGCAGTGATTGCAGGGAATGGATTACTGAACCAAGGAGGGCAAACCTTACCAGTGCTGAGATCATGCTTCTTGTCCATCAGACAAATGAAGTCACCAAAAAAGGTTTGATAAGAGTGATTCAGAGCTCTCCCTGGGTTTTTGAGAGTGTTGGCAACCACTGCTTACAGTTGCAAGTAATTGCTGAAGAAAGTAAAATGGTGGCTCTGATATGAGAGGCAGCAGAGCAAAGTAAAATCAAGTAGAATTCTTCACAACTGGTGGATGGATGGATCTCTGCTTACTGCTGTTTTCCTTGGGAAAACATTCTGAACACTCCCGAATGTGGCCTCTCTCGATAAGACAATGAAGGAACAATTGGAGAAAAAGAATGGTTTTCTATACAAGTCTGGGTCCTGTTCTGAAATCATTGCTTCCTACTTTATATCTCTTGGTTAACACCAAAGAAAGGAAGAAGAGAGGAGCAGAGAAATGAAAAAGAGAGATAAATATAGGAGCAAACAGAATGGAGGATACAGTCAAAGAGGAAGGAGTATGGACAGAGTGCTGGTCTTTCTAGCTGAGATAAGAACAGAAAGAGTGACAAGCCCTTGACCCTGGATAAAATTCCTTTTCCTATTTCTTAGTCGTGAGGAAGGGGACTTCCCAATTCCAGAATATCCCTTTGCCCACATCTAGAAGACAAAGTCACAACAAAACAACAATTCTAAACGAGACACTGAAATCCCAACACCCGGATGCTTCATTTCTTAATTTAACTTAACACAATGACATAATTACAGTCCTTTTACCATGAGTTTAACATAAATTATCCTTTTAATATACATTGGAAAGGCAAAGCTACTTTCCCTGCTGTTATTATATAATAAGCATCATTATGATCATTTTACACTTTGCCATCAAAAAAACAAAACAAAAAACCATCATGTACTTACACCTGTTGAATCCACAGCTGCATACATTATATCCATCCATCCTTTAAAAGTGGCCTATAAAGAATGGAAACTTATTAAAACCTATCAATAATGCAAAAATACTTTTGACTGCTTACTGCTAGGTGATAAATATCAGTCATGTAAATTGGAATAAATGAAAGTGTTATACAAATTTTCAGAGAGAAGTGCCTTATAGCAGGTAGAGATGAAATTATTTTATACTTCTCTGGTTATTGTGAGACCAATCCCCCATACTACTCAGCAGGATGATAAGTCCAGAACTTGAAAATAATATATTAACAATTTATTTATTACTCATTATTTAATAATGAATTGTTACAATTATTATTTTACAATAGTTTCTTACGATTTTAAGCTGAGTTTTACAGTCATTTTAAAAATAATTAAATGCCAACAATATTAATGGTAATGATTTTAGTTTCACATTACTCTAATTAATTGTTTGGGGACAATGGCAGGTTCTCCGCCATTCAAGCCATTTTTAGTATTTCCAATTGGTTTCTCAGAATTGAAAATGTTACTAACATGTCAGATGTCCATGCTGAAAATGTGGACTTTGGAAAAGGGCTAGTTCATTCTTCCTTCTATTTATGAATATCTTACACAGAAGTAATGAAGGAACAGGGTTCTATGTGATTAAGCTATTTGGGTTGGCAGCACACTCTGGTAGTTTGAACTTCTCTAGGGCACTTTGTAGAAATAATTTATTTTACAATTAACTGTGTAAAAACTGGACAAAGATCTGTGCTCTTACCTCTGTGTAGATACCACTTGTAATTACAAACACTCTATCATGATCTTGTTCTTGTTGTTTTGTGCCTTCAAGTCATTTCTGACTTATGGCATCCCTAAGGTGAACTTATCATGAAGTTTTCTTGGGGAAATTTGCTCAGAGGATGTCTGCCTTTGCCTTCCTCTGATGCTGAGAGAGTGTGATTTCTCCAAGGTCACCCAGTGGGGTTTCCATGGCCAAGCAGGGATTCAAATCCTGGTCTTCCAGTGGCATAATCCAACACTCAAGCCACTACACTATGCCGGCTCTCTATGATCTTACAGAATTAAAATGACAATAACTTAGCAATACCTGGTCAAGAAAACACTCCATTACTGGAAACAGTAATGTGTGCATTACAGCAAAAATACACTATCAATTTTACACCAGTAGGAAGAGTTTCCAAGGTCGAGTGGGGAACTCAACCCTGGTCTCCAGAGCCATAGTCCAATGCTCAAATCACTATACTGTAGTACCAAGCTACTATTACATATAGTTGCATGCACCATTAAACTAGACCTGAAATGCTGACTTTCGAGATGCCCGTTGAGTACTTTCCATGAAGAATGGATAAAACACAGGATGTTGGGAGAAAAACATTTTACATTCCATGGGAATATGATATTAGCAGTTTGAAGCTCATGAAGATCCCACTGATTTAGTTGAGATGGTAATACATATATAAGCATACTAGACTGAATCCTAAAAGTACAAATTAGAGGGAAGTTCTGCTCAATCATATTGACATGAATGGGATCAGAACAAACTGGACTGCACTGAATGACATCAGCTCCCAACACATTGAAGACTACTGCTAAGATTAAATTAGTGGTTACTTACAACTTGAAGTAGAGATAGATATCCAGCTCCAACATTATCATAATTTACTTTGACATTTTTCCATCTGGCAGTATCACTCATACTTTCACAAACATTTTTAAAAGGAACTATTACATGTGAAATCATCTCTCCATTAGTTTTATTGACACAGTGGTAAAATGTGCCAGCAAACAGATTTACACCCATGATGCTGAAAATTAGCCAGAATATAAGACAAACAAGAAGTACATTCATGATAGATGGTATGGCTCCTATCAGGGCATTCACAACCACCTAGAGAAAAATACAAAACAGGTGAATAGGGATTGTCAAAGGATTGCATGAACTTGAATAAATAAAATTGGAAAACATTTAGGTAGTTTCTTGTTGTTGTTGATACTGTGTTCATGCAGTTAAAGAAGGCATACTGAATTTATTATATATATTTTAATTGATCAAATAGTCCATGAAACATCATATACTTACAAATAAATAAGGCCCAACATTTAAGAAAAAACACATTAGATTGTTTTTAGAATCTTAGTAAGCCACTATTATCTTTGAAACAAAAGGAACGTGATGCTCCAACAGTGTCCAAAGTGCCAAATCTATATAGACCAGAGTCCACTTCATGTTAGGGATATAATTCTTTGCTAATTTCATTCTTACAGGAAACAGACAGTAATTTTAACAATTTTCTTCCAGCTGCAAGAAAGTCTTTCAAAACTGCAATCTTCAAAGACAGTCTGCAGCTCAGAATTTCTTTTGCCAAAATTCACACATAGTATTTTTCTGCAACTTCCCAACATTTTTCATGCAAGAAACAGCTTTTTCCAAATGCAGAAATATTATTTTCTGTGCAAAACTCCAAATTTTGTTTAGAGTAAGTCCCAAACTGTGAAGATTCATATCAGTCCAAACTTCTCCTTGGTGTTTTCTGTCACTTGGAGAACACATGTTTGACCATTTTTCAAGTACTTTCAAAATGTTCATTTCATCTCTGTTTATGAGATGCATGCATCATTATGCTGAGTTGGGTATGGACAGAACAAAAGGTTGCTTGTCATTTCTATGATTCTATATATAAGAAATGGCAGAGGGGTGAGGAGAGTCTGCAACAATTCTTTATGGGACCCTGGACAGCTGCTCTTCCATTTTTGCTATCTTGCACCCTTCATCCCCCAAATTTGGGAAAGCTCCCGAAGTTGCTCCCTAATGCATTACCATATTAACTGATCAGTTAACAATATTAGCTGCATCTGACAATGCAGGATCTTGGTATCATATTAACTACTGGCCAAGATCCTGCATTGTCAGGTGTAGCTCTATGATGATGAAGCTATGTTGTTGTAGTTATGTCTCAGGATCCCCTCCGAAAAAACTCTCTTGTCAGCCTGGCAGCCCCCCAGCTGAGGGGCTTCTATGGTGCTGCTGCTCCAAGGACCTGGAAATGGTCCCCTAGCACTCTCCCAGCCATAGGGTGCATCAAGAACAGGCAACTGGAAAGACCCAGTGGGCTCCTGCTGAAACTGCTTGTTCCAGTGCGCACCACAACTGTGAGGGTGTGGCAGATACCATTTCCCATCAGCCTGATCTGCAGCACATCAGAACCCTTTTGACTGGGATACTGCTAGACTGAAAAGGTGGGTTTTAGGGGTCACATTCAGTTGCTAGTTTCCATAAACTAGCAGTGCCCACAGTGACAAGGCTGCAATCTCGTAACTACTGAACAGGTTGCCACTCAATATGTTTAATAAATGAATCAAGTTCATGACCCATGAAATAACTAAGAAAATAATACATCTTTTATTTTCTGTCATTAGGAGGAAACCTAAAGAATCAGATGTACCCTTTTAATTATATACAAGTATGCATAACTAAAAATGTGTATCTTTGAGAGATGAACTCCAACATGCTCTAAGGAAAATACATAAAAATACATATGCAAAGGAAAATGCACAAAATATATACATTTGAGAAAAATGTGTGCCAAAATAGTGAAAGGTTTCAAAACCTGACATGGAAGTTGGATGAGAAGAGAATGTTGGTAAGATTTTACAAAATAAAATGAAAACAAAATGCCAGATTTTCTCACTGCTATTAGTAAGCTAATTAGTAAGCTAATTGTGTGCCTTGAAATCATTTCCAACTTATGGCAACCCTGTGGAGAGCCCATCTCAGGGTCTTCTTGGCAAGATTTGTTTGGGGGAGGTGTCTTTGCCTTCCTCTGAGGCTGAGAGCATGTGACATGCCCAAGGTGACCTGGTAGGTTTCCATGGCTAAGCAGGGATTCAAACCTTGATCTTCAGAGTCAGAGTCCAATGCTCAAACTGCTATGCTGTAATGGCTAATTGACTGTTGCAATATTTCACTATTCATATTTACTGCATACCACCTTTGGCTGGAGTGAAGTGGCCTGTCTTAACACTGCCTCTGAGGGTGCCCTTCCTGGTCTAAAACAGTGGCAGAACTGTTAATGGACTAATGCAGGTAAAGGGAAAGAAAGGCAAGAGATGGCATCTCAGAAGATTCTGCACAAGGGGACTATAGAAGTTACCCTTGCCATTATGGCAAGTGAAAAAATCAGCAAAATCAGCATTCATCATCATCATCATCAGAAACAACCAGCAAGTGGCAGCTTTGATGAAGCAATCTGCCTTCTGGTATCAAAGCAAATCTCAGGCAAGGCCTAACTGGGTTAGCGCAAAGGTTTTTTTATAACATGACTTTTTTTTGAAAGAAACATTTCCTTGCAGTGCATGAACTAACATGGATAAAGAAACAGTAATCTTTGTGTCTCTTACATTAAATAGTAGAGCAAGTGTGAGATGTAAAGAAAAAAACAACTGCCACAAGATGCTGCTACCAAGTGCTTTCAATCCTCTTTAGCAGCAAAAAGCAGCAACGCAGTCTTGTAATGTTGTTATAGATGTCACTTTTGCAAAAACACATTCTGTGAAAAAGCACAAAACCCAGTACATTGCACATATACAACCCCCGCATTTTTGTGCAAAAGACTTTTATCTTAATTTTTTTTGCTGAAAGAAATGCAAAAAATGGAAAAACGTGAAACATTTCTCACTCAGTAGGAAGAAACTTTTTATTTATTTATAAAATGAGCAAATATTTACATAATGATTGAATTGCTGGACAAGGATGTGGGAGATCCAAGTTCTTGGCCTCAGTGAAGCATTCTGCTCGCTCAGAAACCTCGGTCACAGGATTATTGTAAGGATAAATGGGGAAGAGGTGCCATGCAATCTACCTTGAGCTCACTGGAGGAAATGAAGGATATACATTCTCCCCTCTACATTCGCAGGTCTAACCTTCGCAAATGTGGTTGTTTGCAAGGCAGGCGCCTGCCCTCCCCCGTCCCATTCTCATCCTCCCATTTCCTTGCATTTTGCCAGGTGTGGAGAAAGAAGGCAAATGAGTTTGGCCAAAAGGCAAGGGAATGGGGCAGAGGCATGTGCATAACTTTCCTTCTCCCCCGCTCCTTCCTATAACCTTGTGCTTCTAATAGATTTAATAAATTCATTGAGATTAAATTATCCAAATTACATAAATTCACAGGTGACAGATTAACTTGTTTCACTAAACTCATTAAGTTAAGATAATCAGATAAATATGTTTTGCTCTGTACTACTCGGAAATTTAGCCTCTAATTTCTTAGTAATCAGCTGTGTTACTACTTCCCAGAATTCAAAACACATTCTGGTCTTGATGTGGCACCCTGGGCAGAGCCTCCCTCTGGACCTCCATTGTCCCTCTTTGCACTTTCTCTTGCTTGTTTGAGCAGCAATGACACCACTAATGTCGCAGTGTCTCCTTGCATTCTTTACCACAAGCTTGCAAGGCTTGTGTTTAAAATAAGACTTTTTTTCCTTCTGGGCGAGCAAACCCTCCCCCCAGCGCTAGAGGCATGTCCTCTCTGCCATGTGGCTGCACATTCTGCTGTTGTACTGGCTGTTGATCGGTCAAGTGCTCTCTTTGTTCCTACCCCTCCCCTCTGAGAGGAATCTCCTTTCTCAAGATGACAACTGGAAGTAGCTAGAACGCCAGAACTCAGCACTCCACTTTTCTCCATCTGAGGGAAAGGTACTGGTAAGCCCTTTACCTTCTCTTCCCCCTCCCCTCATCTTTTTTTTTTTTATTCAGTCCTACTTTCAGTCTTACTTAACGGTATCAGCAGGCTCAATACTTGTGATAGAGGGGGTCTTCCCTCAGTTTCACTTTCTTCACTTTCTGATAAACCTGCAAGCTTTTTGAAGGTAATTGAAGCTGTTTTCATCCTCCCTCTTTTTCTTTGTGGCTTGAAAAGGATGGATTTCTTCTCCTTCTTGTTCTACTTTTTGCCTCAGTACGAGTTTTCAGCACCAGGGCCAGAGGCAAGGGAATGGGAGGGGAGAGCTCCAGAGGGGAATGAGAGGGGGATTTGGCAGGGGAGTTATTCATAGTTCTTCCACTTTCACAAGGATTCTGCACCCTGAACAACCACAGAACTGTGCTAGAAGACCTAGAGATTCCTAGAAGGAATACTTCTCTAGGAATGTCTAGGTCCTCCAGTGCAGAGTCATGTTGGAGGATGTACAGATTCCCTAAGAATTGCTCTCTGAGGTTAAAAAAAAGGAATGCCTGCAATTTGTATTAATTTATATTTGTGGTTTTCCCAGTTTTGCAGGGGCTTTGCTCCCCTAATTCCCACAAAAGTAGAGGATCCATTGTAGTTAGTAAATTAGTTGCCAGTTCTGGATCCATTTCTATACTGTATCTTTTAGATATTTTGGCTTTGAAAAAACACAATAAAATCACCCTAGGGTCAGCTCATAACAGATGGACTGTACTTTCATCAATCTTCCCAGTACTAATTCACCAGCACTGGTTAAGTTGAGAAAGCTTCCACATTTTTCCTCCGTTTTCTTTATTTCTTCTTCAACAGTTTCTTTCCATTTGAAAGCTCAAAAAAGTTATGTTTTGGACTACTAGAATCTTGAGCCATGCTGGCAGAGGGATTCTGGTTGCTGTGGTCCAAAAAAGTTAAGATTTCTAAAGCACTGTTCCTCTTAACCCTTCTACCTCCATAGCATGGTCATTTATTATTTATTTTTAACAAAAGCTCATATTCCAGCCTCACTTATCTCCATTTTGCAACCTACCTCATTTGTCCAGCTCACATTTCAAGGGCTTTAAACACTACATGCTTTCTCATTTTTCTTAAAAAAACAAACAAACCAGTGAGTAATTCATATTACGGTCCTCCTTCCACATTTGCAGGTTTGACCTTTGTGAATTTGATTATTTGTGAGGTGCCAACCTGCCTCCTCCCATTCCCTTCCTCCCATTCCCCTGCCTTTTGCCCAGGCATGTGTACTTTCCTTCCAGCCACCCAGGCAAAACAACAAGCAAATGTGGGGGAAGAAACGTGCACACCTTCTCCAGCTACGGGACTGTCCCCTCTCATTTGCTTGACTTTTGCTGAGGCCCAGGAAGGAAGTGCACTCAGGCAAAATGTAACTAAATGAGGGGGGAAGCCCTGGAAGGGAATGGGAGGGCTCACTCGGTTGGGGGGAGTTATTTGCAGGGCTTTTCTTTTAAACTTTCATGAGGGTTCTGTGCTCCAAACCCTCACAGAACTTGAGGGGCCATTGTGGTTTAATAGTAATACACAGACTATTGTAATTCATGTTCACATTATTTTTTGAAGTAAAAAAAAAAACGGTTCTCTGGGCAAGCAATTTTTTAAAAAATAATAATAATAAAATTTCAAAATCCACAATATGTTTCACATATCCACAATATATTTCCTGAATTTGAAAATACTGAATTTTGCTGCAACAGGGGGAACTTTAACAAGAGGAAGCTAATGTACTGAGACTTAATTGTTTGAGGTTTTAACTTCCAAGAAAGGTAAATTAATTTACCTTTAATTTGGACTACAATTGGCAAATGTTACTGATACAGCATCTAAAAGTTTTTCCAGATGTAACAACACAGGGACTTCTTTAGAAATTCCATGTTCTCTGCCCAAGAAAGGGGCAGTTAGCTTTGGACAAGACAGGAGCAGCCTGGATCTCAGCGGAAATTACTTTTCTGTTGCTAATGAAGTTGAAATTATATTCTCTATTGCCCTTTGTCCCTAGTTACCACATGGACATGAAAGGGAGTGGCCTCTCCCTGTGTTGATATCTCACCGGACTCTCTTGACTGACAACAGACGTAATAATATCTGAGACAAAATGTGAGCTTGTGACTCTAACATTGTCCCTTTTTGTTTCCTGGATGATTTTTAACATCTTTGACTAATGAAGAAGCCAGTGAAACTCTAAAAGATGGCATGATGTATTTTCTGCATTTTGGTTGGACAATAACAGGATCACTCTTTTGTGGATTTTGTTCTGTTTTGCTGCATGAGCCCTGAATATGTTTGCACAAACTTCAGTTTATCAGCATCTACATGCAGAGGACATAACCTTTTTTTTCCAAAGATGATATGTGCCACCTGCTGGCCTATGTGATGATACACAAGGCACTGCAGGCACCATTTTAGAAAAAGCATTAATTCCTGGGTGAAATAATATTGATTGTATAGGGCAGAAACTGCAATACCCTAGATTACAAGCAAACAAAAGTAAATGAATAAAAGGGTATTTCTGCCATATACTTGTAGTAAAAGACCAGCCCATGAAAAAGAGAAAAGCAGTTGAGAATGAAGGGAATGAAAGTATGTCTCTTTATACCTATAGTGAAGGAAGATCGACTACTTTTTAGAACCTCCCCAAGTGAACTTTTTAGAGGCTTATTCTCCCCTAACGCTGGGAGAGAGAGGGGCAGTGAAAAATAGTGACTGGAAAAAGGAAAACAGAAATAAAGGAGGAAGAGAAAGGCACCCAATGGATCTTTAATTGTGTGCATCATTTTTGGCCGATGAATACCAGGTGCTGCAGACTATATATCAGAGGAAGGAACTGGTAAAACCATCCCTGAGTATTCCTTGCCTAAGAAAACCCTATGAAATTCATGGGGTCGCCCTAAGTCAACAGGCAACCTGAAGGTGCATGCACACTTACACTAAAAGAGTTCTCTTTTTTCAAACCAGTGCTGGAGCCTCCAGAATTCTATAGAGGCAGAATCCTTATGAGCTGGAAGGACTCTTATGTGGTGAACGTCATGTCAGGCCCCCATTATGTGTTCATAAAGGCATAAAGAGGGCAGCATAGCTGTGAATGGAAATCCCACAGACCCATCCATAGAAATCCCACACATCCATCCTTGTCTTCTTCTATATTTGTATTCAGTGTTACTCTCTAGGGACACCAAAAATATTTAAAAATAGTTGAACAATAAACAAATATTCTAGTAAGGAGAATATTGCAGAGATGAGAACCTTCAAAATTCAGAACTTACTCCATATAAAAAAAGAAAATGGAATGTTTGTACAGAAAATTGCACCTTCTGAGCAGAAAGCAAGTTTCCTGAGCACAAAACATTTTTGTTTCGCACAGAAAAAAAGTTTGTGCACAGAAATGCCATCTTCTACACAGAAAAAAAAAAGCTTTTGTTTTCAAAGAAGAAGTCCAGTACTGTGAATAATCCTTGAAAACTGCACATTTTTCAAGGACTTTCTTACAGTGGGGAGAAAACATCACAAAACTATTTATTCTTGCCAACAATAAAGAAATTTATGTGATTTACATCCCTAACACTCACAGACGTCCCTTCTGTTTCAGTCCTTCACAATGAATGTGCCAAAAACGAAAGTTCCATCAGCAGGGACAGTGAGCAGAGGGCTAACCTATGTGCCTCTGCGTCCTCTCTTCACATGTTCATTTTGCAAATACAAGGAAGGCCTTAGGGCCACTTTTCTAAAACACGGAAGAGGATGGCAGAGAGCAAAATGAATCTGACACAATACTCTTTCCCTCTTTGTGACCACCAGACATGGATAGATACTGTACAGACATCTATGCATCAGGAATATGAACTGTAATGAAATCTTTAGATCTGGAAAGTGTGGCCTGCCAGATGCTGTAGAACTGCAGCATCTGTCATCCTGCATCATTAGGTTGTTCTAGCTAGGGCTCATAGGAATGGTAGTCTAACAACATCAGGTGACATTGATGTTGCACACTCTTCGTCCTTGCTACAAATGAACAACAGACAACTAATCATATAGACACCACGCCTGCAATACTTCCAGGTGGCCCACAGCCATGGACCTCATATCTGCAAAGAGGTAGTCCTGGTCATCTATTAAGTGATCTTTACTTTTTGGGCTTCTCTCCCAGGGAGGATATTGCATAGTGAAAGAACACCATAAGTGTATAGTAGCCAGTGTTGGACTTAAGACTAGGAAGATTCAAAATTCTGGCTTAGTTTAAAAAGAAAAATTCAACTTACTGAGGCAAAATGTTATTCCTCAGCCTAACATACTAAGCAGAGTTGTTGTGGGTATAAAAGCGGCAAAGTATGTATGCAAGTTCCAAGCTCTCTGAAGCAGGATAAGCATCAATGAAATACTAATGGTAACAACTGTGACAATAATAAATTGTTTAAAGGATACCACAAAATGTTCTGCAAATGTTATTCTGCTCCCCTTAACCAGTTTTACTTACCACACTGTTTGTTGTCCTGACCTCATAATTCTCTACACATTGTACCCACACAAAGGGGATGTACCAACTAGAAAGTAAGCAAAACCAGATGGTTTTCATGCTGGATAGGACACTCAACTTCTATTCAGTTTTGTCATACATACCTTCATTCCTTCAAATCTTGATAAGGCTCTTAAAGGTCTCAAAGCTCTTAGGGTCCGAAGTGATTTTATAGGGCCAAGTTCAGAATAATTCAAGGCATTAGCTATTAAACTCACTAAGGAAACCTAATCAAAAACAATGATGGTTACAGTTACAGAACTGAAAAACGAAACAAAACAAAACACACTTCTTTAAAAAGAACATAGCTTGTTCAAAAACAGGATACAATTCAAATGCAAGTTTAATTGCGGACATAATCCAATGTGGGAAAGTGTAGTATTTCAATACTATCTGGCTGAACGTTTCCTCTCCTGCTATGTTTGTCTCTTGTATTCCTTCCACAGTAGAATTATGCACAATGCACATAGTATTTCTCAGGAAGTATCATACGAGTGCTGTCTCTAACCTTACTTAGCTTCAATAAAGATGGGTGCAAACAGGTCACTTCATTTCTCAATTTCAGATGGGTCTTCCTCAATAATAAGCATGTGACCCTGAAGTCCTGTTTCCCACTATCTCAATTAATGACACATTGTCTAAATGAAATATGAGGACAGAAAGATCCTAGTCAATGGACCAGAAGTACAAAGGCATTCTGTTCCTTGTATATGCCCTGGACAGTGTCAGGTATAATGCAGACCAGGTTCTTGATTAACCCAGTATCCAAACAGAACACACATAATCAACCACATGAGCTACAGAATGGGGACTCTATTCAGGTATCAAGACACATGGCATAACACTACTCTACGTCATTTTCCCTGAATCTGTAGAACCATGACCACATAAGAGTGCAGGTGAAAAACAATGAGAAAATGGAGAAAGAGTGCTGAACACAAAGTGGAGGATAAATTGCTGCACTTTAGTGGCTAAGGAACTTGAATATATTTTTTCTTTAAAAAGCCACTGAATGTTACTGAAGAAACATGAAGCATTTATTTGACACAGTCGTGCTTCAAATCACTGAAACATACTCTTTGTTTTGCCACTGGATGTAAACTCTCAGCACAAACTTTTAATTCATATTTTTCTCTTCAACAGGAAAAATGCCATTTGCTTATTGGAATAAACCAAGTGATGGTGAGGTATTACCATCACCTCGTAGTTCCTCATGTAGGCTGTCTGCCAACTGGGCCGTAAACCACCAGGACTAAAGAACCCAGGGCAGGAAGGCTCATTGTTTTGTTTTGTTTTTTTCCCTGCATCAGCTTGTGTGGGAGAGTAGATTAACGATAAAAATCCTTCCTCAGTCATCCCAGCTGCTAGGGGAGCTACCTCTCACTGTCATCATGATGTGTACCTGACTCTGTGAGAGCGCCTGTCAAAGCTGCTGCATTTGTTCATCTTGCAACTTTGTCCATAACAAACTTCAGCTGCACTTGAATAGTGATGATTAGTACTGGTGTAGTATCAGCTGCAACGGCGCCAATTTTGTTGAACCCACAGTAGCAGGCTGCTGGCACATCAGAAGGCATAGAAATGCAAGCCATCTGTCAAAACTACTATAATTGTCTTCTGTTATGCAGCTTCTCTTATTTAACGCATTGTTGCGCAATGTCTATAAGCATAACACCACTCAAACCGTTACATTACAAAGTAGGGAATAAAGTTGGATTTTTGAGCATCTTTGCTTTGTGCTATAACATGTAATCGTTAGTCAATTAATGCACACTTGGGTCAACTGGTGCAAGAAAATGGACAAATTTAAAAAAATGAGATGATTTATCAAGTGTATCTATGATTAAGAAGTGAATATATAAAGTGAGAGTGGGCAAAGTCTAATGTGAGGGCTATGTGGCCCCCATGGGCACTTCTGCAGTCCTCAAGCTCACTTGGACTAAAAGCCCACGTACTCCCTAAAGGAGGGGTGTTTTTTCACCCTCAAATCACAAATACCTATTCTTAAGACCTCTAAGAGAGACAGCTTACCTTTCAACAACATAAGCTGCTTCCCTCAGTTGCTTTGATAAAACCCAGAGGCCACAACCAGAAGGACTTATGGTTTTGACTTCTGGCCAAAATCCTACCATTGGTCTCTGCACCCTGCACAGCTCCCCACCTTTGGTATGAAAGCTGCTAAGCCAAATCAGTACTTACATCCACAATGAGGAAATCCAGCCAGCACCAGGCATTAGTGAAATATACTTGAAAGCCATAGGACACCCATTTCAGAAGCATTTCCAGGATGAAGATATATGTGAAGACCTTGTCTGCATATTCCAACATGGTCTTGATGGTCTTGCGCTGATCAATATATATGTCTTCAAAAGCCTATGGAGGAAATGCTATCACAGTTAAGGTCCCACCAGCTGGAGGAGAACGCAAAGTAAAACTTGACATGTTCTGCTCTGCTGGTATCAAGTAACGCCTGCTTTAATGTGCACCTCAGTTACATTTGGGATACTTGCTGCTCCACTGGAACTTGTTGCACCATTTCCATCATTATCTCTTATGTGTTAGTACTATTAGGGCATTAACTTGAATGTGCTCAACAAATGATAAGACAATCATATAGAGCAGTGGTTCTCAACCTGTGGGTCCCCAGATGTTTTTGTACTTCAGCTCCCAGAAGCCCTGAGCATTGACCATAGTGGCTGGGGCTTCTGGAAGCTGAAGTCCACAAACATCTGGGGACCCACAGGTTGAGAACCACTGATATAGAGGCTAATGACAAGCTAGTGTGAGTAAGAGCTGTGAAATTAGAGATGCTGTTAGAATATGAAATCAGGTGGTTCACTGGGTGAATTTATTATGTGCACAATTTTCTAAGAAATATCGAGTCTGGATATCAATCTAATAATCATTACAGATCCCACCTGCTATTAAAATTTCTAAGGCTAAAGTAGTTACTCAGATGTTATGGTGCCGAACTTTGGGAAGCATCCTTGAAAACACACCTAGAAACAGTGCAGAATCATTTCCTCAGGGCAATTTTAGGATCACCTATAGGAACTGAAACCTCTATTTTGTGGTTGGAGACTGGTCTCCATACATTGAAGGGTGCTGTTCACATGTATGCAATCAAATATTGGCTGAAACTGAGAAAAGGAATAGGTTCTTCTTTAGTTCTGAGTGCCTTCAAAGAAATGTCAAATTGCAATAGTAGAAAATATTTATCCTGGAATCAGAAGATTCCACATCTAGTGGATGGTTATGGTCTCTTGCTGAAGTCTTTAGATGCTTTAAACTTTGAGCAAGCAGCTCGACATTTGAAAGCACACATTTCAAAAAACGACTTCCAAGCTGATCGTACTTCCATATGTCTGTCAAAACGTGCTCCCTGGTATGCCAAATTACCTATACAAATGCCTCATCCTCAATATTTAAATAGTATAACAAATTTTAAGTGGAGATATGCTCTCACAGCTCTCTGTTGTAACTCTATGGACTCAGCAGTAGTTCATGGAGCGTACCATCATATCCCCAGGGAGGACAGAGTCTGCCCAAGTGGGAGCAACACAATTGAAGATCTCGTACATTATCTATTGGTATGTCCAATTTACACAAACTTAAGAAAGGCCTTGTTTAAAGAACTCGACCTTACACCCAACAAGTCTAGCTCATTTCTAATTGAATTTCTTCTGGGGGAGTCAGTTCCACACATTTCCAATAAAGTTGCTTGTTTTGCTTTTAAAGCATCAATTTTGAGAAGGGAATTTAGTAGTAAGGATACATAGATACTAGAGATGATGGATGGAACCATAAAGTACAATCTTTTTTGTATTGTTTTAATGCTGTTTTTATCTGAAATACTTTGTAATGGCCTTGGCTATACAAATAAAGTATTATTATTATTGTTGTTGTTGTTGTTGTTATTAGTATTATTAATCATTGGCATCTGTATCAGGATTACTGGGACATGTGTTCACGTGTGCCTACACACCCGTACGGATGTATCTCTTAGTACACGTGCCTCACAGAATTGTAAACTTTCCTGGAACTCTCTACTCTCTGAAGGAGATAATAAGCGTTCCGTTTGCAATGCCCATCCCCTATGCAATGCCATGTTCATCCTACGGTTACTGTATTCCGAATTTGTCAGTGTAAAAGCTTGGATCTGAAATCTTTCAACAGACTAATTTAATCACACACAGGTTAGCATCCACCCTTTGCTTATTTTTTCTCTCTTGCTTGTGGCTTGGTTTTGTTTCCATATCAGACAAGTTAACTGAGGCTTTTAAAAAAAGTATTAAGGGTGCAAGAATATAAGAAGAATTCTGGTGGACTAAACCAATGGCTTGACTAGTCCAACATTTTGTTTGCACAAATGGCTATGGAAAGCTCATCAGGAGGACAAGAAAGCAAGAACTGAACTGTATCAGTTTACATCCTACTGGTAGTTTCTTTTATACTACAGACCCACTGCATTGATGGGACTTCCATTAGTATTCATTCAATATTCAATGAGTATATTCTAGCTGAAACTGCCATTAGGATTTAGCCCTCTGTGTCATAGGCCATTTCCACACGGGGGTAAATCCCCGCCCTGGGACGACCTCACACGGAGGGCGTCTACACCGCAGAGTGCGCTAGGGCGGTGAAAAAAGGTGAGGTTCTAGACCTCAAACCGCCCTCGCGCGGCCGCGGGGGTGGCGCTCCGTATTTTATAAAGACCACTTTTCAAGTGGTCTTTTTAAAACTCTCTCGCGCTAGCCCGTCGCAGCATCCCATTATGCGCGTCCCTGCAGAGCTGCCCGGGGGCGGGCTTCCAGCTGGTGCGCTGCCCTGATTGGCGGAGCGCCGCCGGAAGCCGCCAGCCGCCGCCAATGTTTAGCGTGGCGAACGCGAGCTGCTCCCCGCGGGGATGGAGCTTCCCGCTGCAAGGTAAGCTCCATCCCCACGTGCGCCGCCCTGTTTCCCCCATTTCACCGCCCCCCATGTGGAAAGGGCCACAGAATTATAGAGTTGGAAGAGACCATGAGGGCCACCAAGTCCAACCTCCTGCCATGCACAATCAAAGCATTCCCAACAGATGGCCGTCCAGTCTCTGTTTAAAAACCTCCAACGGAGGACACTCTAGCATACTCCAAGGCAGCATATACCACTGGCAAACTGCTTTTACTGTCAGGAAGTTCTCCCTAATGTTTAAATGGAATCTCTCTTCCTGAAGTTTGAAACCACTGCTCCACGTCCTAGTCTCTGGAGCAGCAGAAAATAGGCTTGGTTCATCCTTCATCCCTTCAAGTATTTAAATGTAGCTATCATGTTGCCTCTTAACCTTCTCTTCTCCAGGCTAAACATACCCAGCTCCGTAAGCTTTTTCTTATAGGGCATGGCTTCCAGGCCTTCTACCATTTTGATCACCCTCCTCTGAACACATTCCAGCTTGTTCCAACATGTTCCTCAACAACTGATGCACAAAAGCATATTGCTGCTGATACTGGAAGTAATATATAGTGATCCTGATTAGTAGATGGCTCTAACATCCACGAATCTGTCTAACTCTCTCTTAAAGCCATCCAAAATGAAACATCCTGGGATAGTAAATTCAAAATTTTAACTAAGTGCCCAGTATGAAGATCACTGGAGAAAATGGTGATGTTTGATAAAGAGAAAAGCCTTAGAAAAAGAGGAAGACAAAGTTAAAGATGGCTTGACTCGATAAAGAAAGCCATGACCCTGAATTTGCAAGACCTAAACAGGGCTGTTGACAACTAGAGCTCAGAGGTCTCTAATCCATAGGGTCACTTTAAGTCAAAGATGACTTGACAGCAAATAACTGCAGCAAAAATAATACAGACTAATTCCTGAATCTCCCAATATTTAACATCAGTGGATTATCCTGGGTTCTAGTATTACTCCACTGGAAAGAAAGCCTTTCTCTGTCTATATTCTTCACACCATGCATAATTTCATACATCGCTATCATGCCTTTCCCCCAAATACTGTAACTTTTCCTCATAAGGAAATTGCTCCAATATTTTGATTATCTTGGCTATCCTCTTCTGCAACTGCACTGACCAAAACTGTACACATTATTTCAGAGGTGCCACACACTGAGCCAACATCTTGTGTGAGCTGTCTATCATAAACCAAGATATCTCTCTCAGTTACTTGCTGCCAACACAGTTCCAATCAGCATATAAGTGAAGCTGGGAATTTTTATTTCAGCATGCATCACTTTATATCTGCTCACACTTGATTTCATTTGCACTGTAATGCACCTGTTGTCTGATAGTCTGGAGTGATCACTACAGAGTAGGGATATAATTCTTTATTAATTTTCTTCTTGAAGGGAGCAACCAGTAATTTTATCAATTTTCTACCCACCGTGAGAAAGTCTTTGAAAGTGACATTGCCAAAGCCCATTTGCAGTTTGTGAGTTTTGTACAAAATTAGCACATGGTTGTTTTCATAGAAAACAGTATTTTCTGCACAGTAAACAATATTCCTGCAGGAGCAGAACAGACAAAAAGCTTCTTACTGCGAAGAAAATGTGATTTTCTTTCCATGTGCAAATTTTGCACAGAAATCTTCAATTATAGCTGCTTCTATGTGACAAGCAGCTTTTTCTGTGCAGAAAATCTTATTTTTCCACAGAAATATGGTTTCCTGTGCAGACAATGTCTTTTTTTTTTTTGCAAAACAAAACAAAACAAAACAAAACAAAAAAACACCATAACTGAATTTTTCAAAGAAGTCACAAACTGTGAAAATTACTGTTGGTCCAGGATTTTTCTCACCAGAGTTTCTCAAAGTTCAAAAAACCATGTATTTCAACATTTTTTATTGGAATATTTTCAAATTTTCTGTAATATCTACTGTGGAACTGTTCACAATCTTTTTTCTCACAAACTGAAATCATTATATACCTTTAGTAAATATGGCCACATTACCACTCCAGGTCATTTGCCAGGTTGTCTATAAAGATATTAAAAAGCACCAGTCCCAATACAGATCCTTGGAGGTTTTCTGCTATAAGAGTTGATAATTTACTCTCTGCTTTCTGTTCTTTAGCAAGTTCTCAGTTCACAAAAGGACTAAAAGCTGATATGCTATGACTTCTAGTTTTCTGCAGGGCTCTTGAAAAATTTGGTAAGACAGGGCCAACTTTAAAGGAGGATTCTTTTTTGGTTACAATAGTGACTGAACTTCTGTACCTTTAACAATTTTATCTTTAATATAGGTGTAACAAATATTTTCTCATTCACAACACACATAACAATAGTTTTGGCGCTTTTTCAATGACTTCTCATATTTTCTGACTCTCTATTTCTGTGAAAATCTTTATTTTTATTTCTTATTTTCTCACCATATCCCTTGAATCTTTTGATTTAGAAAGAAACTATTTTTATTTCTTATTTTGTTACTTTGTTAAATCCTACTTTACACAAAACATGTTTATGCAAAAAAATGTTAAATTTGCACAAAACATAATATTTTATGTGCAAGTTTAGTACAAAATGCATTTTGCAAATGAAATTTTCAAAGAAGTTCAAATTGTGAAAAATAATTTAAAAACTAGCAAAAGCTCTTACAGTTTCACTTCATGAGGACAAACCTTTTAAATATTTTTTACTCTTTTTTGTGAAATAAGCAAGCATTTTAATTTCTAATCTGCAATGGCCCCTTCCAACAATCTACCTGAAACTCATATTAAGCTAACTATCCTGTAGCTTTCCAGATTCCCCCCACCCCTTGATCTCCTTCTAAAAACTGGTGATACATTGGCAGCTTTTTAGTTCTGATGTTGAGGTAATCTTAGGGACATGGTATTTATTTGAATTAGATTAGCTATATTCACATTTGAATTTGGCGAACTTGTGGATGTCATCTGATGATTTCCTTCTCTGTAACTTCCTCACTTGTCATCATTTTTTCATCAGCTTCTCATTTTCTACTCCATTTGAGGCACAAGTATTGGCCCAGTATTTTCAGCACTGAAAAAGGAGAGTGAAAAAAAAATACATCCAGCTCCTTTTCAGTCTGCTTATTGTTCTTTAAAGCCTCGAGTCAGTAAGACATCTGATCATAACGGAAATGCCACAAGGGCTTTCCTCAGCAATCTGTTGTATAATTAGGATGTCACTACCGAAAAAAACCCCACTTTCAAGTGGTCTCTTATCTCAATTCATTTGAATAAATTGCCTCAGACCCTTTTCTCATTAGCTCAAGTCTTCCACTTTACAAGGAATAGAGTATGAATCTGCTATGAGAGGAAGTGCTGTTTACAGTATCACTTATGAACCTGTGAAGCTTCTAGGACTCCTGGTGATATGACATATATATGTATCCCACTTACCAAAGCACCACTGCTGAGAAGGATCATGAAAACAATAAAGGTTTCAAACCAGCTGTGTTCCACTATTCTGTAGCAGGTTTTTCGAAGGTTCCACCAGAACTTGCCTTTCCCAGATTCTATGTTGACTTGACAGCATTTGAACTTCCGTACGCAGCCTAAGAATCAGAAAATTTCTTCTTTGTCAGATAATATGACATAAATAATATAATATAAATAATATGTCAGATTTTTACATACAATCTAATTTTAAAAAATTAAACAATCCCCATCTCGTGAGTTAGATCCAGAACATCTGCCTGTGAATGAAAGGTCCCTTTCCCTTTGCAGAGGTGGACCCTCAAAATCCAGAACAGACCTTTGAGAACAAAAAGGGAGAAAGTGGTTTTTCACAGGTTCCCACTTCTTGCAGCTTCTTGTGCTGACTTCCATGCTGTTTGAAAGAGTGCTCCAATGCCATGAAATCAATTTTTGGTATGCACAAGATGAAGAGAGAACAAAGAAGTCCAGGGCAATACCTTACCCTGAACTGGACCATTGGTTAATTTAGCCCAGTATTGGCAACCCAAGTATCAGTTTTCCAGGGTTTCAGGATGGTCTCTTTCTTAGCTCTACCTGGAGATCCCACACATTCCCTTGTGGGCTCCCATTCAAGTATTAACCACACCATAGCCAGCTTAGCTTCCAATATCAGATGGGAGTGTATTTTTTATTTTTTTCAGGGTTATACAGTGGTGTAGGGGAAGTGGAAACGGGTAAAAAAAAATCACCTCTTCATTTTCATTTGCAAGAGAATTCTATGAGAAGAATTCTGCACGCAGGTCTCTTGATTTAACTCTACACATACTAAAGGCAATACTGTAACCATAAACACTGAAAAATGCAAATTGAGTTATAGGAAATCATCAGTTCTGGAAAAATGAAATATACCTAAGAAGTCCTTTTTACCTCCTGGCACATGTCCATCCCCCTTTCCTTTTCTGTCATATCTGAAACAGATAGTAAGCGCAAGGGCAGGGAACTGTTTCATTGTTTTTCTACTTGTAAAGTGCCATGTACAGTGATGGTGCTAGGTAAATAATTGATAACAATAACAGCATCAACAGAAGATCAATAAACGTGCTTGCACTACACACAAAAAGTGATCAGTTAGTAAGGTTATTGTCTTCTGTTTCTCTCTGTTAATGGGTTTCTTGGAGCAAGGACGAACCTTTTTGCTTGTTGTTAAATACATGTTCAGAATAACAATGCCACACACTGATAGACATTGATGATGTGCATTGAATTAAAAGAACATAATGTGGAATGTTTAACTGGGTAAAGTGGATCTGAAATCATGCTAAATTTAAAGACCAAGTAGCAGAAGTTTAATATCTGTGAGATTTAAAGTGTCTTGGCACCTTAAGGATTCACACATCCATACTGGTGGGAATTTTTACAGTTTTCTTCATCAGATCCGTAGTCTGGTTTCTATGGTGCCACAAAAATGTTTAGTTGTCATAAGAATATCTTTCATTACACATTTTAATGTTGTCCTTTCTCTTGGAATTGCAATTGTGTTACTGAAAAATGTGATTTCCTCACCACACCCCTTCCATATTTATGAAAATATTCTTATCATACCCTTTGGATCTTCTGATATAGAAAGAAATTATTATTCCTTGTGATGTAAATGAATTATGGCACATCTCAAGCTTCCTTCTGTGTTCTTTTTCATTGCCATTCTTTTAAATAATCTAAACTTCATTGTTTCATAAAACTCTTAGAACTGTTTCCTGCTCATTTTTAACTCTAGTTTCTGGGACAAACAAGCCAGGATTTCTTACTTGAGAGTCAGGCTTCCTCTTACTAACTGAAGATAAAATCAATCTCTATTCCCTGGATTCTAGTGTCACGTAACAGGTGACAATGGTTTGTTTAAAAGCAGAAGCAAATGCTTCCACTTCTGTCAAAGTTGTGAAAGAAATGCCATGTGCTATTTAAAAGTATTCCCATGTGACAACTTTTCCTCTTACTCAGACATCATTATGATTACTACAAGCATTTATTTAGTGGTTGAGTGTTTTCTTTGAGATGGCATATTCAGTAAAAACAGTGAAATGCCACTCTTTAAGGAATACTTGATCCTGTTATTACCAGATATTTTCTCAAAAACGAAAAACAAAAGGCCTCCCTAGCCCTTTTCCATTTTGGACAATTAGAGGGAAACAGAGTGTCTGTAGTAAATGGATCTTTTTAATGGGGTACATTAGGGATTTAAAAAAAACTTTTTAAACTGCATTTTAATGATTTAAATTGTTGTAATTTAATGGAAATGTTTAACACTTTTAAAACTTGTGTATCAAATAGATTTTTTTAGTGCACTTTGTTCTTAACTTGATGTATGCTGTCTTGCGTTACAAATTAAAGAGAATAAAGAAATAAAAAATAACACGTATCACTATTTGGAGTCTGAAAGAAAAGGAAGAGAACCTTGCTAATTGTATACTGAGGTGTAAAAAACTCTGCAGGATAAAGTCAGCAAACTAATTCCCAATTCCAGTTTCAAAAGCTATTGACATCTGGAAGTTGGTAGATTTGAA
Organism: Iguana delicatissima; assembly: GCA_948472985.1. Taxonomy (NCBI): domain Eukaryota; kingdom Metazoa; phylum Chordata; class Lepidosauria; order Squamata; family Iguanidae; genus Iguana; species Iguana delicatissima. The sequence goes on along the minus strand of CAOKZL010002398.1, from coordinate 308,373 downwards.
GTTCTTTCTCAGTGGAGAAACCAAAACTGCAAATATTTACACAGCCAAAATAGCTGCCTCAAGAAAGATGTTTAAATATGGATCAGCTAGCTGCTGCCCCATTTCAGCACTTAGTCACAGTCACTTCCAGCTTTTAATATTCTTAGAATATTTAAGATACTAAAATCTTTAATATTTAAAAAATGGACACAGATTATCTAAAGATATATATTGCCAATGTGGCAAGTTCCTTTCCATAGTCACAAACTACCTTGTGAATATAGGTGTATTTCTTTCAGAGTGTATACACATTCAAAACTTAAGTTAATATGTAGCATTAATCATTCTGGTATCTCTCAGTGAAACCTGGGAAGTGTTATCAGGTGGCAATGATAAGAATTTCCTGTTTCCTACTATTCTATACAGCTTCCAGGACTCACCATGGAAAGAAATTTGTTTTAAAATCACTTTAAAGCTGTTTTACAAAAAGTAAAAGGCCACAAAGTCAAATTTATCTGACTACAAGTTTATCTATTTCATGTTCCTTTGCTTACTAATTTGACACAAACTTTTGATTTTGGATTTTATCACTAAAAGTAGCAACCACATTTAAAATATCATCCAGCAAATTCCTGATAAGTAGTTTTACTGCAGAGTATAGCTGAAGGGGTAGGGTAGGGATAGGGGCATTGCTTTCAAAGTAAGAATTCTGCCTTCCCCAAAGGAAATTTTCCTTCAGTCTCCAAATATCTAGCACTGCAGTAATTTGAGCATTTAGAAATAAAGTTTAATCATCCAAAGAAATGGGGCAGGCACAATTCTCAAGGGAATGCTATCACAGAAAAAAGAAGTGCTCCAAGTGAGGATGATTTTCAAGGTCTGGCTCCTTGCAACATGCGGAGACTGAAGGAAAATTTCATAAGGGAAGGGGTACAATTCTTACTGAGGGGCCAATAGCCTTATTTGCACCCCCCTCCAAAGCTATACCCCTCCTCTGCTGGGCCAGAACTTTTCGCTTTAAAGCAGTTTTTGCTGTACTGCTAAAAAAAAGAAAGAAAGAAAGAAAGAAAAGAAAAGAGCAAACTTAATTTTCTCAGAAGCACAAATCATTGGTTTTAGCTGGCAGAATACACACTCATAGAGAGATGTACAACCAGTAGACACCAATGGAGAGGATGTTATTAGAAAGTGAGGGCAAAGAGCCCAACAGTACCAAGGGGGTGTGTGTCCATGGGCCAAATGCATTTGTTGTCTGCATTGTTAACTCCCATATTAAACTGCCACCCTCCACCCTTCAAATACCTTCAGTAAAACAAGGCTTTGGTTGTGACGTGTCTTCTTCTGAAGATTCAGCGTTATTTTCTCCAATTAAAGCAAGATTAACTGTGCTGGCTTCAGTGGAGCTGGAAATGCTCAACTTCTGTGAACAAAATACCACACAATGCATTTTTTTTTAAAAAAAATAATGCAGTATAAACAAATTTATTCTCAACAGAAATAAATGTTCTCTGAGCATGCAGTTGTGGTATATATGGTACATTTGTACATTTCAAAACAGATTTCTGGCCTAGCAAGTGCTCAGGAGCATTATGCGCATCCCTAAGTTGTTTGCATTTATACTTACCAAATGAAATTTCAATTTTATTTGCTAAGTGATTGTGTGTGTAAAGAAAGCAAGGAACATTTTTTTTAAAAAAATTGGTTGGTACCAATTTGAACAGCACATTTAAAGATATCAGCAGTGCACAAATGCCTCCACTTTAATTCTCTACTTTCTGCAATTCTTTTAAAGAATGTTTTGGTCACAGTCATAGACTCTGAGCTGACAGGCAATGGACTAGTATTTTTGTGACAACTTTTTTACAAGTGTTTTTATTGCTTTTGTTTGCTGTAAATTACCTTGGGAGCTCTGGCGGGCTGAGAGATGATAAAGAAACACACAATCAAACAAATAAATAAAATTGACCAATGACTGCTGGTGCCTTCCATGTCAGGAGGCAATGAATCAACTTTACCTTTTAGTCTGAACTTTAAAGAAGAAGTCCAAGCAGAACTGGGCTGCACCTTGGTTGTCTCCTTTAAAGTTCAGACTAATAACCAGAGTGGATTCTCTATACCACACTATACCATGGAAGTTACCAGCCTCCACTTTACTGATGACATTACTGTGTAGCTAAATCTAGACTATTCTTCATATACTAAGCTGAAGCTTGCATCACAGACAGGATCACAAAAAGATGATTCCCATAGTCCACTGAAATCAGCAGCAAGACTTCAGTTATTCTCAAAGGATGTAGACTAAACAGAAAACTACAATTTCTTTCACTATGGTTGGCAAACATATGGATGACAGGACCAATTACACCTCCTAGCCACCCCACCAGCCCATCTGGTTCCAAGAGCACCTTCATATTCTGCCATTCATAGGTTAAATACAGAGGTACCTTGGGGGCACAGGAATTTTGGAGCCAGGAAAATATTTTGTATCTCTTTAAAGATGTCTTGGAATGGCTTTCTGGCAAAAAAATTGACAATTTGGTAAGAAAATTGGGGGGGGTATTGGGAGGGTCTCAAGGATTGGTGGTAGCCTGCTTGTGAAGTTGAGAATAATAACAGGGTGGAGGACACTGTGTTTATATATCAACTGTCAAATCACCACTTATAAGCATATGAAAATTCTTGAGTGAAATTCAGGGATGGCATATATTTTTTCAAAGAGGTTGTAATATTGTTCCAACATTGCAGGACCATATATCATACCACTACCTCTCCAACAGAACAAACAAATAAAAAAGATCATTTCTGAAACTGCACCAATAAAAACAGCATGTTAACTTCATTCCCACAGCCTTGCCAGTGCATAAATGGTTTGATTTCTGTGCATTTTAAAACTATTTGTTATTTTGGTACCCAAGCCAATCCTTGTCAGTTGTTAAAGAATTATTGCTTCTAATTCTAAGGAAATGTCTGAGATCATAATAGCTCTGATCTGACAGCCTTCAGTTTTGAGCCTCTAGATCATGTGCATGTTAGTCACAATAAAGGACATGAACTATATGGGTAGCTGATAGGTGTGAGTACCAAAATAAATCAAAATAGTTTTTATAACTGCATTTTCTAACTACCAACAATGTTATTACTATACAGTATATAACATCAAAAATGAGAGCACCAGTACACAGCAGGATGAATGAATGGTGAAAGCACATCAAAAACAATCTAGGATACTTGCAGTATTCAGAGACAATCAAGGCATCAATCAAATCATTTGAAAAATTAGTACAATTCTCAAAGCCATTTTTCTAATAATTTTCGAATAGAGACTTCCCATGAAAGCAGAAGCCATATCACTTATCTAGATATTCTCTATAATATGTGGGTAATCATTTGTTTGCCATGGCCTCATTTGATATTATAAGCAACCACATAAATCATCTTCTGAAGAAAAGCTTTCCTCTTACCACACAAAGTGTGAACTGGGGGAGCTGATGGCTTAACCAGTCTCCTTTCCTGAACACCACTATTTTCCCTGAAATAATTGTTAGAACAAGTTATTTTAGTTAAAAGGTCCAAGATACCCCTGTAGGGCCTAAATAACCTAAAGGCTCTAGATCCCATCTGATCTGGGAAGCTAAGCAGGGTCAGACCTGATAAGTACTTAGATGGGAGACTTCCAACAGATACCAGGTGCTGTAGGTTGTAGTTCAGAGGAAGGAACTGGCAAAAGCACCTCTGAGTATTCATTGCTTAAGAAATTCATGGGAGTGCCATAAGTTGTGAAATGAATGGGGGTGCCATATGTTGACAGGCAACTTGAAGGTACATACACATGCCTAGATATCCCAGACATGCACACACAGGGCAAGCTCTCTTACTTAGACTTGTCAGACTTGCGAAAGCAACAGAACCGGATATGGGAGGGTTTTTTCCCCCTGCTCCCTTCTTCACACGTTGATTGCACTTGCTGAGCTAATGACTGCACAGGGCTCAAGAGAAGCAGTGTCATATAAAACCTCCATCTCCTCTACTTTGACAGAAATATGTGTTACTTGCTAACTTGTCACTTTTTGAAAATAACTATTTTGGTTAGTTATAAACTGAAGATCGCAGTTTGAGAAGAAGTCACTATGAATGTGATAGCTATTATGGCTTGAAAGTTATACATTAATTTATAAATACTAAGTATTTCCTTTCATCCTTTTAGCAAGGGTGACATTCTTGTTACAAACTGCTGTAGCAATGACAGGGTGATTTATTACGAGTGAAAGATAATCCAAAACTCTTAGTATGTCATCAAACGTATAATTTTAGCTTATATTATTCTCTGAAGTTATGTAATAAAAGAATACAGAATGTAGCAAATCCTGTTAGAAATGACTGAGCCCTATTTAGTCCAGTATTCTGTTCCCACAGTGCCAACCAGAAGCATATGGGAACCCCACAGCTAGCACAGGAGGGCAACAACACCTTGCCACTTTCAGCTCCCATCAGAGGCATACTGTCTTCTATAAGTAGAAATATAGCCTTCTATAAATCTGTGATATCTTTAAAGATATACAAGTTAGCAGCCACCACATCTTGTGAGAGCAAATTCCATAGCTGAACTATGCACTGTGTGAACAAGCACGTGCTCTAAACTTCATTTCAGATATTTTCTGGTACTAAGTAGCTTTGTGGTTCCTAAACATTTTGGGCCAATGAGCACAGAAATCAGAATTCTGAAAGAATGCCATGGGTATTCTTACAAAATGGATACTACGGAGGAAATTGCTCTTCACAAAATGGCTACAATTCTGAGTATGATCAGTCACAAAATGTCCACTGAGCAGAAGTCAAACTAGACTAACAGAAAAATAATTCACTGAAGGAACTATGCACTCAATACAAGTGGAATCTGAGTTATATGAGAGAAAGCCATGCTTTTGAGCCCATAATTTTCTGCTCCACACTCATTTCACAGACGGCCAACAGAGAAGCTTCAGATGGAACCTGATGGAGAAATTAACAAGTCAGATTTGAAGTATCAACCCTAAATTCCTAAATATATACCTTCCCCTCACCAAAGCACAACAAAACATCCATTTGACAAAAGGCAAATGGTATTGCTGAAAGAAACATTTAAACAAGCAAAACAAACTAATGGGGATCAGAAGCATTCATAAAAATGTTGCCAGAGGTCATCCCTTTGCTTTGCAGAATATCCACAGTCTCTCAATTTAGGTTGCGAAATGTAACAATTTTAAAACTCTAAAATACCATTGCAGAATATCAGGAAAGATATCAGCGGAGGTGTCGGTAGGCACAGTGGTGACCACAGGCACTAAAACGAGGGTCTGGTATCTTCCTAGGACAATGAAAATACAAGTCCTCTGAATGATTATTTATTTGCTGAAATCTAGGTTTGGAGCTAACTCAGCAAGCTATAATATTAAGGTCTGTGGAAACCCACAGGTACCAAGACCAAACCCCTGGGGGAGGAAGTGTTTCCACAAGCCATGGGCCCTCAGACAATTATGTCTGAAAGAGCAAAGACTGCAATATCAGCAATGTCTGAATCCGCCTCCTCCTTTCCAAGCCCAGCTGCTGCTGGGGGCAGGGAGATACTGGGGCAGGTTTGTCACTGTCTCTTTGCTCCCATTTCCTAAACCAAGCACAGCCAGAGAACTTCAAGCCTCTTGTGAGAGACCTCTAGGCTACTGGAAAAAAAAAACTATCATCCACATCACAACAGCAACACAGCAGATATTGCCACCTCTTTCTCTATTGCAACGCTCACTGGCTGCCACTGAACCAGAGTTGGCAAAGCTTGCCAGCAGCCAGGCCACCTCCATGTGGGCAGGAAGGGTAGTGCTGAGGGAGCCTGTTGTTCTCTGTTGGTTGAGTGTGGCCAAGGGAATCATCCCCCTGAACACCTGCTAACCATTGTTAGGGTTGTTGCCAATCAAACACTTAGTTACAGAATTAAGGTCAGCAGAGAAAGGGCAAGAAGAATTCAAGCTGAAGGAAAGGAAGGAGCATTATATGTGAAGAGAAGTGTGAGAACTATTCTAAAACTCTCATCCCAGTTAAGAGTCTGCCAATTGCTATATCTGCGCTGAGCCAAAGGGCCACATGATTACTGCTGATGATATGCCAAAAAAGATGGAAAAAATGCCTCCAAATGTATACCTTAAAGGTGTTAGTTGTTCTTATTATGATGATCCAGAGTGTGATCACTGCCTATTCTTCCAAAGGGTTTACACACAGAGAAGCCTGCCTGTGTTCCCCACAAGTAAACATGAAAGAACCAGGATTATCCTAGGATCTTTCTGTTCCTTGAGGAAACAAGGTCGTAATCTCCTGCTTCAAGTAAACCAAGCTAGTCTAATTTTTCTGCTGACAGAGAGAAAATCCCACAGGATCCCTCCTTGCCAGTAAAAATGAAAAATAAAATTGCCAACAAGTTGAGTAACAGTCTTCTGCCCCTTTCTTGAGGGCCAAAATCTGTTCCTTGAGCCAGCTGCATCACTCTGCCTAATGCTACAGTTGGCCCTGGACACAGAAACCTACGTGAGCAGCCATCAAGCATGTTATTTTGGGGGAGCAGAGAGAGGGAAATTCCCAGTTAACTGGTCTCACTAATATAAATAAATTTATATACATTTTAAATGTTTTTTTTTATCCTTGTGGGCTGCTAAAAAATGAGGCAGATATGATCCTGTAAGTAACTAATATGCTTTTATACTCACTGATAATTAACTCTGTTGAACAGCCTGGAGCCTTGCTGCAGGACATCGTTGTCCCGCATTGGGGACGCAAGGATGGGACCCGGATGACACTCATGCACAATGTTGTCTGGGTCTCATCATTCTCCCGTCCCCAGGCAGTATGATCATGCAATAGATTATTGATGGGTTTTCCCTGTCAATGAGCAGCGATCGTGCAGCCCTCCTGCTACCCTCCCACACTTACCTGGTGTATGCAGGGTCAGGGAGTGCAGTGGCTATGCTTTTTGCCCCAGTGCAGTCTGGGTCAGTGCCCAGCTGTGCTGCAGAAGCAAGAGGCATGACTATCACACCTCCTGCATTCCCACAGGCAGCTGGTACAGAGGGGCGCACTCCTGTTGTGCTCCCCTTCTGGGAAAGGCCCTACCGAGATCCCCACGGAACACCACCAGGATCTGGTAAGCTGCAGAAAGAGCCTGGGACTAACTTCTAAATAAGCATACATGAGATTTGCACCATAAATTAATTATTCTTTAGTAAGGAACTTAAATATAACATTATAACTGGGCAATGTCATATTCATTGCAACATTCTAATGAGCTGTGTCCAAAAGTATGTCTTTTCAAAGGGAAAGAAACACAATTCACTCATTTCTCCTAAAACTTTAACTTGCCCTTTATAAATTTGAGCACTCTTGCAACCTTATAATTCAAGACAAGGTGTATCCACAGATCATGCAGTTAATGTATTAAAATGCTATGTAAACATCACCCAACAAAGTGGATGTTGGTGATTGCCCCTTATCATGCTGTAATATGAGCCACGTGACTCAAATTACAGTTTAGTTTGTATGTGTTTTTACTGGTACTGTGATGGATGAAGGTGGCATATACTGTAGCTTAATAGCATGCATGCCAATCAATCTTTACTCAACAGTGACCATGTATGTATGATTTGTTGAAGTAACCTGTTCAAAATGGCTGACACGTTGATCTGCCTGGTTAAAAAGCACCAGAGTGGCACTCTTGGTTGGTCCAGCTTGGTTTTAGTCCTGTGAGAAGTAAGAGTGGTAGGAAATGATGTTGAAAGCACAAATACTTCTTTGTTTCTAGTTACGGAAATACCGCCAACATGATTACATAAATATGTCTAAGTATGTCTACATTAACAACTGTGAAAACGCAAGAAAACATAGCAATTGACTGAAAACTCATGTACACATTAGGAGTACTCTGATCATGAGTAAATATGAGAAATGAAAGATAGGTATGGAAGTTCAAACATATTCAGAAGTTCCACATCCAGCTTCTCTATTTGTTTTCAACAGCATATAAACATGAACAATAACTCTAAGCTATTTTTTTTATCAACAAGAAGCAATCATGAACACTGTCAATTAGCCCAATATCAAGTCAGAGTGTTGTTAGTTCAATATCAAGGTTGAATGCACATTATTTTCAAGGTGGTATGCACTATACATTTAAATACTGTGGTTTGCTAAAAATCTAACTATCGAGTACAAGTAGAACAGACCACTGAATTAATGGGAACATAGTGTATCAACATTCATATACATCTGTTTAATTAGTAGATCAACTGTGTTTGGGACAAAGAATTAGATTTAAGCCTGAGTTGCTATCCTAAAGAAGAAGAAAAAAAGACAACTGACAGTCCTCTGTTGAACTGGCAGGACTCTTTCCTTCCTCACAGCAGCCATCTGAAAGATGAACAGCCTTACAGGAAGAAGAGGAGATGGAATGAATATTCAGACAACCAGGTTGAAGTGATGTTGCTGAACTCCAGTTCTTTTTGGCTCCAACCAGGACAGATAATGGTCAGGAAATCCTATCCAACATCTGGAGTACCACGGCTCCTTCGACCTTAATTTAAAGATCGCCATTGACTGACTCATATGACTGACTCCACCAGCCGTACCATTTGCATTTGTTGTGTATCTACAAATTAGAACACAGTCAGGCCTCATATCTGCTAGGGCTAGGGGCGCAAGACTGCTGCAAAAGTGGAAAAATCACAAATGTCAAAATGTGTGTGGGTGTCTGTGGGAACGGGACCGAGGCATGGTGGGGAGATAGGGCATCCAGGGTGCATACCAAGTCAGGGAATGGAGAGGGAAAGGGGGTGAGTTGGCACAGTGGCCTATACTTCCTCTCTCTAATCCATCTCCTTCCTTGGGTGTGTTGGGGATATTGAGAGAATGTTTGTGGTGCTGAGAAATTGGGGTGTCAGCTCTTAACTGTCCAGGCAGTTGCTGAGGGAGGAAGACCAAACACGGGTTTTTAAAGGGCTGCACGGCCAGATTCTCCCCCCACTGAGAGGGAAGATTCCCTCATAAAAAAGCACCTGAGGTGCGGGCAGGGGCTGGAGAAACTCACAAATGATCAAACCTGTGAAAGTCAAACTCACAAATGCAGATGGCTGACTGTATCTGAAAACCATCTTTCATGATTTCAGAGTGCCAACTATGATGAGACTTTGAACTGTTGGGGGTGGGCAGGCAACTGTGATCTATAAAGATCTTAATCTGACCAGAATACCCATTAAGGACCTAAGCCACATCAAGTGTGCATATGTGAGTCTGAAAATTAAGGATAGACTGGAGATTCTGTTACTGCACTGTACACCCCGGCTGAGCTCACGGAACTGGTCTCAGGGCTGCTGTTGATGTCTCCCAGACTTTTGCTTCTGGGAGACTTCAACAAACCATTGAAGGCCAGTTTGTCATGTGCAGTTTGGGAGTTCATGGTATCTAGGAGAAACATGGGCCAATCCAAATTGGTTTCAGGAACTACATATTCAGCAGATCACACCCTTGGCACAGTTTTCAGCTTGGAGGTGATTAATACCTTTCAGTTGTCATGGACAGATCATTTTCTGGTATAGGCTAATATCACAGCTACACCCTACCCCTGTAGAGGTGGAGGACCTATTAAAATGGTGCCCTTAAAGGGTAACAGATCCTTTGAGACTCGAGAAGGCCTTAGAGGGTTTTAGGGATGGTGACAACAACAATCCTGTTGAAGCTCTGTTTAATAACTGGAATCAAAATCTAACCAGGTCTATTGATATGGTTGCCCCCAAACATCCTAACCTGTTACGTAAACTGACTCCCCGGTGTACGGGGACCCTCAGGGAGCTCAAATGAGGAGGATAATGACTAGAGCACAGATGGTGGAAAACTCAACTTCTATGCAACAAGATATGATATAGGGAATATCTTTGTTCCCATAGGACGGCTATATGTGCAGTAAAGAAAGCTTTCTTCTCCGCATGTATTGTGTCTGCAAATTCATAGCCGACTGAGCTATTCAGGGTGATGAGAGGTCTAACCCAGGCAGCCTCCTCGCTGAACCCAATCTCCAGTAGCTCCCTGTCATGCCTTTAATGACCATTTCACAGATAAAATCTCTTACATAACAGCCAACTTAGATGTCATTGCTGGAGCAAAAGTCAATACTGAGGTGTCCAGCAACTCTGTGAGTGGAATTGTACTGGATTAGTTTCAATTGGTGAGTACTGCTGATGTGGAAAACTTACTAGGGCGAGTAAGGGAGACAACCTGTTTTCTTGATCCCTGTTCATCTTGACTGGTTGTCCAGGTAGGAGATGCAATTAAACTTCAAATACAAGATATTACTCATGGATCTCTCAGTGAGGGGAACTTTCCATCCTGTTTAAAAGAGGCAGTGGCCAGCCCACTTTTTAGCCCTTTAGACCTTAATAGTTATAGACCAGTATCTAACCTTTCTTTTCTTGGGCAAGGTGATTGAGAAGCAGTTGCCTTCAAACTCCAAGTGGTCTTGGATGACACACCCTTCCTTGACCCACTTCCAGCTGGCTTCAGAGCAGGATATAGAGTTGAGACTGCTTAGTGGATGATCTCCATTTTAGCATCGATGGGGGGAGTGTGTCCCTGTTGGTGCTATTACACCTCTAGGGCATTTGATACCATCAGCCATGGTATCCTTTTGGAATGCCTGGGGGGGCAGAACTCAGAGACACTATGTTGCACTGGTTCCAGTCTTACCTGTCAGGCAGGTTCCAAATGGTGGTGCTTGGTGATAGCTGCTTCTCAAAAAAAGAGCTGTTATATGGCACACCACAAAGTGCCATTCTAACTCCAATGCTTTTTGCCATCTACATCAGTGGTTCTCAACCTGTGGGTCCCCAGACGTTTGTGGACTTCAGCTCCCAGAAGCCCCAGCCGCTATGGTCAATGCTCAGGGCTTCTGGGAGCTGAAGTCCAAAAACATCTGGGGACCCACAGGTTGAGAACCAGCTGATCTACATGAAACTGTTGGGAGAGATCATCCAGAGGCATGGATGTCACTGCTACCAATATGCTGATGACACCCAAATCTGTTTCTTCATGCCTTCAAAAAAGCAGTCTTAGCTAAGGATAATATGTCTCCTCTGAATGAATGCTTGGAGGAGGTAGTGGGCTGGATGAAGAAAAATAAATTGAAACTGAATCCAGACAAGACAGAAGTGCTCACTACTAAGGCTCCTAACCTGGAGTTGGATATATGTCAATCAGTTCTGGATGGAGTCACACACCACTTGAAAGACTGTGTTCACAATTTGGGAGTGCTCCTGAATCCATCCCTCCAATGTCAGTGTGATAACTGAAGCCCCTGTCAGAGCTGCTGCTGCTGAGCAGCAGCTGTTGGTCCTTGTTGCTCAGGGTGGAGATGACAAGCAGCAGCTGTTGGTCCCTGTGGCTCTGGCTGGAGACGAGTCCTGCAGCTCAAGAGCTCCCCCTGCTGCCATGGACCAAGCAGGTGTGGACGTCCCTTTGCCTGCTCCTTTAGATTAGAGCAACAGGGATCAGATTCTGTGCCTGCTCCTTTGGAGCAACCAGGATCCGATTCTGAAGAGGCTCTGGAGCCTGGTTCAATAAGCCCCCAATAAAGGCGAAGACTCAAGAGGGCTGTGTAAAGGGAGGCTTCCTTGGCTAAGTTTAAGAAGCGGTGACCAGACACACCTGTGCCTGGGGCTATATAACTGCCTGCCTGGAAGCTTCCCTTTGCTTGTGGCAAACTTCTTACAAGCCCTCCTCTTGTCTGTACCTTGCTCCCAGCACCTGGTTCCTGCTAACTTGAACTGATCTCTTGACCCTTGGCTTTGGAACTCTGACTACAGCTTCACTTGGCGCTCTGGTAAATGAACTTCCTTGAGTAAGTGCTTGTTTGTCTCCTCCCAGCGGTCTTTGCTGGCTCTCCCACTCTCTTCTCTGGGCTGGCTCGCTGCTCAGGTCTCTGACCTTGATAGTCAGCTCAGATAGATGCAACAGTCAGGAGTGTTCATTATCAGCTTTGGCTGATACACCAACTGCACCCCTTCCTAGAACTGGAAGACCTAAACATGGTAGTACACGCACAGCTAACTTCAAGGTTTGATTTCTGACATTGGGCTACTTTTGTACCAAGTTCAGAAATTCCAGCTGGTCCAAAATATGGAAGCCAGTTTGGTTACAGATACAACACATACAAGGAGTGAGCATATCACACCAATATTAAAATCCCTCACTGGCTGCCATTAGTTTCCAGACAAAGTACAAAGTGTTGGTTATTACCTTTAAAGTCCTACATGGTTTGGGTCCAAGTTATCTGCAGGATCACCTCCTTCCGTACAATCCACCCTGTACACTCAGGTCCTCTGTGGACCCTTTACTTGACCCAGCCAGGACTAGACCGGCAGTGGTCACTCACAGGACCTTTACATTGGCCACCCCTAGACTGTGGAATGGCCTGCTGGAAGAGATTTGAAACAAAACATGCTGTCTGAATTTTAAAAAGTTCTAAAGATCATCTCTTCCAGCAGGTTTACTTGGTCAATTTTTAAGTATGCATTTTAAATTAGTGTATTTTAAACAGTTTTACTAGTTTTTTGCTATATTTTATGATGTACCCCACCTTAGGCCATAGAGAAATGTGGGCAAGAAATTAAAAATAATAAGTTAATCATCATCATCATCATGGCTGTTTTGTTTTCATTAGAAGCCACCCTATAATCTGGGCCCAGCAATGCCTTCAGGTAGATTATGGTCACTTTGTGAATGAACCCATACCATACAATTTTGTATTTAAAAGGTAAAAATGTAAGGGTGCTGCCACTTTCAGACTTGCAAGGGGAAAAAATACCCAAAGCAGTGGGAGATTATGTTTTAAAATATTAATGAACATACATTTAACAACAGAGATGAATACAAACATCAGCGAGTAAAGTACACAAAACTCTGTAGAAGAACTGTATAAAATAATTTCATGTCTTACCTCTTTGCTTTCTTCAGTCTCAGATATACTACTAAGTTCCTCTGTATTTAAGTGTTCAAAATCTGACTCTCCAACAGCTATTGGCACTGTAACAGTGAGATTTGGGTTGTTGATGAATGACATCTGATCAGTGCTGTCCATGTAAATGGTAGTTGTTGTTTTCTCATTGCAATAATCCAGACTTTTGTTGATTTCTGCTACTGTGTGATTGGGAACACCCCCTCCTTGCTTGACATTTTGTTCATCAGCTGAATCAACTCCAGAAGACACTTTACATTTTTGCAAAAGGGTAATTTGAACAAATTCAATTGTTTTTCTTTGTACATGACCTATTCCTCTTCGAATCCTTGCCACAGCAATCTGCAGATTGTTAGCATCAGTTTCCTGATCAGGAGCAGCAAGGCTGTCTGAACTAAAAGAACTCAGTAATAAGGCCAGAAAGAGATTTAGCACCTAGGAGAAACAAGTAACAGAATTAGCCCCTTTTTTGAAGTTAACTTTTGATAGTTACAGTTTATACATCAATACATTGTCAACTAAATACATACATTCATATTTTAGTTTTAGAATATCTATCATAATAAAAGAAAATGTTTATCTCTATGTGGTTGTCTCCGAGACAGTGAAACCTAGACTTGTAAAATTTGACAGGGATAGCAAGAGGACCCAATGGGTGTGCACCTTTAGGTTATTTTACTTTTAAACAGCTTCATTAATTTCAATTAATTAAAATGTATCTGTAGCTTGAATTACTATCTTCAGTCTCTAGGTGGCAAACTTCCTTTATCTTTTGCCATTCAAAGAAGAAGCTGTATTTCAGGAGTGGGACATTCATTTCTCCAAGACTCACCAGACTTGCATTAATAGATTCCCCTCACTCAAATGCTAGCAATTTGCCTAATGAGAAGACTGAAAAGGACTATCAGTCTTCTTACTGGCACAAACAACAAAAAGTAACAAGATAGACAGAATCATCCTTGTCATCACAACAGTACAACCACAAATGGAACCTTTCTTGATGATGATAGCAGTACTATGGTTGAGAAAACACACAAAAACATGTTGTTAATTTATACATCACCATTGATATGCATGATATGGTATGTATATAAAACAGTAAAACAAACATTCCTGCCAAAGGCCTATTGTTTTGAACATGGGAATCTTGTCCAATGCAGGAATTAGGACATAATAATCCCTGAAATCTCCCACAGCAGCCTTCCCAAGCTGATGCCCTCCAAATATGCTGGACTATAACCTTTATCATGTCCAAGCTAGCATAGCTATGAGCCATGCTATCTTCGGATGGTGAGAACTGTAAAGCAACACACTGAGAAAGTGTCAAGTTGGGAAAGGCCATCCTATAGTTTAATGATTCTGCAAAATAAATGTAAATAAGCTGTAGTTCTTGGCCACCCTAGATGGAATTGGCTTAAGGAACTGTGGAGTCTGACCCTTTTAACAAATTCACGTGTATTATTGTCTATTCCCATTTATGACAGATACAGAATAGATTTAAAACAAACTCTTTGCTGTTACACAACATAATAGCTGAAAAGACATACCACGAGGTTTCCAATCACCATCACTAGCATGAATACAATGAGGCACATGGGCTGGCCTGCAACCTCCATGCAGTTCCACATGGTTTCTATCCATTCTCCACAAAGTACCCGGAACACAATCAAGAAAGAGTGGTAGAAGTCATTCATGTGCCAGCGTGGAAGGGTACAGTCGTCTGAAATCTTGCACTTACAAGCCTCGTACTGTTTCCCAAACAGCTGCATACCAACCACAGCAAAAATGAAGACAATGATGGCCAGGACCAAGGTCAGATTTCCCAGAGCACCCACGGAGTTGCCAATAATCTTTATCAGCATGTTTAGTGTTGGCCAAGATTTTGCCAGCTTGAAGACTCGAAGCTGAAAATCATAATGAACATTACACACATATACATAGTATAAGAATATGCGTGTGTGTGCGCATATGTATTACATGTGTGCATGTGTGTGTGTGTTCACGTGTGTGTGTGTTCACGTGTGTGTGTGTGTGTGTATATATATATATATAGAGAGAGAGAGAGAGAGAGCGAGAGAGAACGCAGACGCATGAGTTTAAGCAGCTCCACAGTCAGAAAACTCTGCCTTCAGTCATACCGTGCTCTCTTACTGATAGGACTGTATGCTGCAAGGATGGACATGTGAGCGCTCACCAGATATTTTGGACAATTCCTGTTAGCCACAGCAGAAATGGACAGGGATAACATATTATGGAATGTGTACTACAGGTTATCTGGGTGGCAGGAGGGTTCCTACCATTGGCCTATAGCTATAATACTGGAGAAGGAAAAGGAGGAAGAGAAGGGAAGGGGAAGAGGAGAAGGAGTGAGTAGTAACAGCAGCAAGAAGGGCTTTCCCAAGTATTTCTTGCTGTGTGGGTGACAGGTTCAATCAAGTTCTACAAGGTTAGCTTCTCATTTATTAGAGCTAAATGTGGGCAATCTGGGTATCATAGAATCCATTCTTTTCTCCTTGTGTATGTGCTTTTAAGTCGCCTGTCAAATTGAATTTCATACACTTTTCTTAGCCAAGGAATACTCAGAGGTCGTTTTGCCAGTTCCTTACTCTCCTTAGTGGTAGACAACAAAAATTAAGATACAGAATTTAAGCGCTCCCAGTATTGCCCCAGAAAGATAAGCAAGAATTTGTTGCCATCTATTTTGCAATGAAAAGAAAACACATGATGTCTTGGCGGTGGTCCAAAGAAAGTAATCATACTTTCTTTACCATGTACAAGGTGTAAGTCCCAACCTGGAAACATTACTTCCAGTCACATATTTAACATCATGGTGGCTAGCTTCAGTTTAGTCAACAGGAGGAATGAAGCTGGAATCCAGGGCAGAAAGATTTCCAAAGTGGAAATCCTAGATCCTAGAATATAGATAAGCTTAAAGCAGTCTGTCCCTCCCCGATCCCAGCATTCTCCTCCCTCTAACTAGCTAGTTGGTTCTAACCTGAATCATCTACTATATAAAAGTCAACGTTTCTCTGTTTGTCTGCGTCAGGCAGGCAAAGACCTCGTACCATTGGCTGAGTGAGGTGAGAAGACCTCATGTGATTGGCTTGCAGTAAGACTCCATGGAATCTTGGGGTTGGCAGTTTAGGGAGGGGCCTTTAGAATTCTCAGCCAAGAGCTCTTGGGCCTCAGGCCGGTTGCTATGCAGATGAGGCCTACCATCAATAAGGATGGCAGACAACATTTGGGAGGCATATGTGAGAGAAATTAAAGTGATACACACAACATAGCCCATTTCCACACTACATTGTCATAGTGCTGTTATTCCACTTTCAACATCCTATGGAATCCTGGGATTTGTAGTTTAAGAAGGGACACTGAAGAATTCCCAGCCAGAGAGGTCTTTGGGCTCAGTAGATTACAACCTCAGAATTCCACAGGATGTTGAAAGTGGAATAAAAGCACTACAACAGTGTAGTGCAGAAATGGCCATAGTTACAATGTGTTCTTGCCTCACACAGTGGATTGTATGGTTCCATATATGAGGAATCTTAAAGCTGAAATTCAAAACAAAAAACGCTTCCAGAAAAACGTAAGGCCATTGCACAAAATCAACAGAAAGAGAAAAAAAAATGCCAGTACATCAACAGCACCAGACAGCACAGATTGGATTGGGGACTATGGGGTACAGGTACTGGAATAGGCCGGCTGCTATGGAGATGACACCTAGCAGCAAGGAGGAGGACAATGTATTCCCACAGGAACCCAACCTCTGAATGTTAACAACTCTGAATAAAGTTTGGATTGGGGAGTACAGGGAAAATTTACAGGTATAGAAATAGGCAGGTTGCTATGGAGACAAGGCTTCGCAGCCAGGAGGAAGACAGTGTACTCCCTCAGGAACCCAAACCGTGTATGTAAATAACTCTAAATACAGATTGCATTGGGAAATATGGAGCAAAGTTGCAGGAAATGGAGAAGATGGTTTGGTGAGTTCTTAAGAGGAAAATAAAAACCCCGGGCAACGCCGGGTAAATACGCTAGTAATTACTGAATCAGAGCACTGCCTGCCTGAGATATGGACATATTCTCCACTGCAGAGGGAAAAGTCTGCTATGCAGTGAGAGCCCAGTGAGGACATTTCCCTTCCCTGTATTTACCACAGGGTCTTAAGGAGGCACAGCCGTGGTCCCCCGATCTCTTGCTGCTCACTGTAAGGGACCTTCTAGTCTATCAAACACAGGTGCTTAAAAACGGTGTCCTCTAATGCTGAAAGTGAACTGCAGATGCTATTCTGGATTTCTGCTGTCAGTTCCAAACTTTCTAAGGAACAGGATTATTTCATTTTACTGTCCACCAAAGCTCCACAGAGCAGAAAAATGTAATAACACTGGAAATATCTGCTCATTCTCATCAGGAGCACCAGATGACACAAAAAACAGAAGTAAGCCAGTTAATGGAAAGAAGAGGAATCTGCCATCTTCATCCTGAAGAAAGGACTGGTGGAGCTGTACTTCTCATCCAGCTGCCTATTAAGTGCCTGCGTAGCCTCCTGGCAAATCCTTGGTGAGACTCCACTGAGTTCTAGCAACTCCAGGGGCGTTTTGTAATCAAGACTGTGGAAGTGAAATGTAGTAGTAACACTGGGGATTTGGAGTTCCTACACAGAATCTCCTGAATTCTAGCAAGCCCTGAATCCATTCAGACACCACATAGGCAACAGAGGAAGGGTGTCCATGTAGCTAGTTACCCCCCCAACTGCCCTCCAGGCAAGCCAGCAGCCCAAACAGCAATGAGATTTAGTGTCATATTTACCAATCTGAAGGATCTTAGAATTGACAGCCCTTCTATATTTGCAAGCCCAAGCTCCATCAAACTCAGACTGACAATGAGGCTATCGAAAACATTCCAGCCCTCTTGGAAATAACAATAAGGATCCATGGCTATGATTTTCAGGACCATTTCTGCAGTAAAGATCCCAGTGAAGACCTGAGTACAGAACATATAAGAGTCAGTCACTGCATTTGATTACCCCACCTTAAAAAAAAATACAGTTTACTTTGATGCCTATGAACATAAAAGACAACAAAGCAATACTTTAAAACAATACCCAAGTGGAACTGCTGAAAATCTACCTAGGTCCAATTCCCATCTAGACTATAGACATGCAAGGTACTGGGTATTTATTTATGACCCACATTTCCCCCTAAACCTGGGACTCCATATGGTTTACAGGTTAAACCAGATTCAGATGAAAACAACTACAGATAAAAACGAACAAAAGATTATAATTATTAACATGCAGTTACACTACTGCCGTACGAGCGAGCAAGCAAGTAGGGTTTAGTGACAGCAGGCAAAGAACGCAACAGCAGCAGGCACCACGGGGTGGTTGTACAGTTGGCAAATGGAGATAGTAAGAGATGGAGGGCCAGGGGATGATGCAACGGCAGCAGCTGGGGCACGAGGAGCAACAGCAGCACTCAATGTGCAAACAGGAGATGGAGGCCTGTTCTTCCACTTATCTGACAGGTTAGGGACCGGAACACTATTAAAAAATGGAATTGCCTGAAAAGCAGGACCCATATACTATACTGTAAGAAGCATGAAGGACTTGCAGAGACTCACTTGGGATGGACCCCACTCACACTGCTTGCAAAGTCTCTTAGCTGGCTTCGTGCCTCCCCCACCAGCAACTTGCTTTGCAAGTAGCATGCAAATTCAAGTGGTTCCAAGCAAGCTTCCATAGGCAAGAAGAAACTGATGAAAAAGTTGAAACTCCTTCAACTTACTGGACCTTGTCTTTAATTTGGAAGTTTCAAAAGAGCAAGTCATTAGATAACAAGGCATCAAAAGATGGGGGCTTCCTTTACATGTTTGAGTGCAAGAGCACAATCAACCAGGTAAGAGGGAGCTGAACTGCAAAAACTACAAGCATGGATCATTACCTGAACTCTGGTATTTAAAAAAAAGAGTAGTTGGATAACAACCGTATACCCCCTAGCATTAATAAACATAATAATATATTTATTGCAGTGACAAATGAAGTAGGATAGAGAATGTTAAACTACAATATTTTCTGGTTAAAATAAAATATTCCATCTATACCTATGAAGAAAATCACACCTTGTTTTTCCTCAGTGAACACTGCACTTTCCTCTGTGTTTTGCCCTGTGAATCAGATGACAATGTGCCATCCATGCTCTTCTCATATATATGTAAATTTTAGTCATCAGTTAAAAAAAGCAGATGGAAAAAGAAACTAAAATTATTCTTATGTTGACAAAATATCATCAATCTGTGCCATGTTCTTCTCATCATTTATCCTCACAAAAGCCCTGTTAGACTAATTTGGATGAGGGGCAGCCCAAGGCCTCACTATAAAGTTGTGGTCAAGCAGGCATTTGAACTTCGGCCTCCCTGCTCCCTGTTTAACATGTTAATTATTACAATAATGCTGGCTCTCTCAGATCAGTGCATCTATACATCTGGTGTCAAGGGTGAAACAGAATAATAAGAACAAGGCAGAAATTAATATGCTTAATTGGCACAATATGATTTGGCCACTTGGGTTTGGGGAACTGCACTTTGGCAACCCTAGCTATGAGGAAGTTGGGGATTTGCAATAGGAGTTTTAAATCTTTTGAGAAATCAGTCGAAAGAAAGGCATGCCTACACCCAAATCAAAAGTTCAGGACCATGTATGTGCTTGACTGAGCTGAGATCAGGTGCTGGTTGCACATCAGAAAGATGTGAGTGGGAGAAAATGGACTTTGAGAAGCACATGCGACCTTGGGAAGGTCCCAGGTTTAATCCCAGTTAAAAAGATTGCAGGCAGAAGGGCTGGGAAAGTACTTTTATCTGCTAATCTTGAGAAGCTTGCTGCCATTAGATGTAAAACATGTAACGGGCTAGACAGCCTGACGGAGGGCAAAGTAGCTTCATGTGCAGTGAAGTAGAACCAGGGCTCACATGGTTGATGTTCTAGGCTTTTTTGACAAGCAGAGATAATGATGTTATCTACCACACTCTTAGGGCCTTTCCGCACTACACTTAGTGCTACTGCGTCACTTTCAACATCCTGTGGAATTCTGGGGTTTGTAGTTTGCTAAGGCCAAAGAGTTCTTTGGCTGAGAATTCTCAATGCCCCTCCCTAAACTGCAAACCCCGGGATTCCACAGGAGGCTGAAAGTGGAATAATAGCACTATAACAGTGTAATGCAGAAAGGACCTTACACTTTCCTGCTCCCTTTATAAGTAAACACAGCAGCAGAAGCAGTGTTTTCCCAAGAATAATATATTATCTCATTTGTAGTGCAAATATAAATCAGGTTGCTTGGCTGTGAATTTCATGATTGTGAACTGCTTTAATAAATTAGGTATTTTATTTTGTACTACTTGCAATTTTCATCCCACAAGACTATGGGGATTGTTATGATGGCTGCTTGCAATTGAAAATGTACCACTACACTATATGTATCTAAAAGTGTAGAGGCATCCAGTAGAGAGGCATTCATTTTTGAAAGGATCTCCTGGTTCTGCACAAAAGACTTTTGGGTTTACTGGTTAGAAAAATGATTCAGTGTAAACATCGACTCACCAAGTTTCCATTTTTAAGGACTTCACTGAAGGCGGGATCACTTGGATAATGTTCCATGGACATAAACAGGGTGTTTACCACAATGCAGATTGTAATGCCAAGATCCACAAATGGATCCATCACAATGAAATTAACAACTTTCTTAATTTCTACCCAAGCACTGCAACAGTTCCAAATCAAGTATGTCTGGGCAAACTTGTACCAGCATGGTGGGCATTTCTGTCTGGATTCTTCAAGTTCTGAAGAGAGTAATGTGGAAAACATAAAGACCACATATTCATTCAATGTATTATGCTAATTAGGAATAATTACAACCAACTAAAATGCAATCTCAAATTTGCAAAATCAGTTATAATTTCACAAGGCTCCCACACTACACATTATCATAGCTTTATCTGTTTAGTGGATAAAATATTTGAGATGTGAATACACAAAGACATGCAAAATGTGTATCTTGGTAATTATACAGAACTACTTGGAAGATTTTTCAGCATTCTCGGGGGGGGGCAAACTACACATGACAGGAAACTTGCTTCTTGGCAGTGTGTCAGGGGTTTAAAAAAATTAACAGGGGATGGGGGTTTCATCAGGGCCAGATGAAAAAATTTGATCCTTTCTCTCCTGATAAAAAGCCTGACCATTCTAAATGACCATTTTGGGCAAGGGGAATCTTCTATTGGTGCCAACAGGAGTTTTTCCACTAAGGCATCACAAGGAATAGAGATTCATCAAGACTGTGACTGTAGAAGAAAGTATTAAACCCCTTCTTGTGTGCCATCCTCTGAACTTACTATTACATTTTGAAAATGAGGTGCTTAAAAGCTTTTAACATCATTTGCAGTTGGTATAGAGCATCTGTTGAGGTACAGACCTGGTGTCTCTAGATTTAGTTATTAATTATTTACTTATTAATAGTTCCACAAAAATGCAATACAAATGCAACCATAGAGCATAAAGGTAGTGTACTTTCTCAGACGGCCCAACTTCCTCTTATACATATGTCACCCCAAATGTTACATGTCTGAAATCATATACCAAGGCAGTGTACACAATGAGCAAATATTCATTCCTTAGACACACTGCAAAGTAGAGAGGAAGGTACAAGCCAAACGAAGCTGTGCTGCAGGGCTGGCCCAAGATATTTTGATGTCTGAGATAAAGCCATAAATGTCACCCACTAACCACCACAGTCAAGATGCACAGTACCCACAATCAGCCCAATGAGCTTGATACTTGAAATAAAAAGTTTCACAAGCACCTTTTCCCCAAACATGGTAGTAAAAATACAGCAATAATGCCCCCCCCCGAAATTAGTAATTGTTGCCCTTTCACAGACCCCAATTTCTGTTGCCTGAGAAGGCTACTTCACTCTGCCTAATAATAAAATCAGCTCTGTTATGCAGTGTTTCTAGAGATATTTTAGGTCTCTTTGATCAAATTTACTTATCTATTTATCTGGACTTAATGAGCAACTAAGGCACTCATTTGAGCAAGATGATATGCACCACATAAGTTTCCTCAATTGGTTGGAATCCACACATTGCTGTTACTGTGTGTCTTCAAGTCATTTCTGACCAATAGTGACCCTGAGGGATTTCTTGGCTGAATGTTTTCTGGGGTGGGATGTGGGGTGCGCCCTTGCCTTGTGACTTGTCTAGGGTCACTCAGTGGCTTTCCATGGCTGAGCAGTGATCCAAACTGTGCTCGACATAGTCCAATGCTCAGACCACTACACTGCACTGGCTAACTGAACGCTGGCTCTCATTAACAATAGGTTTACATGAACCTAACCCTATTATAAGGGGGGTTGTTGTTGTTGTTGTGTGCCTTCAAGTCACCTCTGACTCATGGTGACCCTACCATGGTGTTTTCTGAGGGCTGAGAGTGTGTGATGTGCCCAAGGTCACCCAGCGTGTTTCCATGGCTGAGCAGGGAATCAAACCCTGGTCTCCAGGTCACAGTCCAACATTCAGATCATTACACTATGCTGGCTCTGATACTGCTACTGCAATCAGATCCAAATGACATGTTCAAACCAATCCATATTATTGTTGTGTTCCTTCAAGTAATTTCTGATTTATGGTGGCCCTGAGGCAAACCTAGAATGAGGTTTTCTTGGCAGAATTTGTTCAGAAGATTTTGCCTTTGCCTCTGAGG
The DNA here is from genome assembly GCA_948472985.1 of Iguana delicatissima. Classification (NCBI taxonomy): domain Eukaryota; kingdom Metazoa; phylum Chordata; class Lepidosauria; order Squamata; family Iguanidae; genus Iguana; species Iguana delicatissima. The sequence continues at coordinate 285,625 of CAOKZL010002398.1, read as the reverse complement.
CTGAGTGTGACTTGCTCACAGTCACCCACTGGGTTTCCATGGCTGAGAGAGAACGATTTCTCTCTTTCTAGTGTCCTAGTCCAACGCTCAAACCTAGTGGTTGATGTAGTCACCAAGCTGGCTCATTCACATATTAGCTTTGAGTAAATGACTTTGAAATAGTTTATCCTACTGCTTGGAATATCTGAATTGCCACAGCTGTTCACATTAACTCTTTTTAATATGCTGAATATGTTTGCCTTTTACTGTCAAAAATCAATGCAGCCATGTCTTCTAGAAAGCTTTTATAGCACGCAGGATATGTTGTTGAGGGAAAAACACATTTGCCCATTTGATGAATGTTACCAGGGTTCCAGTGACCCTTTCACATGAACGTATTTTTTTTAATTTTATTTTTATTAAAGTTATAACAACATGAATTTATAACACATGTGTATCACTGTGTATTACTACTAAGGCAGTTTTCAGCACTAAATAAAACAGCCCAATGAAAACACCTTCTTTCAACATATGAGAAAATTCCTAGGAGTTCATGAGTGGGGCAAAGCTAAGACACCAAAACAGTTTTTCAGTAAATGACACATGAATTTAAAGGATATGAGAAGAGACTGCAAGGCTGCACCACTTAGGCTCATCTCTGCCACAGACATATCTAGTACCCTCCCACCATCCATAAAACAGACCTTGGAAATGTTACTTTTGTTTACTACATCTACATCTTCCATGCTGGTTGGAGGCCCAGTCCAGAAAAGTAATGTTTCTAAGCTCTGATTTGGAGCATGTCAGAAAGTGGTACTACATGTGTACCATGGTCCCCTCTGGTGTGGTGAGGACCTAATGTAAACTGTCTTTCTGACACACTGGCAACACACAGAGAGCAGAGCAGGCAGCCCAGATGCATTTGTGGCAGTGATGTGGCTAGCCCATGTGGCCCCACAGCTTCCCAGTTGTGTTCATCCAAGATGTGGACATCTGAACAGCCTACAGGTTCTGATGCGAAGTGATAGGAAAATTCTGCCTGCAGTTAGGTCTTTGGCAGTCTATTCAGTTGTACAAGTTAGCATCTGATCTTGCTGTCACCAAATAGTGAACACATGTGTGGACCACATAATTGTCCTCATCTTTGGTTTTGTTTTTCTGAGTTGCTGTTTCTGCCTAATAAGTACCGCAAATGCTCTTCCTCCCTCCCTATCATCCATTAGGTCTCTTCATTACATTTTTTTTTAAATCAGACTATCAGACAAGGAATGAAGTGACTCAAAACCTCATGGCCATTTCACTCATGCATGTGCACACACACACCTTCCATTGTGTTTGTGATTATGCTTGCAATGCTCATTGCTCTTTGCCTTATGGTGGGATCTTCCAGTAAATCCATTGATATCTGGAAAGAACTTGACCGTCTTTTCCTGCTGTCTATTTCTGAAGCAGTGCTCTAGAGTGAAGTAAAAAAGACTAAATGAATAATACAGCAACCTCTAACAGATTTTTTTTTTAAAAAAACACACGTGCACACACAAGCACTGAAATATCAAGAATATCATGCCACATGCAACTTTGTAGTTTTGCACAGATCTTTTGTCCATTTTAACACCCAGCACTTCAGGTCCAGCTGCTTCATATTTTTACAGGAATATTCTGTTTTTACAGGGATAACTTAAGCAGAATACATTTTATGCACTGACTAAACTCTAGGCCATTTCACAGGCATTTGTAGTGATGTTACTCAGAAATTTAGGACTAGGCTAGGATCTCAGGAATGCACTCATTTATCATCATAGAAATGTTACGTGTCAGTGTAGAATCTGTATATATTAATGACTGGATATCCTTTTGCTTCTCCAAAATTTTGCTAGGTTTAGGAATAATAGTGAGCCCCCTGTCTCAAACATGTCACTTTATGCTCGGTGATGGACAGGATTTTCTGCATGCTTGCCTACTTATCTAAACCCCATTCAACAAACAGGGTGATGAAAGAAGTTATAAGTTAATCACAGCATAAAGAACCAGAACCAGAGCTCAGGAGCTTCTGGTTTTATGCTCAGATATCTACATAATTTTCAGATGGGGGAAGGGTCAAGAAAGGTAAGGGAAAAAATAGATCATGCCTTGGTGAAACATTGGAAAGAATTATTTCACTTATGGTCATTAAATTTGTGAACTGATATTCCTTCAAGGTCTTCAGCCAATTCAGGGTTTTTTTCCTATTCTTTTTTTTTTTTTTTTAAATCTAATTCAGTTAATGCCTATTTTTCCTCATTTCAAGCTTGACACATTCTTTAGTACTGAGAATCATCTAGCAATAAAAGTCTGACTTAATTAAGGACCTGTATACCAATCATGAACCAGGGGACAAACAAGTTTTATGTACCCACAAACACAACATATAGGATAGTAAGAAGTTATCACTCTGTCTATTTATTACAAATCACTGCTCTGGGGGAAAAAATACTCTTAACCTTCTTCAAGATTCTTCCCAAAACTATTTGACATATTGTCACCTGAGGATGAGGCAAGGATCCTGGAATGGGACTAAGCAAATCTTTACCCTTAGCCAACACTTGAAAGTAAAACATTACAAATAACGCCAAGGAAAGTAACATGTCACTTTGGTGGGGTGATGAAAAAAGTACCTAATGATAATATCCTTGCTGCTTTTTGAAAGCTGAATGGTTTCTTGGGGCATTTTGAGGACCTTTTTTTTTAAGTTTAGGGGCACTTTCTTACCCTTTTAGATAGATTTCTTTAAAAAAAAAACACAATTAAAAAGCAACAAGACAAGTTATTAAAAACAAACGAATGAACAAAATGCCCTCTCAGCTTACATTTCATTGAGACATACAAACCCTCATCACACTTTCTTCAACACAGGAATTGGGGAGTACCTATTCCTGTCTCACTTTGTTGTTATCCTCACGTGGAAAATGGTCTATCTGAAGAGGAAATGTTCCTGTTCATGTGAACTCTGCATGGGGTGGGTGGGGTACGTTTACATGAAGTTTCTCCACATGAACAGGAATTTCTTTTTAGATGCTTCATTTAAAGATAGTGGTAACTAAATTCTTTTAAAAATAACTTTCTAACTCTGCCTTTAGCTCTCATCCAGCAGTTCTGACCTAGATTGTCCCCAGCTATCTTAGGCAGATATTTTTCAACACGCACACACAGGCACAAAACAGACAATAATGAAACATAAATCATGGCACTGGCTTTGAAATGAAGATTTATTGTCTTCCTCTCTGCCTTTGTCAAAGCCAGTTCTTGTTAGGCCATTTCTGCTTCACACTGTTATAATGCTATTATTCCACTTTGAACATCCTGTGAAATTCTGGGGCTTGTAGTTTACTGAGGCCAAAGAGCCTCTGGCTGAGAATTCTAAATGCCCCTCCCTAAACTACAAACACCAGGATTCCACAGGATGTTGAAAGTGGAATAAGAACACTATAATAGTGTAGTGAGGAAATGGCCACAGATTGGGAGCAGAAACCCCTAAATGCTGGGATGGTAACCCACCAGGGATTGGGGGCAGGGTGATTCACTGGTCCTTCTTGGGACCCTTAAAGGGTGTACTTCCACTGTGTCCTACTCTGCCCCTGCCCCTGAAAAAAGTTTTTTTTTTCATATAAGTGTAATACTTACATACATACATACATACATACATACATAGTACTTTGGCCAAAAATTCACCTCACATTCTTTAGGCAGTATAGGAGCATTTCACTGTGTATGTATGTTTGTGTCAGTGTGGCAATTTTTATCCCTGAAGAAGCCTCCATGATAAGTCCGCTACAACTTTAAAAAACAAAGAAAACAAAAAACAATCCCAGGAAGGCCAAACTATGGCAAAATTGAGGCACCAATTTCATGTGCCACCTCTGGCAAAATATAAATTGGGGAAACTATGATGGAGATGCTAGAGGATCTCTGGGAATCTCAAAAACAAGCTGCCCGCAGCCTGCGAGGCACACTTTCTTCACCCCTTTTTAAGGAAAGTGGCTTGCTCGGCTGAAAGTTGGATTGAGAATGGAAGAATGCTGTATCCTGAAAGGCCGCCTCCCAGGTAATGGGCAATACCCTGAAAACCAATGGGTCATGATATAGTGAAGAAATGAAGAGGAGATGAAAATCACTGGGGAAGCAAGTGGAACACAGGGATGGACTGACTGATGGGGAGGGGAATGGCAGGAGTGAAAGAAATGAAAGAGGCTTTCTGCCTTAAAGAGGTATTTTAAGCATAAAGTATATACAGTAGAGTCCCGGTTATCTGACATGCGGTTATCCGACCTTCCGGATTAACCGACGTCGCGGCTGCCTGGGGGCGTGGCTGTAGGCATTTCCGTGCCCCCAGACATGCCCAGATAAGCCCCCAAAATGGTGGCCGCCACGGGCCTCCGGCTAATCCGACATTTCAGTTATCCAACCCTCCGCCCACCCGTTTAGGTCGGATAACCGAGACTCTACTGTACCACTTTGGCTATAATTTTTTTTTTTACCTCACCTGTTCAGTATATGTTTGCCAAGTGCATGCAACAAAGACCAGACTACTAAATTTCTCATAGCACAGTTTTAAAGCCTGAACAGTAACAAATAACAAAGCTTTTCCAAGATGCAGAAGCATTCACAACTTAGATTCCATTCTGTTGACCCACCATGCCTATGCTACTTAAAACATCCTTACACTGTCATCAGTAGTTGGTTTATCTATTATCACCTCTGGAAGAAGCTGTCCCGTAGGAGACAGAAGTGCTGGGGGTCCTCCTACCAAGGAAACCACCCCATTGCAATCCACGCTGCTGTGCATCTTCCCATTCACTGGAAACACTGGAAACATGGTCTGACTAATGTTACTGCTGCGCCGTTCACTAGGTCTGCGTAGAACAAAATAGGAGCCGCTGCGGCTTGCATTGTCTTCAAATGTGCTGTGCTCACTATCAGCATCAGAGCCCCCTTCAGTGGTTTGGCCTTTGAAGCTGGAAAAGCTGGCTCTGCTATTGCGTCTAGTGGGGAACAGCATTGACTGTGGAGATACAAATGGAACAGTTAGATGAAGACCTGCAAAGTAATTCTGGAGCTCCTGCTGTTGTTAGCATTTTGAAAAGAAATACTAGTATATTTTGCCTAAACACAGAAGAATTTCCTGGATTTATGGAACAGTCAAAATATATAGCCCACAGAGCTTTAGAGCAATTTTCAGAGAATGGACAAAAATTTAGGGGTTCCATCAAGCTAATCTTATTTGGTAAATTATTGCCTATGTTCTGCTGATTTTAGCTTTATTCTGACAATGGTGTTGCAAGCACATTCTCTTTGCTATGGTACACAATTTTAAGAAAAGCCATTCTGTATTTAAAATGTGCATATACTCAAAAGTGTCTTTCTTACTTTTTAATACAGTTTAGTCACTGCGGGTCTGTGTCTCGCATATCAGCAAAAAGTACAAGCCAAGAATCTTTTTTAAAAAAATGCAGTGATGATGATCTTTAAAGAAAGTCACTTGAGAAGGGGTACTGCAGGACAGAAACATCACATGTGAGAAGGGCTCGCTATGCTCTGATCCACAATTTCATACCTTGAAATAGAATCTAGTTCCCCTTGTTCTCAGCTATTTGGCCCTCAAATAGAAAAATGTTGACAAGACCTAAGTTTTCCAGTCACTGTCTGCAGTGGTAAGACATGCTAAGTGCCTGTTCACATACAAATCATTAGATTTTTATACATCTTCCCTTGCCTTCCTTCTTTCCCCTCTCCCTCCTCTATAAAGAACATAATGCCTGAAGCTCCATGAAGAACCTCTCTGATGGTGACCCCATCATCCCAATACTGTCTGGAAGATGGACACAGAAAAACCACCACAGTCATACCTGGTATGGAGAAACGGTCCTGGTTTCATAAGTGAGCCTGTTTCCTTCCAGGGAAAATCGAAACCCCTTCTTTTTGATGCTGCCATCTGATTCAGATTTGGGAATTTTTTTGCCATCTGCTTTCTCATCCCCCAGAGACAGTTCTCTCTGCCGTCTTTTCCTCCTCCGGTTTCTTCTTTCTTTAGCGCTTTTTGAGCTTAGTCTTGACAATTCTGAAGAAGTTTCAGAAAGTCTTCCCAGGGCACCATCATCCCTATAATCTCTGCAAGCTGCTGCTGCTGCTGCTATTGCCTGTCATAGCAAGAGATCAAGCAATATGAATATTCTGCTTCAACCATTTAGCACATAGTTGAATAAGTATAAGTGTATTCAAGTGTATAGAATAAGTTGAATAAGTGTAAACATCTGTATGATTTTATTTGCCAAAAATATTAACAACCTGTATTTTTTTCAAAGGATCTGAATAAAATACTGGCAGCCATATTTCACCTATATTATATTATTATATTAATATTATTATATCATATTAATATATAATATATTATATTGTATGCTTATTTTTCAGGGCATGCTGTCAAGTGTGTCATGGAATGTTAAAAACCTTCATAATTTGTAGTATTCTTTACAAATACCATGGACTTGCAGTCCATTATCTTTAATGCACTGAGAACTCTACGTTTGTAAGTGATGCTTCTCTCTTTACATTAAAGAATGTTCCATGAAACTATCACCACCATTAGCACTGCTATCACCATCATATTATGTTCTGGACAAACAACTGAACTTTGTTCAGAGTTCTTACATGACTAGACTTCCTCTCTATTTATAGTGAAGGCTGTTTAATTGAGCCATCTCTATGGATGGGAAGACAATGGCCAAGATCCACACTGCCAACTTAGTAACAAACACCTAACAAAGTACTATCTCCTAGCCTGAACACTGAAACCCACCTTAACAGCCAGTAACAGCTCCAAGTGATGGAGCTCTGTTTTGCTGTTGATTGTAGCATAGCAAGATGACATTTCCAGCCCATTCATACCAGCAGTCTACAGTGCAATGAGGAATTGTGTTGGGCCCTGCTTCTCATTGTCTTAGTCTTTCTTGCTGGTGAGTAGGGGCATCCTGACTGTCAACAGGACAGAGCTCCACTGCTCCAGGTGGCTCCCTTGAGTTTCAGGAAGGATTCATAGAGCATTTACATTTATTGCAATAGTGCTAGAATCACGAATGCATAGCATAACTGAATATGGCGTGATTATAAATCTGAAACTCTAGATTAGATATTCATAACAGCAGTGCAATATGCCAGCCAATGTCAGTAGGGAATGTCCAACATCACAACAGAAACCATGCTCTTGGCAAAGCAATTTCTATGTTATTAAAAGTTTTAAAACCTGTGAAAGGAAATGTGGGGGTGGAAATTTTGAGTACCTGAGCTTCCTCTTGTTGCCTTTTCAGTTCCTCAATCATCTGCTGGTATTCAGCCTCCTTCCGCTGTGCCTCTTCTGTGTTGGCTTGATTCTGTTCTTCATAGGCCATGGCAACAACAGCCAAGATCAAGTTGATCAGGTAGAAAGAGCCCAGAAAAATCACCAGCACAAAAAAGACCATGTAGCCCTTGCCAGCAGCACGCAGAGTCTAGGAAACAGTACAAGACAGGTCATTAGATTAGGAAAACAACATTTTAAAAACTATGGATACTTGTAATGGACACTGTAACCATGTTTTCAGATTCACATGCACACAGAGTTAATTCATCAGATTTTTACAGGTGCTACTCTGTATCTGTACAGTTAAAATACAGATTTTCTTCTGAACTATACACCACTGTTTACCAAGAAGATGTGCTGTATAAATAATATGACAGCAATACCAATAATATAAAATACCAAGAAAATAAAATTATAAAGCAAGTATACAGCATTGCCCACAATAAATGCAACATCAAATGTAACATTAAATATACAACTTACGTTTTAATACTTTTATCTTCTCAAGATGCAAAGCAACCTGAGACTTGCACATTCTTCTTTTTATTGAACTATAGTACATTTGTTGTTGTTCTTTAGTGGGAAAATTTAGAGCAGCCCTGAAAGATGCTCCAGGGATGAAAAGGAAAAAATGCATTCCTCTTTTGCCTTTTTTTTAATTTTAATTTTTAACTGATTCTCTATTATGATATCATCCTTGATTCCCCCATCTCCTAACATTGGTACACAAATTAATTTCCAGTTAGATTACACACCCATAATACCAAAATAAAATATGTCAAAATGTTTTTACTTACATGGTCAGCCAAAAAGACTTGAATGCCTTTGGAACGCCAACATGACCTTTTGCCTTTATTTGTGTTTATCTTTTTTCCTTAGCTATTTTAAGTTTGTTACTTAATTTTTCAATAAGAAATAGTTGCCACACTGTATTATACCAAGTCTTCACAGATATCTCTTTTAAATCTTCCCAAAACTGAGCAATGACCAATCTGGCAGCTACTAATACATAACCAACTAAGAGTTTGTGAGATACTTTTGCACTGTGTCCTTAAAAAATGTCCAGAAGGGCCAGTTCTGGAGTCTTTGTGAAGTTGCAGGCTAGTAATATTATTTGATTCTGAAAAGATTTCACCCCACAATTAAGTTACTTTACTACAGAACCACTCTGAATATTGATAGGAACCATTTATATAAATTTTTGTACACCACTATGTATGCCATTTATAGAAAATATTCAACGTGTTTTCTTTTACTGAAGCAGAGACACTTTTGAAAGGGAAGTTGTCCAGTATAAAATCCCCTTTTTCTCTTATCTGTGCAAAATGATGCTAAACTTTTAAATCTGCTTTAAAGTAAGATTTTAATTGATTTTAATTTAATACTCTTTTCATCTTGATTCTGTATGTTTTTAAATATATGTATTTTATTGTATTCTCTGTCTTTTTCATAAGCTGCCTTGAGTTCCAGCCTGGGAGAAAGATGGGATATAATTAAGTTATGAATAGATGGTTGGTATTCCTGTCAATTCCCCATGCTCTTCTGATAACCATCTGAAGGACACATACCATACTTAAACAAACTATATCCCCAAATCTCTTAACACAGCCATCCAATTTCAAATGGGGTAAGCTCCTGTAAAACTTGAATTTTAATATGTGGCTGCCTAATGAAATTACCAACCTGATTGCACACATGCCAATTTATATCTGATGTTGATTCTTCCACAGCTTTCCATGAAAGTGGTTGGGTATCAGTGTAAAAACCTCACAGTTTGCTTAATGCTACAATCACCCCTCCACATTTGTGGGTTTGACCTTTGCAGATTTGATTATTTGCAGATTTACTCACACATGCAGGCAGGAAGGCAGGGAAGGGAATGAGACAGGGAAGTGTGAGGAGGGAAAGCATGGGTGTGTGCTCCCTTGCTCGTTCTCCCGCCTGGCTGGGTGGGTGGGCAGGGGGAAGGGGATGGGACAGGGGAAGTGAGAGTATGTGTGCGTGTATGTTTGCTTACTTGCTGAGGTGAAGGGATGGAGGACAGGGAATGGGATGTGGAGAGAGGGAGAAGAGAGAACATGCATGTGCTCTGTCACTCACTCAAGGGGATGGGATGTGACAAGAGGAGGAGGGAGGCTGCACATGTGCATTCCTTCTCTCTGCTCCTCACTGGAGAGGGGGGAGATGGGATGGGAAAGTGGGAAGCTGCATGCATGCATTCCCTTCCTCCGGGGCTTGGGCAGATGGGTAAGGAGAAGTGGATGGGACAGGGGAGCAGAAGGGGGCAGGGCGCATGCCTGCATTCCCTCACTCACTCGCTTGGGTAGGTGGGAGGGTGTGGATGGGATGGGATGGGATGGGAGAGGGGCAGCATGTGTATGTGTTCCCTTGCTCTCTCACTGGCTGGGAAGGGGATGGGATAAGGGAGCAGAATGAGGGTGGGAGCACACTAGCATTCCGTTGGGGGAGGGGGAGGGGACAGGGGAGTAGGAAGAGGGAGAGCGCAACTGTGTTCTCTCACTCATTCACTTGCTTGGGTGGGTGGGGTGGGGAAGGGGATGGGACAGGGGAGTTGAAGGAATGAGGGTGGGAGGGTGATGTGCAGGTTTCTGGGGCAGGTGGAGCAGGATGATGGGAGGGAAAGAGGAGAGAGCTGGGGCAGGTAGGCAGGATGACAGCAGGAGGAGGAGGAGGAAAGCAAGGGCAGAGGTGGCAGCTGCTTTTACAGTGGTGGCACTTCCTCCATCAGCCTCATCTACTACCTGCCCTCCTTTTTCCCATTCCTCTCTGCCATCTCCTTCCTGCCATCCACCCAAGTTAGCACGCAAGGTAATGCATGCATGGCCGGGCCCAGCCACCCCAACAGTGCAGATGCTTTTTTATGTGTGTTAAATATGGGAGGGGTGGGGGGTGGGGCTAGAGACATTTGAATTTTCCACTTTTGCAGGGCTACTGAGCCCTAAACCCCCACAAAAGTGGAGGGCTGACTGTACCTTGTCAAAAAGTGTTATATTAAATTGTTTTTTGTCTATGTGAAATGTAAAATAGCTGAACTAGTGAAAGACAAACATCAGAGCCTCTGTTTTATGGTTCCATAATATGTACTGCTTTTAGAGCTGGAAAAGTACATTTTGCAGATTTAGACAACTTCTTTTTCACAAACAAGATTTGTTCAACTATGAATTTGTTCAACTATCTAAGAATTAAGTAATTTTCTTCCTTATTTTCCATTTGGCACCATATCTGAGTGTGCAAATTGTTTATCAAAGTAAATAAATGGAGAAACTACTACAGACCTGCACAACATACGGCCCAGGGGCTGCATGTGGCCCACCAAAGGATTTTGTGCAGCCCACTTCGCTCATGAGTACGAGGCCAAAAAAGGTTGCAGCAATTAGGTTACTGATGGTTTTGAATGAACCTGGCTGGGCCATTCCCTCCTCCTCCCCTCCAGGGAGCAACAGAGAGCCGAGCTGATGCTACCTTTTATCCTTATGCAAGATGGTGGCAGTTGCTTCTCCACCTTCTGTTTCCCTTGGATATGTGGTGAGGGCGGAAGTGTCTGGGAAAAGGAAAAGGCCAGCTGGGGCTGGAGGGGGCAAGAAAGGAGGTGGTCTCCTCCTCCAACATGGACTGTTACATGGTGAACTGGGACCCTCTCAGGGAAGCAGCCTATTACAGGTCAGTGTCTTCATTCACCCCCATTTCTCCTAAATTGCATCAGAAAAAATTAAACTGCATTTAAAGATTGCATTTTACAATGCAATTTAGGTCTATTCCGGCATGCACCCTCATAAATTCCAGCTCCTCCCACCATCTGGAATTCCCCTTGTTTATAATCCAAATCTATTTTCTTCCCCCTTTCTCCTAAATAATACCTGTTGTCCTACCACCCCAAACTGTTCCCCTCCCCTTTTATCTTTTGCAAATTACACACTGCTACATTTCTCAAGGCATAGCTCTCTTGTCTTTCCAATAATCCTATTTACTGGTTTTGTGTAATCACAACTTGTCATATCTGCATTATATCACTTGTCCTAACAACAGGCCAAGAGGGTAAGATAGCGGCCATTTCTGTCCTATACTGTTACAGTGCTCTTATTCCACTTTCAACAAGCTATGGAATCCTGGGGTTTGCAGTTTAGGGAGGGGCCTTTAGAATTCTCAGCCTCGGGAAACTACAACTTGGCCTCAGGAAACTATAAACCCCAGAATTCCACAGGATGCTGAAAGCAAAATAATAGCACTATAACAGTGTAGGGCAGAAATGGCCAATGTTGTAATTCCCCATGTTGCATACTGGTGGTGGTGGGTGAAATTTAAGGAAGGAGGTTTCCCTAAGATTGCTGGGTGAGTGTGTATCAGAGGCAAGATTTGAGCTTTTCACTCATGGAAAGCCACTGGGTGACCTTGGGCAGATCACACACTCTCAGCCCCAGAAAATCCAGTGACAGGTTTGCCTTAGGGTCACTGTAAATCAGAAATGACTTGAAGGCACACAAGAGCAATAATTCACTGAGTCTAATCTGTAGTGAAATAAAAGCTTACCCAGAGTTTGAAAGCATTGTTTTTTAAGACTATAACTCCCAGAATTCCCCCGTCAGTAATCATGCTACCTGGGGTTTTGGGAGGTTGTAGTTCACCAAAAGGAACTTTTGTGAAGTTCTTATTTGAAAGGATGTCACGTAAAGGATGGAGCAAGCTTGTTTTCTGCTGCTTAAGAGATTAAGGGCCTTATAGTGCTATTATTCCACTTTCATCATCTTGTGGAATCCTGGGATTTGCAATTTAGGGAGAGGTATTTAGAGAGCTCTTTAGCCTCAGGAAACTACGAACCCCAGAATTCCATGGGATGTTGAAAGTGGAACAATAGCACTGTAACAGTGTAGTGTGGAAAGGCCCTGGGACATGGAGGAGGCCTCAAACTGCAGGAAAAGAAGTTCCACCTAAACATTAGGAAAAACTTCTCTAATTTCCCTTTTATTTGCCAAATAGTTTAATCATTAATTATACTATAATTTATTTTGCAAATAAAAAGCATTATTGCACTATTATAACTTTACTTGGAAAGTGAGGCGCTAAAAACCTATCTGTGGCCTGAAGAAGTTTAGCCTATTTAATTTCAGCCCTTATCTACTCCCGAGTTGTGCAAGTCTGAACTAGTAGGTTTTATAAGAGGTTTTAAAAAGAAGTATTCCTCATGCACCTATTAGGGATGACCTATATTTGAAAACTTTAGCAATCCTAAATGTATGGTTACTAAAAATAAAAACTTCTAACTTCCACTACCAAGTACTGAGCATCCATCTGAAAACTCAAAATGGGGTACATAAAATAAGTAAGAAAACCTGGAGAGAACCATTATTATTATTATAATGGTAATGTGACTTGGGAAAGACAATTTTAGATAATTTCATCACTTTAAAGCATGCAATATCTTTTTCCATATTACTCCATACCTGGCTTATTAGCCTTTTTTAAAGTTAATCAGAAATGACAAGAAGGAATACTGCAACACACAAGATCAGACTTAAGAAAATTAAACCTGAATCTAGATAATTTTGCAAAGTTCTCACAAACAAGGTTTGGACATTGAAGGTTTCTGTCTTTAGAAAGCACCAAAATAGTATAATCAAACTTTAAAGAAGAGAATCTTGAGCTGATGGGAAGATCCACAGCTATAGAATGATTCTGTGCAAATCTTGCACATGATTTTTTTCAGGAGTGGGGAGGAGGGCAGGAAACAACATTTTTTTCTTCTAGAGACTTGTGCAGAAGATGCTGTTTCCTGTGCCAAAAGAAGTCCCAAACTGCTAATAGTCTTCAAAATCTGTGTAGTTTTCAAAGATATGCAGCAGAAAGAAAAATGTTATACTTATTTCTTGCTTCCTTTTAAGAATAAAATTAGTGAAGATTTACATTCCTGGAAGGGAAGTAGATTGAACAGTGCAGGTCAGTACTACTGACCTTTAAGGCTTAATGTAGGCCTGTAGTTTAGCCACATACTAAAGATTTAAGGTTCTTACACATCCCCTAAGTGCCTTCCTTGCCACCAAAGTGTTATGATTAGGGTCACTTTTACACACGCACACACATAGAGGAAAGATACGATGTACTTCCTCCTACTCTGAAAACTATTTCTAGGAATAAGTGTTAGAGGTATTCAGAGATCCCAGCAGGTTGAAATGTGTTGTGTTTCTTTGAGAAATAACATATGTTCTATATTTTGATACTTTCTTTCTCTTTTTTATCAGATTCAGTTGATGTTCCCCGTTCTTTCTACTTTTTAATCTGGCATATGGACCAGAAAAGTTTTCCCACCCAGAATTCAAAAACCAAACTTTTAAAGGATAACTTAGTCTCACAGATGATCTCCAATCATTACTAGTGAGATGCATCTTCTTCTTGTGTGTAAAATGTGGCAGAAATACCACCAGATATGGAAAATGCTAGGTATGGAGGGAGAGTGAGGAGGAAACTGAAGTTTGCTCACTGACAGCTTTACTGTTCAGTCTGGAGCAAGAATTTCAGCTACAATGCTTGGAAAGATGGATGGTGAAGATTGTGTTAATTCTCTCTTAGCAACAGGAACATTTCAGTAGAGATTTGTTGAAGTTTGGTGGCAGCTGTGTATTGACTGTGGGCTGTTTTTTTCTTCCACCACCCTACCAGCATGCAATCTTTAAACTTCCATTTCTGAACCTTTTGTAATCCAGTCTCATACTTCATTCCACTTTATATTAGTTGTCTGAGTGAGTATGGGAGATGGTCTCAGTGTGTTTCAGCAGTAGTTTTATCAGGACTTATCATTTCCATATCCCCTTACCACACTCCCACTCCAAATGTGGCCATTTTTTTTAAAACAGTTACATTGGATTTCAATATCAGTCTTTGTGGCTGTTTTGTGGCTTTGTTCTGCCCTTACTTTTTCTCTTGTTTTGCTCTTATCCTTTTGTGTCCCTGTACTGTGTGTGTCTTTCTCAGTTACATATAGTCTGTCTTAGTGCACAAACAATATCTATAGGTCACAGGCAGAACCACAGCACAGAAAGGCTGCTCATATACTAGGAACAATTTAAACATACTAAAGCAAATTTTAGAAGTACCTACATTTCTGCACCTACCTGTGTGCAAGTTGGCAGGGTTTATCTACTTGAAGGGGACTATCATGGCCTAAATCTTATTGGTTAATTTCAGCAAGAGTAGACTCATTGACTCAATTGCTGAATGGCATGTCAACATGCAGATAAATCCTACTAGTTCAGTAGGTCTAGTTTAGTTGGGGCCACCAAGAAGATTCAGACCTATGTTTTCAAATTTCACCAACTTGTGGGCAAAAAAATAAATTATGTCAGCTTTTGTTCCCAATCCAAGTCAACCAAAGGCATGACAATCTCAATTTCTGACCCTGGATTTGGATATGAGTCTGAATGAAGTTGGCTTAGGTATGAATCAGTCCAACCCTAATCTTCAAATCAAGCCCTGAATCAAATTGGGGGCTCTTGCATAGCTCAAGGAATGATTAAGTTGTATTGCTCAGCCATATATATATGGAAAGTTCTTTAAAAAAAAAGTAATGTTAAGCCTTCTTGGCAATTACAGTATGAGTAGAATTTTGAGTCTTTCTCACCAGTTGATAAAGGTTTTCCCAGTAATCTTGAGTCATCAGCCGAAACAGCGACAAGAAGGCCCAGCTGAAGGTGTCAAAACTTGTATAGCCATAGTTGGGGTTTCTCCCAGCTTTAATACACGTGTACCCTTCTGGGCATTGCCTAAAAAAGAGAGGAGGTAATGAACAGTATCAGCTGATGCTATGCCTACTATCACACGGTAAGCATATAGAACAGATTACACTGGATTAGCAAATGTTAGGTGTCTGGAAGTAATATTAACAATAGTAACAATGACAATATTAACAATAACAGGAATAAAAAGAAAATGAAGAAGAAGGGGAGGAGGAACTAATAATAAAACAAAACAACAATTCTGAAGAGATAAAAGTTTACATTGATGCTCACAAAATAAAAATAAATAAGGTGTGTGTCTTCAAGAATAAGTCAGTCTTCCATTATTGGAGAATTCTATTGATATGACTTGAGATAAATACTGCTGTGCTCTAAACCTCCTGAATGAATGCCTTATTTGGAATGTAACTATCTTTTATTTTGTACTTTTCTGAATGTTGTAATACAGTTCTCAGCTCCAAAAATGCAGCATAAAGCATTTACAGCTTTCCATCTTAGCAAGTAATGCATTTAGAAACAGAAGATAAAATATATTTAAAGGCACATTTGTTAAAAAAAAAAAGATTTAAAGTATTTAAATATATTTTAACATTTGAAAACATTTGAATATAGGCTGCTCAGTATTTGTGATGTCATAAGATAGACTCATGACCCACAACTTTTTGGGATTCACATTTACAGTCTTGTTCCAGTGCAATGATTGAAAGTGCTTTCAAACACCTACTGTATAACCCTGGCAGCTCTGCCAAGAGAGGGTTTTCTAAAGTACTAGGGAGCAGTGCGATGAGTGAAGAAGCTTCCCTCTCCCAACAGAAAGGCACTTTGTGACTGGAACCTTCTTTGTTCACCACCCCACTACCCAATACTTCAGAAAACTCTCCACTGGCTGAGCTGCCAGGCTTATACAGCAGCTTTTGTACAGCTTTTATACAGCAGCCTCCGTCATTGTAACTGCATCTAATGATGCAGGAGCTATGACATAATTTGTGTGTATATGGATTTAAAACACAACAACAGTACAGACTAATGTGGTTTAAAGAGGTGTTTATGTATGAATGCATGCAAAATTGACAAAGATCAGACATATAATGGCCTTGGAAACTGACAGATTGCTCAGAGTACACCACATAGATTTCTATTTTCCAAGCACCAAATCAAAGCTTTGGCCCTTTTGTGACTGTTTCTATTCTGAGGCCTTCTTTTCCTTTCTTTTAGAAGGTAAAGTAGACAAATTGGTTCAATCTGAATTAGGCTCACAACATTAAAATTAACTGTATAAAATAGGAGGTGGTGAAATTGTGGTACTTGGAACGTCTACAAGCCCCAGGGGCAATTTTACAGCCTTTCAAATATCCCCTTGGACTCTGTAAAACTCCCCAACCATCCTGAAAAAAACTGTTCAAAAATAATTATTTAATTAAAAAAATTCAATCAGCTCAAACCAGCTGCAAACTGCCATTAAAATGTGCTGCTTTGGATGGATTTACACCCCATTGCATCACCAGTATTTCCAGTAATAACCCATATTTCTGGAAAGAAAGCATGCTACATTGGACCTGTTTAAAACAAACCATTAAAACAGGCCAGATCTTCTTGCCCTATAAAAACAAAGTGATAGCATTGGTCCTGTAAAGGTGGGAGCCTCATTTCCACACCTTCCTCCCTCCAGCTGGAAACCCCTTATGCCCTATTCCTTGCTGCTTCAGAGTATTCACCAAGACCCTTAGAAGCAGGTTTTTGGAGGAGCAATTGGAAAGTATGGAGGAAAAGGGGAAAGCCCCCATTATCCGAAGTGAATTCTGCTTGCCATTCTAAGATCCACGTTATTCATTAGCTGACTCTTTGCATTATTAATGGTAAAGGCTTAACATTCTGAAAGTTGCTTACCCAGCATCTGAACCATTACCACAAAGCAGAGGGTCCTTCGAAGTGTTCAAAGTGTAAAAGTGTGCTGTTAAGACAAGAGAGAAATAGAGAGCAGAAGGAGTTCTTTATGTTTTCATTCAAATTTTATTTCCTTTTTTTACATTCTTAAAATCTCCCCCGTCAACATCAACCCCTCAAGCCACCAAGATCCTCCTAGGAGCCACAGTTATCTTTCCATTTCGTGGTAACGTAGTGATACGCTCTCTGCACGGGGACACACTCAGCAGAGGGGAGAATGGATCTCTCCTCTGTAGTATGTCAGGTCTCACCTCCGTCAGGTTTAAGACATTTACTGAAAAACTGTTTTGGTGTCTTAGCTTTGCCCCACTCATGAATTCCTGGGAATTTTCTCATATGTTGAAAGAAAGTGTTTTCATTGGGCTGTTTTGTTTAGTGCTGAAAACTGCCTTAGTAGTAATACACAGTGATACACATGTCTTTCTAATAAATAAATAAATAAATATCCACGGCAAAAGAACTAATTAATAATAAGGGCTGCAAATCCCTCGGGATCATGTAAGACACATGAAAGAGAGTCCCCAACCATCTCCAGTGCTTAACACCATAGTTCATTTAATGCTCTACTTATTAGAGGAACTGCCATGGGGAGAAAGAAAGAAATAAGACATGCTGGGTGCCCTAAACTTTTCGCCCAACTCTGACCAAAAATTGTACAAATTGTACAAATAGGACAATTTACAAATTGTTTCTGTAGAGGATTCTGTGAATTGCTTTGTATCTAAAAGAAAGAGGAAATGTAACATGGTATGTAAGCGCCTTCCACAAGGACACACATTAGGGAGCCCTGAATGGCTGCAGCTGATTGAGCTGTTTGTTTTTGAGTGCCAAGCCAAGCCGGCCCCGAAGGAGACAGAGAATCTAACCGAAGGGAAGTTACTTGCCATGTTCATTCATCACTAGGTGGCCCACAGGCTGCCTATATTTAAATACTACCATTGAACTACTAATCAAGATTGGTGATTAATCAGTCATAATCAAATGTAAAACAAATCATTAACTGATAATTTCTTCTAACCCTCTGCTCTGAAATGGTCCTTGATGTAATAATGTACATTTTTAAAAAATATTATATTCTTTTCATTTGAGTAATGCGTTTAAGACGCTTTGACCTTCAAATGAATTAGATTTCCATAATATTTGGTCCTGAGAAACAACTGCACTAATTTAGCCCACAGTAAGTCTTGAATTAATGACTAATACAATATCATCATCACCACCTCTGTAACAACAAGGAAAGAATACCGTCAATCTGCAAAAGATAGGCTGTGTGCCTCCCCAGAACCCCTTTGCAAGTCAGGGACTGTTTTCCTGGTAGTTCTACATGCCCTCCTCCTCTGAGTGCTCCACTCTTGGCTTTCCCTCCTTGGGCTCTCTGCAGTCTCCTTTTGCCCTTCCCTCCCTGCAAAACTTTGCAAGCACATCCGTCCTGCTCACTTTTCAGGACCTCAGGCAAAAGCTTCACCACAAGAAACATTGCCCTAAATCACAGGTGGGCAACTATGGAAGGCTGGGGGGCCCCATTAGTCCCTATATCTTTGAGAATTGCACCCCCACTGCAACACTCACACAACTAAAAATAAAAATTAAAACTAATCAAATGTTTCAACACTATTTAGGGGACAAAGGGATATCCTCACCATGTTTTTGGACCTTTCTGGGCCTCTTGAGGGCATTTTGGGTCATTTTTAGACTTTTTTTAAAAAAAAAAACTTGCAAAAATTTGCCTTGATTCTTGGAGATTCAGGGGACTCCACATCCCTTTGAGCTCATTTTAGGACAATTTTGGAGCAAAAGAAAAATTAGCGTTGTGGCCCTAAGAGACAACATGCAACCTGGGGATCTCACTTTGCTCCCCCCCCCCACATATATGCATATACATACAGATCCACACCCACACATCCTATATTCTTTGTTGTATTTGTCCAAATCTGCTGTATAGGATTATGTTGTAAATTTACTAATTTGTGCACATCAGATGCTTGAAAAATTGTCAGCTTTGATCTCATTTGGCTCTGTGAGTTATGTCTTTTTTTTGTGATGTAGACTTTATTAAAAAATAAAAAAAACCATGGCCAGCTAACAACTAATTATTACTGTCTTCATTTTTTTAAAAAATAATTAGTAGTCTTTAATATGTTTATATTCCATTTTCCTGCTAAGAATGAAACTCAAGGCAGTTAATAATAAAAGTCAGATTTTAAAAAGAAATATAACAATAACATAAGAACAGATTAGAAAAATATAGCTAAAGAAATACAACAAAAGACAACTAAAACATAAGAACAAAACAGAGCAAATAGTGGGATGCTTGAGATTTTATGCATATCTAGAGTGTTTTTGCATGCTAATTGGACAAGCAGTCAAAATACAAGGTCCTAGAATCTGGTCTTTTGGAATAATACTAGTGCAATAAAAGCATTTCATCCCACTTGCCATTACATGTGTGTAATACATTCCTTCCACCCTGCCTTCCTCCTATGATAAGAATGTGTGCACTTAAAGGGGAGTAGGGTAATGCTCCTGCCACTGCATGGTCCCATTCGACTGCACTGCTGCAGATTTTCAAGTGCTGTAGGTTTCCAGGGGAACCCCAACTGTGTGGACTCCTGACTTTGTGGAAGCTTCATATTTATGCCTCTCAATGCAGATAACCATGTCAAAACATGCAGACATGAAGAATGAGGTACAAAGCATTGCGTATGCAACCACAAAGTGAGATCCCCTTCCCTTTCAACATATGCAGGAGGGTTGACTGTTGTTCAGTCCTGAGATGCCAGTTCAAGGCATTCCACTCAATTTCCTCTCAGTTGATTGAAATGATGCCCAACCTAATGAAATGAATTACACGACTAAAGCAACACACTGAATCAAAGCTCTATGCATTTCATTTAGAGCCCAGTTAACAAGTGAAGAAATAAAAAGTAAATACAACAAAATATATAAGTGCATTCCACAAGGACACACATTAGGAAGCCTTGAATGGTTGCAGCTGACTGAATTGCTTGAGTGTCCTTTGGATCCACGTTTGCAGAAGCTCTTGGGAAAGGTGCTTGGAATGGTGCCTCCTTTGTAAGTCTTCTCCTCCTTCTTATCACAACTGTCCCTTCACTTCCTACCTAGACTGCTGCCACCCTGAGGGAAAGTGGAATGCAACAAGAAGTTGCTACTCATTCTTCTCAGCAATTGTCGCTACTTTTGTGCCCAAAGAGGGCAGGTAAACATGCATCAGTAGAAAGAAGGCCTAGTAACATGCTAAAAGCCTCCAGGGATCAACTGAATCCCTAAAGCAGTGGTTCTCAACCTGTGGGTCCCCAGATGTTTTTGGACTTCAGCTCCCAGAAGCCCTGAGCATTGACCATAGTGGCTGGGGCTTCTGGGAGCTGAAGTCCACGAACATCTGGGGACCCACAGGTTGAGAACCACTGCCCTAAAGAGGTATGAGTCTTAGTAGGTACCTACAATATGAACATCTAAGAGTAGCCTGAGAGAAAAGGAAACTTCAGATTATGCTGTGTGAGGTTGATTCTTTCAATTGACAGTAATAGCTTTTCCTCTGCTTTCATTTTCTGATTAATGTTCATCACATCTTGCCCAAGGTTACTAGCTGTAGCGATACCTAGATTTGTATACAAGTTTGCATCTGGTGGACCACAGTTTCTTTGATTAACACTTACCCTCATTTTCAATGTATTTAGACCAAATGATTTCAGTTCCATTGTAGTATTGTGAAAAGTATGAGTCTTCATAAGAAGAATTACTTAGGGGCCAGAGCAAGCATTTATGCCTCAAGTTGCCCATGAAGAGCTGCAGCCCTATGAGCGCAAAAACACTCAGACAAAAGACAGTCAGGATCATGACATCTGAGAGCTTCTTCACTGACTGAATGAGGGCTCCCACAATGGTCTTCAGGCCTAGCAAGAAAGAAAGAGATGCTGTCATAAGGCATCAAGTAAGTTACAAGTGAGAACTGTGGGAGTCCCCCAATGTTGCTGAACCTCAAGTCCCAGCATTTCTGCTCAATGGCTGTGCTGGGAGCTGCAACCCAACAAGATCTGAAGTGCTGCACAATTCCCACCCTGAAATTGGTCGACTGAGTTGGAAGTATGACTGCTGCAGGCAGCTCCTATGTTAAAATACTGTTACATGTGCCATGGAATAAAATGATTAGTTCTAGGCTGGAAAGAAAATCTGAACAATTTAAAAAAAAGAGAATCTTGGCAAAAGCTCTGGTCTTGACCCCAACATGAAGCCACTGCTCCTTTCTTTTACCACTATGCCGAGAACTGTCTTTTTAAATTATATACAGATTTGGTGGGGACTGTAATGAGAAGGGAAGCTTATGGTGGTGGTGATGACAGCTGCAACATGGCTGGCTGCAGGCCAGGGGATATGGTAGAGGCACCCAGGGCTAACGACAATACAAGACAGATAAAGGCCAGGCAGGTAACTGAAAGAGAAGTGAGGAGGATGCAGAAATAGAGGAAAAGAGGAATGCAGAGAGAGAAGGGAAGCAAAGCAACAAAAAGGCAACAAGACAGGGGAAGGGAGACAGAGACAGAAAACAGCTGGGGAGGCAAGATGAGAAAGCAGGATAAGCAGAAAGAGAGAGAGCACCTGGAAGTAAGTTGTTCAGATAAGTGAGAAAAAGAATAGGGATGAAAACAGACAAGAATGTAGGGGGCCTTGAAGAAAAGGTTAGCTGGTCAACGGTAGAGGAGAAAGAGAAGAGCAAAGGGGAAGAGAAACATGGTCTTAAGAAAAGGGGAAAAGGCATGGTTGGCTTTGAGACTGAAGTTGCAGGGGCATCTGAACTGTTGGAGGAAAAGTCTCAAACTGTGAAAACATCTTCAAAAACTACACAGCTTTTGAAGAAGTGGGGATAAGAATTCAAAAATAATTTATTCTTCTGTGACAACCAACTCAAAGAACACTTCCATCCTTTCTTAGGTCATTTCCGCCCTACACTGTTACAGTGCTATTATTCCACTTTCCACATTCTGTAGAATTCTGGGGTTTGTAATTTACTGAGGCCAAAGAGCTCTCCAGCTGATAATTCTAAGGCCCTTTCCATAGGACATCATCATCCCGCACTGGGGACAGGAGAAGGATGGGACCTGGATGACACTTATGCACGATGTCATCTGGCTCCCATCATTCTGTCTCCAGGTAGTGCAATTGCACAATAAATCATTGACAGAAAACTTGTCTATGATTGGCAATCACACAGCCCTCTCGCCACCCTTCCACACTTACCTGGTGTGCAAAGGTTCTCAAAGCCCAATGGCTGCGCTTCCTCTCCCAGCGCAGCCTGAGACGCTGCCTGACTGCGCTGCGGAGGGAAGAGGCAGCACCATCACACTTCCTCTATTCATGGAGACAGGCGGTGCAGAAGGAAGCACTCCTGTCACACTCCCGTCTTGGGAGAGGATCTACCAAGATCCCTGAAGGACACCACTGGAATCCAGCAAACTGCAGAAAGGACCTAAATGCCCCTCCCTAAATTGCAAACCCAGGACTCCATAGGATGTTGAAAGTAGAATAATAGCAGCCTTAGTCAGCAATGCATGGAAAGTTGTTCAAAATGAAATTTACAACTAGAAACTGAAAACCAATAGTCTGAGAACAAAGCAAACTAATTATGACTTCAAAAATGTCCTTTCAAGCTAAAAAATGATTTGATATAGAAAGATACCTCAGGTTGCTATTTCTTCTTGTTTTATTGCAATCATATTTAAGAGTGCAAGTTAAGAATTTAACATGATAAACACTGAACATTTCAATCCAAGTCATTTTAGCCAACAGTAAATTAATCTTAATATCAATGCCCTATTTTCATAGTGACATGGGCAAAAAAAAAATTAAAAATTTAACAGGCAAATATAGAAAATCTGTGTAGCAGCTCATGCAAGAATATACTGAACTTGAAGGTTGATTTTAGATTTATTGTAAAATAAATGTACAAAAAATTGGATTCCTTCTAAAAATAAAATACTGGATTCCTTCAACTGAAGAACAACACAGGCTAGCTTAACCAAAGAGATGTGAATGCAGCTCTGGTGAATTTAAAATTCAACATCTGTATTTGACCTAGTTCTTACATAGAATGATTGATATTGTTTTCAATGCCCAAAGAACTCTGAATGTTCTCAACACACTGAGATACAACACAACCCACAAACTCTGTCACCTAATCTGCAGGGGGGCAGTTTGCGCATGGACACACACGAACATACACACACACACAAAATGAAAAGGCAAAAAGAGCAGTTAGAAGGTACAAGGGACTTAACACACCACTCCACTTCTTACCTGGGATTACAGAAATAGTTTTCAAAGCTCTCAATACTCTGAAAGTTCGAAGAGCTGAAACATTGCCTAGGTTTACAAATTCTGTTATATACCTGTAGAATTAAATCACAATTATTCAAAACTGAGGCAGATCTCATTCTATTTATCTGAATATCTTTCTGATCTAATTGCTGGGGAGAGGTATTAAATAAGTTATTTGAGATTGTATTCAGTGTGATCCTCTGAGTATTTACTTGGAGGTAAGCTTTACTGTATCCTGTAGAGTTTGCTCCCAAGTAAGTGTGTAGAGCATGCCAGCAACTGCCTTCTACCTCTTCATGTTTTCTGAAGACAATCCAATGCCAAATATCACATAGAAAGCACACCACGTATATCAGATAACTTGCAACAACACATTTCAAAACTTGCCACTAGAATAGCTTGACACACACTTTTTTTAAAAAAAAGGAAGCATGTTTAGACTAAGGGTTTTCCTCTGTTTGCATTAAGGAACATCAATTGTATGACAATTTCAGCAAGGGGAACAACTTCAATTTGAAAACCAACTCAAATTTAAACTAAAAAGAAAAGTCAGGACCTTGTTCGGTTCTTCTGCTGGAACTATGCCAGTGGAATGGGGATCACAGACACCAATTTGGCAGCATTTGACAAGAATTCAAATATTAACATTTACTAAAGTTGGAAATCAATTGGGCGGAAACCTAACAACATCCACTTTTCAAAATCCACACAGATAACTTCTCCCCGTACTCCGCCCCCCGCAAAAAATGCTGAATACTTACGCAAATGAAATTACAAGGAAATCAAGCCAATTCCAAGGATCTCGAAGGAAAGTAAAACTACCTATACAGAAACCTCTTGCAAAAATTTTTATGAGGGATTCAAATGTATAAATTCCAGTGAATGTGTATCTGAAGGAGAAAAACAAATTTCACTCCATAGGATTTAGCTTAAATTATACATAATTCATCCTATTTTTAAAAAGAAATGACCCCTTTTTTGTATATGTTGTACAAATCTGATAATCTGTAGCCTTCATGCTATTCCAACCTCCTTCTTTGTATTTGTATGTTGTTATGATTAAAATGAAAACAAGGGGGGGGGAATTAAAGCCTAACTGATGCCAAAGAAAAAGAATGACTGAAGTTGTGATTAAAATGATTAAAAATTATTAATAAAAAATGAATCTAGCTTGCCTTCTACTCCTGCTCAGAAGACAAGT
The DNA here is from genome assembly GCA_948472985.1 of Iguana delicatissima. NCBI lineage: Eukaryota > Metazoa > Chordata > Lepidosauria > Squamata > Iguanidae > Iguana > Iguana delicatissima. The sequence goes on along the minus strand of CAOKZL010002398.1, from coordinate 261,051 downwards.
GTTTTATTTTATTCTGCAAATTCCCTCCCACTGAAACCAAAGTGAGGAAACTAATCTATACCAATTCCAGATCTGGCATATTATCCATAGATAGGCTGGGGGTGTGTCTGCAGGCCCTCTCCCCAAAAGCCCACTGGCCTCCTTCCCTTGCCCCTATTCCAATGGGAGAGCTGCACGTGGAAAAGGACCTTCACTGAATCTTTTGCAGCAGCATAGGGGTGGGTGGGAATATAAAGTCATATGTCCTCCTCCATAGGCAGGCCTCTCTCTCCAGCTTCAGAGGGAGAGAGATGACAGACTGTATAGTCTCTCATAGGGAACACAGGTCAAGATCCTATTACATTTTAATGAAACAGAATGCCCTGCTGGGATCACTATACTGGATGGCCTGATGTGTACTTCCAGCCAGAGACCAGCTCATTTTAGAGAGGCCAGTTTTTTCCTGCATCTGGCATCTAGGGAACCAAGTCACTATGAGAGGGATGGCTTGGGAATTCTCCTTTTGAAAAGGCATACTTGAGTTTAAATACCTATGGCTACTGGGACATAAGATAACAGGGGTACTTATAAAGATTTCTTTACAAAATACAAGCCAAATGGACATACTAAATGGGGACAAAAGATATGCAGAGTAAGACCTTTTCTAAAGTTTCCTGAGAAAATGTGGAAAACTTTTCAGGTCAAACATTTGTGGAAAATCCACACAACTGCCTAAAACTAATTTTAGGGATATACTATTCTTTAAAATATTGACATGAGAAAGATTCAGTTCCTGTGCAGAATCTAGCATATTTCATTCATGCAATTTTTAGAAGAAAATCAAGAACAATATACTTACTCTACAGCCTTTGCCCACTCTGGAGACTCTTTCCGGGTCATGAATACACAGTTTGTCAGAATAGTTAACATAATAAACATGCTGAATAATGTTGGATTAAGTCAAGGAACACATTACAAGGTCTGTAATTTCACCTAAGACCACCTGGTTTGAAGTAAGACTTATTAAACAAAATAGAAATGGGTACAGAACTGTGGCTTGAAGATATACAAGATCTTCATGTATGTAAAATGTTAATTCAATACTGTTAATATGATTAGGTCCAGAGCCTTATTCCAATGTTAGAAGAATCGCTGAGTGTAGTTCCATGCAAAACACCCTGCTACCAGAAACTGGGAGCTTCATCACTTTCCCCCTGCAGCTGCACTGCCTAACACCACTTCCCTTGCTGTTCCATAGAGATTCCCAACCACGCATAGCAGATTTTTGATGTCCATATGCTATTACAGGAGAACAGGAAAATGAATGGAGGCTGCCTTCTTCCTCCCTTCTGGCCCAAATCTCTACTGGCCCCAAGTTCTTCCAATGATATATTTAGTCCTTTCGTTTGTGGGAGGATTCTGCTGGAGTTTTATTTTTAATGAAAAGTAAACATCCATTGTATTAAAGCAACTTCACTCCCCATAAAATGATCAAATTAAGCATTTAAAAGTAAACTCCATTCCAATGTCAAAACTAGCTGGTGTTGTTCTTGACATCTCCCTGTAGCTTCATAAGGCCATTTTTAAACAAGGCTTGAAAAAGGATATGAATGAACCAAAATCTTTATAGAAATTTTTCTAAGTGTACTGAAAGGACTTAAGAGGTACAAGGAAGGTGTGGCACTGAATCTGAAGATAGTTTTCCCTTTGTTCAATACTATAAATGTCTAAAAAACAGAGAACAAAATACATAAAAGTGAGTTGTAATAGATTAAGGAAACACGTTTTATTAATTTGGATTCAACATTCAGTTCAAATGCACAGAGAAACTAACAGCTTCCCATTCTAAGAAGATGCCTAGGTTTGTCTTCACCAGAGATAGGAATCACATGGCCTTTCAGATCTTGTTGGATTGTAATTCCCAGCATTCCTTATCAATGGCTAGCTAGGGCTGTCAGGATCTGCAGTCCAACATCTGAAGGCCATGTGATCCACACCCCTCATGTTGACTAACCTAGGCATCTGGGCATTTCCATACCTGCCCCACACAACTCCCTCCCATTTTATGCATGTTTTTATGTTACACAGAAAGAGAGATCAAAGCTTCTAACTTTTAAACAAACTTCTGTCACCTGTCATGTGCACTGTCATTTGTTTTAACAGTGATTATTTACCAAACCACACTGAATTCAGTGTGATTCTAGTTTAGCATTATGCACATGAGCTTGCTCCCTTCTTCAGTCTTCTACGGATGGATGAAAGGAGAAGATCAGATACATCTGCTTTAATTTTAAAATACCTGCAGTTTGTGATTACATCCAAACAGGGAACTGTGGGTGGTTCTAACAACGGTTCATCTGAGCAAGTCAGGATCTTAATTAACACTTCGCAGCTGACTTCACATAGTACTAATTCATAGTTCTATGTCCTTTTGAATGTGGTTATCAAATCACAGTTTGATCTGGGTTTACTTCAATGAACTGCATTTAAATAACCAATCCCTAGGTTTGGACTTAATGAGGAACTACAGTCAGTTCCAAATTGATAACAGGGGCTTTTTATCTTTTCATTTTGGGTGACTGAACTGTGAAGCGGATGGTGTAAGCCCAAAACTCATGTAAAGAGAAACCAAACTTTTGTATTAATCTTGACACTGAGAATTTTAGTACAGTATGAGAACTGTATTTCTTGGATTCCAGAATGGTCTATACTGCTCATCACAAAAAATGCCAACAACAAGCCATTTTTTTTACAGTTCCTGATAATGACTGCTACAGGCTTGCCAGTTAAAATGCATCACTAAAGTATTTCATGCAGCCAGCAATACATGAACACTCTTTTCTAGAGAAGATGCTAATGTACTACATCAAGAACAACAGGGTTCAGCTGTTGACAACAAGAAGCATTTAATTAACAGCACAATATGGACTTGTCTCATTCAGTGAATCTTACACTACTGAGGCACAGACAGATGGTTGAAGTTTCATTCTTCATGAATGCTTACTTTCTTATTTGCATAATAAGGGTCCAGGTCCTCCAACGGCTCAGAAACCATTCCTGGAGGAATGTCTCCATAAATAAAGGGAAGAGTCTTCCCTGCCTCCAAGTCATTATTTGGCTTTGATTTGGTGTCATCACTATCTTCCTCCTTTTGGTCTTGTTCAGTTTTTGGTTTGGTCTTTTCTTCAGCAATCCTCTGCTCAATTGCAGCAAGGGACTCGGGAGTGAATCGGAAGAAGCAATTGGGTCCTGGTGGTGACAACAGCACCTGGGCCATCTTTTCATGCTGCAGATTTTAATCACTTTTTAATTCTTATCGCAGAATGACCTATATGTGTAAAAGAGAAAACAACAGCAATAAGGAAAAACATAAACAACAACACACCAGAAAACACAGGCCAACAAAACTGCGCTGTTTAAAAGAATACAATTTAGAATTTCGAAATGCTACTAGACCACTGAAAATCCATGTGACATGAATGCTTAACTTCTGATTTGTCCTTTGAAAATACCGAACTTTTTGTTTCCTTTTACTGGAATGAGATTTAACAGATACTTCCAGGACTCAGTATTAAGCAAAGACTCAAAATCTAAGCTATGTGAAAAGTGTTGGCTAATGCCACTTGTATATATATTGAGAACCAGTACAATACTCTTACTTAGTATTTTCAGGCAGACATAAATAAAAGTGACAAACATATCTGCCTTTGTTTTCAAGATATACAGCAAAGACCTCCACTGACTCTACCAATAAGAATCCGTAGTGGGGAGAGGCAAATCGTCAAAGCCACCCTTACCACAGTCAACACCCAGATGAAAATAAACCCGATGTACTTATTTACTTTTTAAAAGCCATTCTCACACTTGGTAGCTGTGTGCTTGGTTAATTTTGGCCTCAAAATTAAGCAGTAACTATGTTTTATCAGCAGAATACATTCAAAACATATTGCATTTACGTTGCAATCCTATGCACATTAATTTCAGAGTAAGTCCAACAGAACACAAAGAATTTACTCTTGAGTATATATGCACAGGACCACGCTTTCTGAAATATCTCCATTAAATGTATTATGATTTAAAATGAAAGCACATTATCCTCATACACCTGGACTAAAATTTCTTTTTGCTACCCTATGCAAATTCTAAATACATTAGCCAACTTAAAACTTGCTTTGTTTTAGCTGTTAGCACAGTCATTTTCTGGATGTCAAGTTCATGCCAGTGATCACTCCAAAAAATAATACTAGCACCCTTCTTTCTTGTTTCTGAATATTTCTGAAGCCTCTGTGTAAGATCTCTCACCTTCCAAGGAGCTGTCCATGGTACTTAATTGAACTGGTTATAAAAGCAGAACATTACTTACCAATGCTTCTGGGAAGGGAAAGAAATAAGAGGACATACACTAGACTGAAATTTAAGGTTGCTAGAAATTTACTGTAAACATTGTAACCAGCAAGTCAGACTTCAACTTGTGACTAATCGAAAAGAGAGTGAAGATGCCAGCCACAGATGCAGACGAAACGTCAGGAGAAAATACTAATAGAACACGGCCTCAAAGCCCAGAAAACCCACAACAACCTAGAGTGTAAAACTGCTGCTTAAGGAAAATGGCATGATTAGCTGGCAGCCCATTCATCTGCCATTGTCATTTCAGACCACTCCAGAAGACACCCATCCTTATGAGTGAGCAAACAATCTAGACACCTTCACACTCAGAGCAGTCTACCTGTCCAAGCAATCAATAACCAATCAGTTTAGTTGAAATCAAAGAGAAGCATGCCTTCTAACAAAAGAAGGAGCACTTGGACAGAAGAAAAAGTATCTTCCCATAACTAGTCAGGGAAGACATTCTAAAAAGATTAGCTTGTAAGTCCTGTAAAAGTGATGAGTGACAGCCAAGGGCATTCTGAATTCCACTGGATTGTTATGACACCTTATACCCTCTCATCTTGCAGGATAGCAAAACTGGCAAGAAATATAATTTTTAAAACTGGACACTTATGACTATAAAGACATGCAGAAGCAGACACTGTCTGTAACTGTGTATTAGGTCATGGTGACCTCAGCATGGCCAGGTCATAAGTTCAAGAGAATTAGACAGAACCCCCTGATGTTAATGGGTTTGGGATAATCTTCTCAATGATCCAACCTCCAATAGCAAACAAAACTGCCCAGGTGAAGGAGGCAAGCACCCCTGCTGTGTGCACTTCCTACAGAGACCTTCCTCATTCACTTACCCAACCAAGACATTAAGAGGCTGACATTAAGAGACTGTCCCACTGATGTTTTGTCACCTAAAGTAAGACAATCAGTCAGTTCTGGACCTCTTTCGTTTGCTCTGCTAGAGACTCACTGGCACTCACCTCATCAGGGTATGAAAAAGGGTATTTAACACTAACACCAACTCTGGCAATTTGTAGTATGTTGGGCACATCCCTCTGTGTGTTGGCCCCAGATTCCTGTGCTCTGTGCTACCCTTGGACTGCAGTCTGAGCCACTTCATTTCAACCTTTTTCTAGACTGGTAAATATCACCATCTATACACAAAATCTCTCTCTATCCAACCTTTCTCCCTTCTCTCTTCAGTAACCTTGTATGGTTTGTGAGACTGTTTGATTTCTTGTACATGCGTTTGTTGATTTTCAATAAAAATATGCTGTTTAAATCTTTAACTGGAATCCTACTGTTAGTACTGATACACACAGGTGAAAACCTCCTCTCCCAGGCCTCCTTGGAACTGTAATTGCTCCACTTTCTAAGGAGATGCTGGCACTGCTGGTGGGACCTCAAGGTCCCTCACCTTTAGGGAAACAGGGTTCTGATAACTGTGCTGCTTGACACAGAAGGACAGTATTAGAGCTTACATGGATCCTTTTCCTGGCCTCTTGTCAAGGCCTTGTGAGAAATCCAGACCCAATACTTCACAGAACTCTGGACTTACCAAGGCCCTATCTACATCAAAGGAAACTAGCTCTTGCTCCATCCTGCTGCCTGCCTGCTGCCTCAGAAGGAGAAGACACATTTAGCATTACCTCTCACTCTTTGGCTGGACTGTATCTTTCACTTTCAGAGTCTTTTCCAAAATTTCCAACACAGAAAGAAGTACAAAACTCCAGAGCAGTGCATTATGCAAGTATCTCTTTCTATCAAAATCACATGTATAAATTTTTAGTTTTTGTTTTTGCAAGGAGCTGCAATATACCTGTGCCAAGAAACTAAAGTTAATTACTAATTTCATTGCATGTGCATGCAATGAAAAAACATGCATTTGTGGCATATGACAATACAAATTGACTGCAATGCTTTTTCTATTATCCTGTGCAGAACTCCTTTCTGCATATGGAATTAACATGTCAAACCTTCCTCTACTTGCTGTTTCCTGATAGAATTTGCAGCCATAGCAAACACAGATGCATCCTTACAATGTGATCTGCAATTCACTGTTTCTGCATGATCCAATCTTATTTCATTTCTTGGCAAATACAGTTCTCTCCTGAAGTCTTGCTCCAATCTTTGCCCTCCCAGAAACACTGCTTGAAATCATTCATTGTTATTTAATGTGGTCACAGAGGCTAGAGACAGCGTGAAGGCCTGTGAGTAATGCCTCTGCCTTGTTTTTCAGCAAGATATCAAATGGTTGGCTGGCTACCTTGTGTTTTTAACTTTGCAGCAGCTGCTTCTGGCCTATCCTTCAATCTTCAGTAAACACATAATCATTCACATAACCTGGAAGACCTCTGACTTATTATTTTACGGTGAGATTTCTAACAAAAATTGCCACTGAAGTATTCTTAAAAATGTGAAAAGAGGTAAAGATTGTCCTTTTTTATTTTATTTGCCAACTCATTTGCCAAATGACATTTTTTTTCTCATCATACATTATACCAGTCAAAAACTTATGGGTATTGTGAAACTGCCCAATTTCAAGTATTAATAAAAAGCAAAGTGGAGGACAGTTCTTAAAGAAAAGGATTTCAAGTATAATCACCAGACTAAATGAGACTGATCACTGAACCAGAAATGCAATCATACATTGTGAAAAATGCCACTGACAATGCCACCACTCAGGGCCTACAGCGACACAGGGGTAGAAAAGAAAAGGAGATCCCATCGTGCAAATGAAAGTCCATTTTCATGATGTTTGATGCAACTCAGTGTCTCTTTTTCTCCAGGCTTCCTTTCTGGGGATTCCTATCAGAAAACTACTTCTGGTGGCTTTTGAGCAATTAAAAATTTCCAAAATTCTTTCTCAGAGCATGGAAGCTGAACCTTTAGCAAAGTCTTTACTCTCCACTCTCTTAGGGATATCTACCTACTTGTAAAACCTTGACTGAGTGAGGTAAGTTTCACTTATCCCATCCTGCCAAAAGACAACACAAGTGGAATTGTCTACAGTTTCACAATATTTCAAACTAATGCGGACAAAAGTCTGTTCTGATTTTTCCTTTCTGGTCTAATTCAGAACTGTACACACCCTATCCAGACTAGAACATTCAGCAAGAACCAAGGAATGCCAATTCAAGAGAACCAGCATTTGATCTCACCAGTGTGAAATTTTGCTTAAAATCATTGACTGGCATGCTTGCAACCACAGATGAAATTACATAATTTAATTGTCAGCAACAGTGTAGAATTCATATATATCCTGAAGAAGTGTGAAGCTTACTTTTTGAAAGCCTCACCTTTTGTCCCAAAGCAAAGTTGTGGTAATATCCAAGACACTTTCTCAAAGTCTGAAATTTGCTCAGAGACTGGGCTGGTGACTGGACTGAAATCATCTTGCAGAAGCAAGGACCAGCAGTTATTGGACTGAAGTTTATAATGGATCTTTGAGCTATCAGCAGGTGCTTGTCTATCAATATCCTAAAAGAAAAGGACAATATGTTCTCTACCCTGCTGAAAAACTTTCCATGGGCAAAACCCGTTAAAACAATCTGATCAATTCGTACATGCAACAGAAAACTGTTGTATCTTTTGTAGGTTTGTATTGCCAATGTAACCATTTCTGAAATAAGAATGAAATAAAAATATAAAAATCTGACTTAGATCTTTGAAATAACTGATTTTTAAATGACTAGATATGTTTCAGGATCCAGGAACTGCCACAAATAAATATTCCTTTCTACTGGCGTATTCCAAGTATATGAATGGATGTTTGTGTATCTTCATGCATATTCATCTGTATTTCATTTTGGTATTTATATTAGTGTATACATTTTAAGCAAAAGTTAATGATAAAGGACCAAAGTAGCTTAACAGCAGAACAATAAAAACAAAATATAAATGCTTTTCATCTCCTGCCAATCACATGGAGAAATGGCTTCATAGTAGAACTAAACCAGGGACATCCTAGCTTGTCTGTTTCTAAAATACTTCATCTCCTCTCCAGGCTAGGCAATTGTTATCATACATCTGCCTCAATGATGAAACACGGCTAGGATGTTTGTTGCCTTTTTCATGACAAAAGAACAGCCAGTATATTATGAACCATTTGAAATTTAAGGCTACATTTCACACTGGGAAATACTACTCCATTAAACACACTCCACTCCACAACAGGGGCCTCCGCTTGAACTGTATTCCATGGAGTACTTGGCATAATCATTAATATAGATCTTGTTTGTTGGCAAACATACAAATCACTCCCATTCAAAGTTTTACAAATAAGTGATATCTGACTTTGTCTTGAGTTTCTGAAAGTGTTAAGGTCTAATAACCACTATAAAGTGTTCATCGCAAGGTGTTTGTGTTGAAATGTATTTATTGCAAGGTGTTTTATGACCCCTGCGATGGGTTCATGGTGAGAGTCAACACGGTAGAATACCTGAATACTGGACTAGGTTCACATTCCTACTTGTCCATGGAAACCCACCGGATGACCTCGGGCAAGTCACATTCCCTTAACTTAAGAGGAAGGCAATGGCAAACTCTCTCTGAACAAATCTTGCCAAGAAAACCCTATGACAGGTCACTATAGGCCCCAATTGACTTGAAGGCATAAAACAAGAATGACAACAACAGTAACAAAGGTGCTGAGAGCACTAAGGATGTAATTTTTTTCTCAGTTTATTCTTACATGCAAAGATTTTGAAGAACTGGATGAAGTTATGAGAGGTTTTACATACTTTTGACTATTTTATTCTCTGTTTCAGGACTTGCTTTCCTCCCAAAAAATCATTTGCACAAAGAAATTGTTTTATGCAATACTCAAAGTTTTCATGTAGAAAACACAATATTCTGTGCAATAAGTTTGTTTTCTGTGCAAAAGCAAGGGTTTCTTTCCAAACCATACCCCGCCCCCCAGCTTTTGCACAAAAATACACATTTTTGACAAAGTGATTCAAAACATGAAAAAAAATTCCACCTGTTTTCTTGACAGGATGTCTCACTGGATTGAGACACTGTTTCTCACTGATGATTAAAAAAACATTACAAGTATCCTTTACATCCTTAGAGTGTATTCAGCTAGGAAAAGAGTTTGCAGGGGCATGAAGGGTCAAACTACAGATAACAGAAAGAGATGTAAATGGTGCTTGTTGTGTCTGTCGGTTGGTACCTAAAATACAAAGATAAAAATTCAAGCAATTAGTGGCACACTCCCTCCAGTGGCTGAACTTGCTGGTGAGTGTTGCATGCACGTAACCACAGCGGTGGACTTTCCTCGTCCCAAAGCAGCAATCAGATCAAGTGAGGCCAAAGGGATTTGTTCCCCAGCTGATCAGACACAGATCTTTTGCTTTAACTAGCAGCTGGGCTTTTCAAAATTCACAGGACCTCAGTGTAAACCTACTTTACATAAAAGAGACCTGATCAGACTCTCAGCAATCTGGGAATAATGTTGACATGTTCCATCCTTGTGTTTACCTTGCACCAGATGGCATCAGTGTGAATCTCTGGATGCATATTATCAAGGGGAGATGCAAATACAGAAGGGCAAATCTAGAAAAACTGCAGTTCAGACTGTACATTGATAATAAATGCATTGCTCTGTTTCAAAAAATTTGCCACACCTACTCTTACCATCTCATGTGAAAGTCTTGCAAAACACTTAAATCTTCAGCAAGATTCATGCTATAGCTGAAAATTATAAGCACTCAGACACTGAATAGGTTCTACTGGATTTTTTAAATTGGATGCAAGTTTCAATAAAGATGCGTTGTTTGGGCTAGAAATCAAACATGCTGGCTTCTCTGAATAAACTATAATGCACATGCACGCACACACACACACATTTATATGCATACATATATATGGTAGAATCCTGTATGACCAATATGTGCTATGTCATGCTGTAACTACAGTGCTTTGGAATGGATTCTGGCCAGTAACCCTCAATCCTCACTTACTTGTAAGCAGCCAGTGGAATCAATGGGGGTCCATTCCCCTGACAATTAAGAAGTGGCTGCCTAACATCCCCCTCATAAGTAATCTCTGGTGCTGCAGACAGAAAAAAAGGACCTCTGTCACAAATCCTCCTCATGCCGGAGGGGCCTGGGTGGGAACATCAGGCATCCACTTCTCAGTCAACAGGGGAGTGGATCCCCATTGATCTCAGTGGCTGCTTAACAGTAAGTGGAATTTGGGGGCACTATGTGAATATGCAGCAGCTATGAGTGTGCAACTGTAGGCTATCCAACAGGATTCCAGCCACCAGCTATATCTATATCTGTAGTTTTGTGTCTCTGTGTGTACCTCCAACTTGCTGGGCACTTAGAACAACCTCATGAATTTCTTATGGTTTTCTTACGAAAGGAACACTCAGAGGTAGTTTTGCCAGTTCCTACCTCTGAAATGTAGCCTATGGCACCTGGTTTTAATTGTCTGTCATCCAAGTACTAACCAGGGCTGACACTGCTTCACTTCCAAAATCAGATAGGATCTGGTGCCTGGATGGTATTTAGGCTTCAATCTCTTTCCCTCCCTAGACAGACAGATGGATAGATCACATATTTTCATCTATATAGAAATAGGAATATATGCGGAATTCTTTTTGAAACCTTCTGATCAACAATTACATTTTAACAAATCCCTGCCACTGTTTTCTTAACTGCATACAAAACTCTATGTTTTAAATGCATATTCTACTCAGTTATTGACATCAGTTTCAGCCTAAACTATTTTTCAAGCAGGAAATTCCTCAATTTAATTTCAGTACTGGTAAGTGTGGTTCTTCTAACTAGTTTCACTGTATTCACCTTCTTTGGTTCTTTCAGTCTTTCCTTCCCACTCTGCTTTCCTTTGTAACCTCTTTTCCCCAGCTGCTGAAGCCTCTGAAAATCTGTTGCTAAGAAACAGATAAAGCGGGTCTAGCATATGTTCTCTTTTCTTAAAGGTGCAATATTGCTTCCAAATGTGAGTTTTGTTTACCTTTGTCACCCTAAACCAAAACATTATTTATGCCATGGAAATGAATCATCAGACTTCTCCGGTAACACTGCATTTATGGCAGTGTTGGAAAATCCAAAACAAAACTAGTCTCCAAAACCTTTAAGGTGTTTGCACTGTATTTCTTTTCCACTTCTACCATAATTGTATGGGAAAGTACAACAGAGGCAGATACAATAAAGGGATGATGGAAGTAGGCTATTACATAGCAGTATACCGAATTATTTTGTTCACACAGTATTGTTCTCTGCTATGTGCCTTCAAGATAACTCCAACCTATGGTGACTTTATCCTAGGGCTTTCTTGGCAAAATTTATTGACAGCGGGTTTGGCATTTAGGCTGAGAGAGTGTGACTTGCCCCAGTGGGATTCCATGGCTGAGCAGGGATTGACACCCTGGTTTCCTACAGTCATCATCCAACACTATTCTGGCTTTCTCATCTAAATTCTGGTGCTTTTCAGCATTGCTCCTTGTAGGCATCTATGAAAAGTAAGAATACTTTGGAAGGCAGTTAATTAACACATGAATGTGCCTTTTTAACCTTCAATTCCTGTATGATTTTAAACCGACAAATTCCCCTTTCATTAACTAGTTTAAGACATAGCGCACCCATTACTAGCTTTAAATGTGGGTTGTTACTTCTGAAGCTGTTCCAGGGGTGTGGGAACCACAGCTGAACTGCTCGTTCCCAAACTAACAGGGTAACCAGGCAAATAATAAGCCCATGCTTCTCATATGAGCAGCTGCTCCTAAGCTTCTGGAATAACAAAAGAAATCCTTCAGAATAATTCTGTCTGTAGCACTAGAAAATGAGAGGGCAACATTTTGAATATGTACTGAAGATTCTGCCCTTAGAGTGTTCCTGTGTTTTACTTTTATCCTCCAACTTTGTTTAATTGTTCTTCAATAAAGAGCTTATGTTTGATGCCTTGAAAAAAAATCAATAGATTCTGCTTTCTTGGCCAAGAGCTTTTGGCTGATTGTTAGCAGCATGATTGGCATGCTGCTCCAGTTTTGCAGGAGTTACTATTATCTTTAAGTTTACAAAGATATGGAAGGATTCCACAAGGGTAGAATTACGATCTCCTGGATAATCCCCAACTCAGGAACAAGCTGGGAGATGTCTGGTTTAGATGTGTGCCTAGAAATTACAAGACTTCCCACCCCAAAGCTGAAGAAACATAAAAAAATTCATCAAGGTCAGCTAGACAGGAGCTTCTCCAAACAAGGATTACAGAATGATTAACAGGATTTTTGATGGCCCATGCTGAACAAGGAGGGAAAAGACCCTCGCTTGGTTGGAGATCTACTATGTTCAAGTAAGTACAAACAGTTTTCATCATAAATATCCCAAGATTAGTCTCTATTATTTAAATACTGTATTAGTAAACTGAAACTAGTGATGAGAAAGATAGACAGCACAGCATTCAAAGGTAGCAATTTGGACTGGAAATCAGAAGAAGACTCTCCATTTCTAAGAATCAAATAATTAACAAGCTTACATGGAAGTCACATTTTAGAAAAAGAGAAATAAACAATGTTTCTTGTGGTGTAATGTCTCTTGAAATTAACTGTGTTCTTACTTTAGCTGTATGGCATTTAATGGCTGGAGCTTCTGTGTTTGTTAGACTCTTACACAGAATCCTTGACTGGAGCCTTTGATGGAAATAAAGATTATCTCATCTGTTTTGGACCCTTAGTAGCTTGTGAGTTTATCTTATTGCAACAGTGGACATTACATCTCTAACACTAGAAAGCAAATAGGAGTGTTTTATCATAAATGTGCCACAAGAAAATGTTCAGAGCTGGATTGGACAAAACTGTATTTGTGCTTAGAAAAATTCAAGTCTCAATATCTGAGATCTCTAACCAGATTTTAGATCTGAACAAACATGTGACAGAGAGTAATGTGAGTTTAGAACAGAAGTCTGAGCAGAAACTGGACTTGTTAAATTTAGATATTATGAGGCAAATACAGTATTTGAAAGGATCTACTGAAAAACAGAAATCACGGTGTCAGTTTTGAATCTCACAGTCACTGCACACAACAGGAGATCTCTGATAAACCAAAGGAAACTCTCAGTTTATGTCCGGATTTGGAAAAGATGCAGGACAAAATTATGATGATCATAATTTAAAATAAAAGGAAACACAAATTAGACCAACAGCTGTATCAGAGAAGCTGACTGATTTAAAACAGGTAATTTTAAAAGGCCATGGTGGATCTTACAAGCAGCTCTCCTGAATGGTTTGATAAGATGGCTGAAGCAATATATAGGCAAAACTTTGCTTATGCACAGAGGAAAAGAATTCCAAGAGATGAGATAATTCACTTTACACAGAAAAGTGTCAGAGATGAAACACTGAGAGCCGATTTTAAGAACAGCTCAAAATACTGTATTTGCCGGCATATAAGATGCACTTTTTCCCAAAAAAAATGCCTTCTGAAAATGGGGTGCATCTTATACACTAGTGCCTCTTATACGCCGACAAATATGGGTAACTCCTGTTGCGCCTAAATGCACAGCAAAGCGAGGGGGCTGAAAGGAGTGCTCCTGCAAGCTCCTTTCCTCCCACTTCCTGTCATTTTGCTGGGTGGGGAGAAGTCCCTCCCGAGGTGGAAAAGAAAGGCAGAGGGAGACCTCCTTTCTCCCCGTTCCTGTCCTTTTGCCTGGGTGCTAGTGCTCCTTTTGCCCAGTAACCGGCTGTGCTGCAGAAGGAAGAGGTGGCACCACTGCACTTCCTCCATTTGCAGAGGCAGCCTGCATGGGGGAGCAATCCCGTCATGCTCCCCTCTCAGCAGAGACAACACTGGGACCCACATTGGATGCCTCTGGAATAAGGTAAGCTGTGGAAAAGGCCTATATCTAAGGATGTCAGGGCAGCATGCAAATTTATTTTTAAAGTATTAGAACAGTAAAAGATTATTTGTCTTAAAACATATTAAGCTATGTAACAATTGAAAACATAATAAAACAGTTAAAATCATGTACTTGTACAAATTAGATGAAATTATTAGACCTCAAAGTTTGTAATAAAAAGCCATGTTTTACCTTGGTACCAAAATGAAGCCAAAATTAGTACTAACCAGCAAGGCAATGGCAACCCACCTCTGAAGAAATCTTGCCAAGAAAGCCCTAAGATGGAGTCACCAGAAGTCAAAATGTAACTAAAGGTACATATTAACATAAAAGGTACTGTCTTGTATTGCTTTATTTATACCCCACTTTCCCCCAAAGCTGAGACTCAAAGATTCCCCAGATACTAAATTAAGCCATCAGAAAGTATCTCCTTTTGAAATAAGGGAAATAATTGTCATATAAGTGTGCTCTTTGGAGAAAATGTTCTTTCTCCAGGCATGGTAAACACCATCACTAAACTATGGTGCTTTTTAATGCATTCAGCCCAAACTTATTCTTTAGCTATCCATACAACTTGTTTTTGAACTTATGTGACTATTTAGGTTTGTAAATACTACCAGGATTGTTTTCCTACTAAAGGGGAAAGAGGGGAAGGCCTTATACTGCCTTATACTGTTATAGTGCTTTCTGCCTTATACTGTTATAGTGCTATTATTCCACATTCAACATCCTGTGGAATCTTGGGATTTGTAGTTTACTGAGGCCAAAGAGCTCCCTGGCTGAGCATTCTAAAGGCCCCTCCCTAAGCTGCAAACCCCAGGATTTCATAGGAGGTTGAAAGTGGAATAATAGCGCTATAACAGTTACAGGTGGAAAAGACCAAAGTCTTTCTTTCCCACTGTTTTGTTCCATGGGGCTCAAATGATACCATCAGGGTTGAAATAAATTCCAGCTTTTGGGTCTCTACGCATTAGAGGCACTGTGGAGCAGTAAGTTCAGATCTCGTATAACTACAGCAATGAAACTGGACCATGGAGTTTTAGAAGTCAGCAAATACATCCAATGAACAACTTATTCCACTCGATCACCTGAGACGAAATTGGCTGAGGATCTGTTTACAAAGGACTCAGGCTGTGTTTGGGCATCTATTTTTCTCTTTTAGCATAATCGCAAAAGTGAGGACGCACTGAAAAATTATATAGATAACCACATTTTGAATCATGTCAAAATTAATTAATTTTGACATTTAACATGTCCTACATTTTAATCTCAAGGCAAGATTTGCCAAGACTTTTTATCTAAACCTGATTTCAGTGCCGGGGCAAGCTCAGACCTTCAGAAGAATGAGTCAGTAACACAAAGCATTGTAATAAATAACAACAACAAGAACAAAGATAAATGAAATAGTAAAGAATAAAATTATTCTTATTGGAATAATAATAAAGAGGTTCTTGCTCCTGGAAATGTGTGTAATGCCTTCCCACAGAATGCCTCTCAGAGTAGACCTGAGCCTTTTACTCTAGACAGTGTGACTTCAGACAAAACTGGATCCCAGAACTTCTCGTGTTAAGCACTGTTTGAACAACACAGTTATCAGGACAAATTACAAGATGCAAATGAAGGATGGATGAAAGGACAGTTTATTCTAGTATACATCAGTCGGGTTCCCAAATTTTGGGGTACAGTGGGAACATTTGAAATACTGAGTTCTTAGGGTAGTCTCATAAAATGGCTGCCATGATTGGCCCACTCAGTCACAAAACACCTGCTTCTCAAAAGGCAAGCTGATGGTTTATAATATCTTAAATTATAAACCACATATTTAAATTCCCATATATTTTTCTACTCCAGATATTTCTAGTCCATCTATTTATGCTGAGATCTAATTAACATGCCACTTATTCCCACTTTCAGTTGTTTAAATCAGGGGCAGTGATAATTCAGCACCATATTATTCCTACCGTCCTTCACCACTGCCAACATTGGGCCAGGGCTCCTGGAAGTTACAAACAGCATCTGGTGGGCCACATAAGGATCAGCCACAGTTTACATGAAAAAGACTGTTAGAAACTATCTGTAGCAAATCCAGTATTGGCTCACAAAAAGTTAATGCAAAATGATTACAACAATACAACCTTTTTTGTATCATAGCCTAACCTGGCTTCAGGCCACATTGTTATGTATCCAGAAAAGGAATAGCAATACTTTATAGGATACATAGTTCTTTGGAGGTACATGATTTAGGGGAAAATATATGTGAATGGGATGCGAAGAGTTACAAGTGGAAGGATTTGGCTGGTGATGTGCTTCTCTATGCAGAGACACACATGTCAGGGCAAGAAAATACTGAGAGAACAGGAGCAAATCCTAGAGCTTGGAGAAGTTATTTTGGGACTACAGCTCTCAGCACTCTCCAGCCCGCATGACAAGTATCCATCCTGGCTGGGGGTTTCTGGCAATAATAGCCCCGAAAGTAATATTTCCAAGCTTGAGGAAATCTTTGCTAGTTTTGATCAAAAATAGCCTATATATACAGGGGGGGAAATCACCTCTGGGTATTCTTCTCACACAAGGCTCTGTTGCAAGCTGTTCTCTGCTCACAAGCATTAGACAATTACCACACGTAAACAATCTTTGGATCCTGGCCATGGCCATTTTAAATCTTTTAAATGATCTGCAAACATTTGTATCTATGCATCAAGTAATGATTTATGATGTAGGCCTCATCCTGCCTGAGCAGATAAATACATAAATATGCTGGAAAGAATGGAGGGGGGAAGGGAGCCAGAGAATGAGAAAACCTAGTTCTCTTATTCAGCCTGACCATGCTCTGCCTGCACAGGAAGAAGGCCACAATATATTTTATTCAACAACAATTTCATTTAAAAATATTCGTTATCAATGAATAATTTAGAGCAGTGGAATGTGGTTTCTCCGAGATGGATTGTGCAAGCACCAGATCAGTAGAGACATGTGAGAAACAGAGTATCTCTGAATTACTAATTGGCTTAAGAGTTTCATATACTATGTCAGACACATCCATCCTCCCTTAAAATCAGGTTCTTTATCAGCTTAGTAGCTCTAAAAAACACTCTTTCTGTTCTTTTAACAGTATTCCCACACTATATAACTATAGAAGTTTGATACCACTTCAACAGCCACAGTTCCATCTGGAATCCTGGGACTAGTAGTTTGGCAAGGGATTTAGAATTTTTCTGCTTCTAAGCACCAGTGAACTCCACTGAACTACCTTTCCCAAGGTACCCTGATTTAATCCTTAAAACTTCTTCTCAGGGCTTTTGTGTGTCAATTCTGGGGATTTCAGTGAGGGGCACAATTCCTCTGCATACGTAAATCGTCAAGTCTCATCCCCCCAACAGAACAAAGTGTTACTTTATATCTGAAAGTACTCTGTGAGTAACAAGTAATTTAATCCAGGCCCTTTTTGCACCTTACCTTGTCCAGGAGACATTCGGTGCGGGTCCTGGCATTGGCCCTGCCAGGAGGGGAGCGTAACAGGAGCACCCACCTCCGCACCTGCTACCTCCGGGATCCAGGAAGCGCGATGGCCATGCCTCTCCCTGCTGCAGCACAGCCGGGTACTGTCCCAGGCTGCACTGGGCCAAGAAGCATGGCCATTGCGCTTCCAGGGCCTCCACAGCGAAGGTAAGTGCAGACACAAGGTGGGATGGTGGCACGAGCACCAGCCATTGGAGGGAAAAACCCATGCTTTGTGCCCCGGTTGCCCCACCTGGGAACAGGAGAAGGACAGGACCACAACAACATCATGCATAAGCGTCACTGTGACCCCATCCTTCTCCTGTCTCTATGGCGGTTTGGGAGGGTGGAGCGGAAAGGGTCTTAGTCTTTCACAGATCCTGTACCTAAATACCCAAGTTTGATTACAATATACAAAAAGAAGATGTGTTAATATGTTTTAGCATAAAAGACATAAAGAAATCCAATAGTCAGTCTGAGACTTAACCAGAAAAAGGAAATATTTAATTTGTTTGTTTGTTTATTTACTTGTAGGCCGCCTTTCTCCCAGAATGGGACCCAAGGAAACTTCAAACAACAAATAAACATTTTAAAAATTTTTAAAACAGTTAAAAACATTAAAAGGATATAAAATCATTTTAAAAAAACCTAAAACAATATTCACTTCAAAGCAAGTTAATACCTTGCATAAGCTTTCATGGACTACAGTTTATCTTATCAGATGTTTGGTTGTAACAGTTTTTAGATAAGGGAGGAAAGCCCTTAACTATCAACAAAACTCTCCACCACTTGGGAAAGCTACTCGTTTTCTGGTGATTTTATTACAAAAAGCAGGGTTTTAAAAAAACCCCAAACAACAGGTAAATGTACAGTTCTCAACAACCCTAAAGCAGGTTGCCTTTGAATCTGAGGATTTTGGGACTTCCGGGTTTCATGGCAGGTGGTTGTGTAAAGGCAGCGGCCAAACACAACCGCCCAGCGAGGTAAAATCGGCTTTGAAAGATTGTTTAGGAGCCGACAAAACCCCCCTGGTAAAGGAAGTTCAGAGGGTCCCGAAGGGGGTTTGGAAAGCTTGTCATCGGAAGGATAATGGGGGTCTATTGTTCCCCATATGGAGGTATGAAGACAGGCGAGAGCTGAAAGGAACGACAGCCACGCTGGGCAGCTGCTGGAGTGGTGAAGGAACCCAAAACCTTTTAAAATCAAATGTCTATAGGTATTTAACGAGACAGGTTACCCCTTAAAGAACCCAAGAAGGATCTTGGCAAATTAGACTGTGCTGAAGGAGAAGAGGTAAAAAAGGAAAGGAAAAAGATCGGAAAGACTGTAATAATAATAAAAATAAGTAACGATAGTGAAAAGTGAAAAGAAAAAGTACCAAGTAATATTTGACAATTGGAAAATAATCAACTAATTTCAGTCAAACTCTTGGGATTTTACTGTATTACTATGAAGAGAGAGTAGAGGGCAAAAAGACCAGAGGTTGGTGGACGAGCGTGGAAGGGGGAAAAATAAACAGCTTTTTGACTTGAGTTGAAGATGGGGTTCGGAAGAAGAGGGAGGATGGCGTAAGTGTGAGGGATGGAGAGAGAGCGGATGGAGGATTTGTAAGCGAGTGAGTCAAATTGGTTGGAGGCTGAAAGAAAGGTTGGCGGGCAGAAGAGCGGAGGAACGGATGAATCAGAGAGCTGAGAGACGGGAGATATGGAAAAGAGAGGGTCCGGTAGATGAGTGAGTCGAGACGGCAAGGGAGTGAACAGACGACTGGGGTGGTGAGGTTAGCAAGGCACCGGAGATCTAGCAAGAACCGGGCGAGAGGGAAGGATCGAGAGAGGAGAAGAACGTGAAAAAGGTAAAGGGTTGGAATAAAAGGGTGAGAAAAAACACAGACCGGCGGTCGAGTGAGCTAAAGGCAGGAGGGAATTTAACAAAAGGACAGCAAAGGAGAAAAGAAGGGTTGGCTGGGTGATTAAATGAAATTTATAATTAATATTTTTAAAAATGGTTGAACTTCAATTACTGTGTTATAAAATAAGTTTTATAAAAACTGCTAGTAAGGGTTTGAGTTCTGTTAAGTGCAGTACAATAATCAAAGATTTCTAGGGGCGGATAGTTCTAGGTAAATGAAACTGAAAAAGTGGAATCAGTTGGATGGGGAAAAGGGGGGAGGAGAAGACACTGGATCGCTCAGAAAAGAATTTAAAGGTCAAAGAGCTTGCAAAATTTGGCCTTGGAAAGAGTAAACAAGATATAATTTGTGTATTTTTTTTTCCCTTTTTTTCCCCCTTTTACCATTTGCAGCTGTCAATAAGGCAGTAGAAAGAATGGATAACTAGCCCCCTCGTGTGGTAAAGTTTATTTAAACACTTTCTGTAAAGTTAAGATTTTCCCCTCTTTTATTTTTTGTGGTAATAGGACTGTAGATTTTTGGAATCTTTAAACAAACATCGGATTGGAGGAGATAATAATTTTTATTGTATTTAATTAGTTTATTGATAGAATAGGATAAATAAGTGGAATATTTAAAAATTTTAAAATATTCACTTTAAGATTTAATATATTTGTTATATTTGTTATAAGATAATTATTAATAGTACATATTGCTGCATATAGAAAAAAGAGAGAATATTATTGTTTTAAAATTTTAAATAATTCTGATTGAAAATTGATTGGATGTAAATTGTTGATTGGATATTGAAGGATTATTGAAATTTGAACTTGGTGTACATGATTAAGAAAAAAGGGTTTGTAATTTAAGATTAACTGAAAATTGCAACAAAAAAAAAAAAACTTACTCTAACCCCAACACAAAAAAAGAAATATCATTGGAGCAACTTCCACAAATGGGGGGGTTGGAGAAAGAATATTAGAAGAATTGATAAATTTTAAAAAAAGAAATCAGGCAAGAATTGAAAGATACAAGAACTGAAATAAAAATAGACATTAAGAGATGGAAGGAATTAATAAAAGGATGGAGAAAATGAATAAGGAAATGAAGACAATACAGACAGAGGTTAACAAATGAGGAAAGAACGTTAAGAGTGGAGAGTGAGAAGGCGGAGATAAAGGAAGTACTTAAAAGACAAGATAAAGAGTTGGAAATACAGGAACTGAGATACAAAATAGATGCCTGAAGGTCGGGGGTTAAAAGAGGGTTCTGGGGAAAATATTTATGATGTTTTCCCAAACTGGCATTTTATATTGGGATTGCTAAGGAACATATGGAACAAGAAATAGACAAAATGTTCCGAATTAGTTCGAAAGTAGCGAGAGAAAAGAATTACCAAGAGATGTTCTAATTTGTTTTACTAGAACAAGGATGAAGGAGAGGATACTGCAAAGAAATTATGAAGAAAAATTTATCGGGAAGGGACAGAATTAAAATTTTTAAAGACATACCATTTCAGTTACTAAAAAAAAACAGGAATATAAGAATTTGACAACTCAACTACAGAAGAATAATATTAGATATAAATGGGAGCGACCTGAAGGATTATCATTTATTTGGAACTTTAAAAGTTATAAATGTAGTACACCAGAACAAGCTAATGAAGTAATAAAAAAATCAAGAGATAAGAAAGGAAGAGAGCGGATAAGGGAACAGGAAATACCAGTGGAAGAAAGACCGGATATAGAGGAAAAAGAAAAACAAGAAGAAGAGCCCGAACAAGAACAGCAGAGTTTAGAGGCAGCTGATAAAATAATAGAGGAAGAAGATTGAAAAAATGGCCTTAAAATGTATTTCCTGGAATGTAAAAGGTCTTAATTCTAATTAAAAGACGAGACAAGTTTTTATTATCTTGATAGACTGAAAGCGGATGTAATTTGCTTACAAAAACTAGAATCAAAGATAGAGATATCAAATATTTGAAAAAGAAACTGGGGAAATGTTATATATCAGCATATGAAAAAAAAAAAGAGGAGTAGTAATGTATGTGAATGCAAAATACCCAACAAAGGAAGTGTTTTCAGATAAAGAAGGATATCATCTAGGGGTGGAAATTCAGCTTCCAGGAAAAACACTTTTATTAGTGGGGATATACTCTCCTTAGATAATAAAAGTAAATTTTATGTTAAAATTGGAGAAGAAATACATAATTACATGACAGACAAAATCAGGAAAATATTATTTTTATGGGGGATATGAACGGTGTTTTGGATAGATAAAGATAGAATGGCAAATCCAAAGGGAAAAAAGAAACAAGGTAGATTCCCAAAAAACCCTTTTTTTTAAAATGGAGGACTTGTCAATTATGGATATTTGGAGAAATAAACATGAAAAAGGTGGTTTTACGTTCTATTCAGAAAGTCATAGAAGCACGTCTAGAATTGTTTGTTCCTTATTTCTAAAGTCTTACATTCGAACGTTAAAGATATAGAAATATTTCCCCAGGATTTGGCGGTTTTATAATCCTATTAATTAGAATTAAATATTAGAAGGAACAGTAAATATATAAATTGGCGAATTAATGATTTTCTGCTTAGGAATAAAGATTATCTTCAAAAAGCAAAAGAAGAATTGAGAAGTTATTTCCGGGAAAATGATAAGGATGGAATGGCGGCAAAGACGATTTGGGATGCGGGGAAAGCCATTATGAGAGGATTAATGATTAAGTGGAATACGGAGTGGAGGAAAAAAAGAGAGGAGAAAATAAGAAATTTGGAAGCAAAATTAAAAGGGAAAAAAAGAAGAGTTAAGGAGAGATCCTGGAAATAATAAGAAAAGAAAGGAACAAAACACTACAAATGGAATTGCAAGCAGAAAATCTAGTTGAGATGGAGAGGAAATTAAGAATAATTAAACAAAGACATTTTGAAAATGCCGATAAACCTGGAAGGTGGTTGGCTTACAAGTTAAGGAAAAGAAGAGAAAGAAATTTAATTTTACAAGTGAAGAAAAATAATGAGATTTTATCAGATCAGACAACAATAATAAGTGTTTTTAG
Source organism: Iguana delicatissima (assembly GCA_948472985.1). Lineage (NCBI taxonomy): Eukaryota > Metazoa > Chordata > Lepidosauria > Squamata > Iguanidae > Iguana > Iguana delicatissima. Next base: position 238,381 of record CAOKZL010002398.1, on the reverse strand, counting down.
AAAATATTACAAAGAGTTATATCAAAAAAAAATGAGGAGTAACAGGAGGAAGAAGATAGAAATTTATCTTATAATAGGGTTTATAAGGTTGACAGAAAATAAAGGCTCAGTTTAAATGCGAATATATCCTGTATGGAAGTAATAAATGCGATAAAGAAAATTAAGATTGGGGAAAACTCCTGGACCGGATGGCTTCACTGGTTTATATTACAAGGAACTTCAAGAAGAATTAAGAGAACCACTGAGAAAGATGTTTAATGAAATTACGAAGAATGGTAAGCCAGATTCATGGAATGATACAAATATAACATTGATATTAAAGGAAGGGAAAATTCTGTCAGACCCAAGCAGTTACAGACCAATTTCATTATTAAACATAGATTACAAAATTTTTACAAATATACTTGCAGACAGATTGAAAAGTATACTACAAGCTAAGATTCACGAAGATCAGAGTGGATTTCTGCCAAAAAGACATTTAAAATAACATACGAATGGTAATTAATATGTTAGAATATTATGAAAAGTATAACGAGAAAGATGTATGATGATTTTTGTGGACGCTAAAAGGCTTTTGATAATGTAGATCATGAATTTTTATTGGAGTTATTAAATAGATTGAATTGTGGAGAAAAATTCGTAAATTGGATAAGGCAGATATATCAGAACTGTAAGGCTCAATTGTTGATAAATGGGAAAAGTGGATCCAATAGTAATTACTAAAGGAACTCGTCAAGGTTGTCCCCCTTTCCCCCTTTGTATTTATAATTGTGTTGGAAGTTCTTTTAAGAAAAATAAGATTGGATAAGACAATAAAAGGAACCAAAATAAAGGGAGAGGAATATAAACTAAAGGCATATGCAGACGATTTAGTTATTTTTTTTGAAGATCCAGAAGTAAGTTTCCAATTTTTGGAGTTTATGAATTTGGAGAGTTAGCCGGGCTTAGAATAAATAAGGAGAAAATGAAATTTTTGACTAAAAATATGTGAAGGGAAGAAATAGAGTTAATGGAAAGAAGAACTGGACTTAAAGAGGCAAAAAGGTTAATTATCTGGGAATAGTGATTTCTAAACAAAATAATACTTATTGAGAATAATTACAATACAAAATGGAGGGAGATTAAGAAGGACTTACAAAATTGGACAAAACTAAATCTTTCACTTATGGGTAGAATGGCTACTATTAAAATGATGGTTCTTCCTAAGATGAATTATTTATTTCAGAATTTACCTGTTATCACAAACTTTAGGTATTTTCAGGAATGGAGGCAGGATTTTTCAAAATTCATTTGGGCCGGGAAAAAACCGAGAATTAGGTGGAAAACATTGATCGATAGGAAGGAAAGAGGTGGTTGTAGCTTACCAGATTTAAGACTGTATTTTGTTGCAAATGGAAAGACATGGATTAGAGACTGGATTGAATTAAAAAATGATAGAATTTTGAATTTAGAAGGAGCCGGTCTACGTTTTGGGTGGCATCTATTTGGGATGACAAGACAAAAGTGGATAAAAATGTTTTGAATCATTATATAAGAAAGCCGTTTTTTGGAATATGGAAGACTTGGAAAGGAAAATATATTCAAGAATACCATTATGGGTTTCTCCCCAAGAAGCTCTGATGGGGAGATCAAAGGAACCATTTAAAAGATGGCTTACATATAGAGATCTGGTTATTACAGATTTAAAAAGGGGGTCAACGAATTAAATCAAAAAGGGAAATTTGCAAAAAGGATGGAACTGCCAATGGTTTTTGCATATACAATTAAAAAAAAGATTGAAAATGGATCTTAGATTACTGGGGAGAAAAAAACTCCCAATTAAATGAATGGGAAAAAACAGTATTTGAGAAAAAAAAGCATTTAGATCACAATTTTATAAGTATTTATTGGATAGAGAGTTGGAAACAGAGACAATTAAAGAAACAGTATATTTGGGCACAAAATATTGGACACACGATAGAATTGGATCATTGGACAAAAAGTTGGGTTAATACACAGAAATTTACACTAGCTCAAAATCTTAAAGAAAATCATTTAAAAATGCTTCATAGATGTTACCTAGACCCGGTGAAATTAGGCAATATATATAAACTAAAAAATAAGACATGTTGGAAATGTTCCCAAAGAATGAGACTTTCTATCATATGTGGTGGCTGTGTAGTAAAGCTAAAGGATATTGGAGGAGGGTATGCAGGATAATGATGATATATTACAAATAGAGCTGCCCATGATACCAGAAATTTTCTTATTGAATATGTTACATCAGTTAGATAAAGAATACAAAGGATGTGAAAGTATAATTTTGTATATGGTAACAGCTCCTAGGATTGTATACGTGAGATACTGGAAAAAAGAGGAAATACCAACAATGCAAGAATGGTTACAAAAGGTTTTGGACTTTGTTATGTTAGAAGACCTCACTTGTAGCTTGAAAGATGATAAGAGAGAGAAAAAAGTTCAAGATTTGAGATCCATAAAAAAATTAATAGAGGAGAATTGGATTAAGATTTGTAATGAGGAAGACGACTGAAGGAGAGTGAAAATGTAACAGTTAATAGAAAAGATGTTCATGCTATACTATGATATAACAATTTAATGGGGGAAATCTTTAAAAGATTATAGGTAGATAAGGAGATCACAATGAGTTTGGTTGTATAAGGCTTGAACAAGGGGTGAGGGGAAGTTAAATTTGAGTTGGAGGTAATATAAGTAACAAGGCTTATAAGCGTGTTTTTATAATTGTGAAATGTATTATAAGATAATTGTAAATATTTTGCTGTGATTATTAATGATTTTAATAAAAAAAATGGGGGAAAAAAAAATCTGAGGATTTTAGGGGCCAGTGTAGCATTATTTCACCATGCTTGGATACAACACAGTCTCTCTGTAATGTATACAAAGGGGGGGCAGGATAATCCAAAATACACACCACTGAAAAATCCCGCTGGAGAGCAGCTGACTGATTTACCAAACAGCATGTCAAGAAATAAAATGAGGATTTGCTTCACACTTTACGGAAAAATAAAGTGGAAGAGCAGCTCAGCCACACCACTTGCTCTTCATTTAGGAAGTCCCAGCTTTATCCCTGGAACTTCTAGCTGAAAAGGATGAGTTAGCAGATGGTGGCAGAACAGATCTCCATCTAAAAACCTGGAATCCATCACCAGTCATAAAAGGTAATTCTGGACTAGGTGGATAAAGGGTTTTTCTCACTACACTATTATAGCACTATTATTCCACTTTAACTGCCATGGCAACATTGCATGGAATCATGGGATCTGCAGTTTAGGAAGAGGCATTTAGAATTCTCAGCCAGAGAGCTCCAGTGCCTCACCAAACTACAAACCCTAGAATTCCACAGGGTGCAACCAGGATAGTTAAAGAGGAATAATAGCACTATTAACAGTGTAGTGCGACAGGGACCTGACAGTCTGCTCTGGTACATAGCAGTTTACTGTCTCCCTAATCATTTCTATCATGATTGTTATCACAGTTTTCTGTACTAAAATATCTGTTAAAGAAAAGCAGATATATTCCTAAAAACATAAGAACACATGCCAGAGACGTATGACTGGTTGAATGGAATGGACCTATATGTATGGAATTGAACCATATAAATGGAAACTGTCAAATATGACTTTCCACCAGCTGTTTCAAGACATGCATTGCTTTCTCTCAATATATACATTAAATACAACAAACATTGGTCTATCTGTGGCAGCTCTAGTTACTACACAGAAAGGGTGAACTCAGTCCACTGAGGAATTTGCTCTGATGAAAAGCATCTACACTACACAGGAACTGCATCAGAGGAGCATTCTGTGTGGTAGGTCATGCAGTCTTTTCCCTGTATAATAACAAAGGCAAGACCTTAAAAATGATTTAGGATGACAAGTAACAAGCCAGTTTACAAAACGATCCAAGCCAAATTGCATGCAGACAGAATATTAAAGAGCTGAAATGACTGTATCTTTCAATTTTAGCTCTATCTTTTAGATAGTTCTGGAAAGATCCCACAATAAAGATAACATGTTAAAAATATAGACTGACTCATTTCTGTGTGAAACAATAACATGCTGAGCCTTAAAACAAATCAAGCCTGCTTGAACAGAAAGTTTATGATATCAGAGTTCAATATTATGCTCCATCATGTTACTTACTGGGGAGCCTTTTGCACACAGGCAAACTACACATTACATGACAGCTCCTTGACTAGTTCTCTCCATGTTTTCTTCACCAAAATAAAACAGCTAAGAGTTAAAAGTGACCAAGAACACTGGGAGAAGGATGTTTAGTTCTCTGTTTCCTCCCCTTTCTAACCCAAAATCAGGCTGCTGTTTTCCAGATTCCTTTTTGCCTCAGTGGAACTGCTTTCCTAGTAACACTGCCCAGCTCAAAGTGACAGCCTTCCTCTCCAACAGGATGTATTTCATTAAAATAAAAAATAAAAAGATCCTGAAAAAAAATGTAATTGTAGAGTTGACCTAGTATGTATTCTGGTCCATTGGGTGTGGAGCTGGGTCTGCTCCCCTGCCTTTTATGATGACCCCTTTGGTGTTGTTGTGTGCCTTCAAGTTGTTTCCAACTACAGTTCACCCTCCACATTTGAGGGTTTCACTTTTGCGGATTTTATTCACAGATTATTTGCTGTCACTTCTGCTGCCTCCCTATGCCATTTTTAATTAGGACTGCAAGCCTCATGAGACTGAGAAACTGCAAATGAGGCTTGTAAGTCCCTATTAAAAATGGCGTGGGGCAGCAGTGGTGGTGGCAGTAAGCCCCACCGGCCACCCACTTCTGCCTTGTGAAGGAACCCTGATGCCTCAAAGGAATCCATGGAGGGTTGAATATGGTGATTTTACTTTTTTGTGTATGTTAAACATGGTTTGGGAGGGCTTAGAGTTATTCACATTTTTTCCACATTCACGGGGGCCCTGTGCCCCTAACCCTAGTGAACGTCAAGGGATGACTGTAACTGCAGCCCTAAGGCAAATCTATCATGGGGTTTTCTTCACAAAAATGGTTGAGGGGGGAGGCTTGCTTTTGCCTCTGCCTTCCTCTGAGGCTGAGAGAATGTGACTTGCCCAAAAGTCACCCTGTGGATTTCCATGGTCAAGTGGCGATTCGAACCCTGGTCTCCAGAATCGTAGTCCAACGCAGGCTGGCTCTGATTGCCCCCTTAGCCACTGCTTTTTGAAAAATGCAAAGGGTGCTTGATTTGGTTAAATCTGAGTGCCACACCTCAGAATACTTTAAGGACATAGCGAGCACCTACTTTTTTAAAAAAAATCTACTGTAAGTGCAGGTGACCTGCAAGTCAGGAAGCAGAGCTTGTTCATTCCATTAAGGTACAGTGGGAATTGTATATCCACCCCTAATGCTGCCAGATTGCAGCTTTCAGCATTCCTTACCGTTGGCTATGCTGCTTAGGGCTGGTGAGACTTACAACTTCTGGAAGCCTGTGTGATTCTCACTTGTGCATTAAGGGATCCATAGTGCAAACTGTCTCCCAAGGCCACTTCACGTTTTGCTTTAGTCTGCATGTTTTAAACATATACGTGGAGATATTCATCCACCCCTCTCCTATAGTACAACACTGGGGTATGAAACACTGTCCTGGTGGGACATCTGCACCTGATCCAGAAGCCCTTAATCCTTACAGATATTTAACATCCTCAAGGAGGCAGAATCCAGCCACATGTACATCCTTCTGGGGATATAATCAGGCTACTATTGTACAGCAAAACAGATGTATGTATCTCATAGGATGCACCAACTCAAAGCATCATGCTTTGTTAGGAAACATGGAAGTTCCATTGCTTTTGTACTCAGACAAAAGGGTAGGATAGGAATTGGCAAACACATTGCTATTTGTTAAGTCAGTAAGAACATTAATGACTATGGTCAGAATCCTGTATGGAATTTATGGATGTGTAGGCACCGTAGTTACAATGCTACCCAGTGAATTCTTGCCCAACCCCCACAATCCCTACTTACTGGGAAGCAGCAACTGCAATCAACGGGAGACTGTTCCCCTGTCACTTGGAAAGAAACTTCCTGCCATTTCCACCACCTCCTGTGATCCAATATCTGGTACAAAAGGCAGAAGCAGGGCCTCTGTCACAATTCTCTCGTGCCAAAGATTGCTCATGCAAGGAGATGGGCGGGAATCTTGGCCAGCTTGATCAATAGAGGAACAAGTTCCCACTGCTTACAGCAGCTGCCACCAGTTAGGTGAGGATTGGGGGACCTCCGCAGTTCTTAAGCAGCTGCTAAACTCTGTTACTCTAGAGTTTAGGGGCTCTAGAATACTCTAGCTTACACATTACTCTAGCTTGCACTTTCATAACTGCCATAGATGATTCTGCCCAAAATTAATAAACATGTACTTCACTAGACTGCTAGTTGCCTACTGACATTTCAAGCAACAGATAATATGGCCATTTAATTAGCACAAAAAGACTTGTCAGACTTCTTTTTGCCCGCCCCCCATCTAAATATTATGGCCTCATCTGAGATTCCACCTTTATTTATATGATCAAATGAAAACGCATACATGCATGCAGTACGAACATGTCAGTGATTCCGCATATTTGTTTTTTCCTCAGTACTGCTGTACTTTTGCTGAAGAAGAGAAACTCTGGAGTATACAGATTGTGATTGGAGAAGTTCAGCTCTCCAGATATTGCTAGGTGGAAACCCACATCAGCCATAGCCAGCACAGCCACTGAGGAATGCTGGGAGCTGCAGCTGAACACCATCTGGGCAGCCACAAATTGCCCACCTCAAGATCCAAAGAATGAGGTTGAACTTGCTATTATGTTGTTTGTTTGCTTTTTAAAAAAGCACTCTAATAAAACTTCTTCTTCAGTATGTGCCTGGAAGTTATTGTAGCTATTGCTGTCCTTTTAACAAGATTCTGAGCTGAAGTAATAAAGAGCTCGGATGTGGGCTTCGGCAGCACTCTCTGAAATGACTGGCTAGAGATTTGCTATGAGACTGGCTGGCTGGGAATTTGCCAGTGCCACCTCCTTACAAGGAGAAAGTTCTTTTCTTTAAAAAAAAAAAAGCACTCTGCTATAACAGAAGTCCAGTGACAGCCCAAAGCAAAAGACCACCACCACAACAACAATAACACCTCTTGTTGCCGTTTTTGATTTCATACTGTACAACGAGGTATTACTGCCTGGATTTTGGACCATCACTTGATTCGGATTCTATCAAAGAATCTGGGAATCAGTTATGTATCTTCAGGTAATGTGGCATGTTCTAAGCAGTACCATTTTTTTTTTTTTTTTTTTGGGTAACTGTACTACTCCGATCCTATCTATGATGAATTTATTCAGATGTCTTCATCAGCCCATTTGGAACTGCTCCCAGAATATAACCATCACCACTGGAACCACAGATATTTTCTTTTTTCTGAGAGGTGCTAAATCTCAATTTGAAGGTCTTGATATTTCATAATCTTTTCTCTCTCTCCCATTCTGTTGTCCATAGGCAGAGCCACATCTGTTATCCAAGCTTTCTGTTTCTCAGCATGTTGTGGCACATTATGTTTTAAATGTTTGACCCACTCATTAGCACTACTTTTCCATGGTGGTAGGGTGCACATTTCCATGAGGCAAAAGGCCAGGGATGGGCAACTGTGGAAGAATAGGCGGCTGCATAAGAGGAGACCTCAGAGGGCCATATCGTTTCCTTCCAAAGGAAAAAAAACAACTGCCCTTAAATGCCTCTGGGGAGGATAGGGGGGCATTTTCACCATGTTTTGGATTGCAAAAAAAAAGGGAGGCCTCTCCAGGCCCTAAATTGGCCAAAGCACCTACAGTATGTGGTAAAAATGCATTATATGCCTCCTACTGGACATTTTGCAGCATTTGGGGAGGGGAGATTGGAAACCTTTGCAAAAATTGATTTTGACACCTTAGAGGCCTGGGGAGGGGTAAACATACTGGAAATGCTATCTATACCCCTAGAGTACATTTGGGGGCATTCTTGAGGGGGAAAAGGCCCCTAAAACTGGCCCTGGGGGCTGTGAGCAGCCTGTGTGCTACACTCTGCCCACCACCTGACTATGCTGTAAGCACTTTTGTAAGGCAGCCATACTTTTGCTGAGAGTCTAAATGTACCAAAACCCCATTAAATATAGTAGAGAAACAAAACAAAAAAGACATAACAACAACAGCAACACAAGTCCCACCAGTCATTACCCTGGTCAACAAGGGCTGCGTAAGATGTTGGAATTCCTGGACATCAGTGTCTACTGGTAGGTACCCAGGGCAAGTTACTGCAAAGCTACTGAAAGCCAAATACAGTGGAAGTTTCTGCCCTACATTGTCATAGTGCTATTATTCCACTTTCAGCATCCTATGGAGGGGTATTTAGAATTCTCAGTCAGAGAGCTGAGAATTCCACAGAATGTTGAAAATGAATTAACAGCACTATAACATTGTAGTGCAGAAGTGGTCATAAAGAACACCAGAAAACATATTAATGCAATTACTACAGTTGTGATTATGATTATGATTTTACCACCCTAATCATGAATTCCTTTTTTGCTTCCATGAAATTTCTCATATGTTTCACCTGAGCAAAACCATGGAGAGCTAGCTTGGAGGCCCTTATAATGCCTATCTCACAGTTGGCCACTTTTCATGTACCACTGACAAACTGAGAGGCGTGTGTTACCTCTGACTAACATTTCTACCTCTCTTGTGAGCAACCTCCATTCCAATAGGCAGAAACAGCATCAGTTAGCTCCTTCCCAAGCAACAGGGAAACATACCCCCGCAGATCACAACAATTGCTGCCTATTAAGTGGGGACTTGGGGACTTTCATGGTCCCAACACATCCCTCAAAGCTGGCCATACACAGGGATCACAAATACAAAACAGTCACAAATGTGTAACTCCAGGTTACATATTCATAACTACTCAAGTGCATTATGGTCCACATGTGTTGACCAGATTATGGAAACAGGTGACTAAGAATGCAATCCTACACAAATTTCACAAGTCCCAATGAGTCCTACGGAGCTTACTTACAGGTAATCAGATATAGAACAGCTGCCCTATTGATGCAAGAAACAGCCTAAAACAGCCTTGTCCAATCTGATGCTCTCTGTATATATTCCACCACAATTCCCAGTGTTCCTATCCATGGTCCATGCTGGCTGGGGCTGGTGGGATTCAAAGTCTAAAACATTTGGAAGGTATCATGTTGGGGAAGACTGGTCTAAGTAAACCTTGATGTGAAAGCAAACATATACCAGAAAATTTTCTGATTAATTCATGTCATAAATGAGGCTTTGACAAACAGACCGGGAGGCTTGCAAACAAACGATTCTATAACACCAGATAATTTTTAATATCTTTGCTCTGTCATAAACATGGAGCTTATCTGGATCCTTTTTGACTCATCCTTTAATTTTATAGCTCAGTATTTTGTATTATTCAATGTACTGTTCTCTCCTACTTTCTAGTTGCTGCCACACCCAAGCAGCTTCTTTGTTGTCCTAGCAGAGATTGACTACAGAGCGAGAGAGAGACAGAGACAGAGAGAGAGGGAGAGGGAGAGGGAGAGAGATCACCACTGAATGGGCACAAATGCTGGTGATTTGCTCCTTGTCTCCAGACTGTTTTATCTTGTCTTTTCCTGTTCTGCTGTCTGTCAGCATCTTCATCACAGCTTGTGTTTATTCTAAAAGCAACCTCCATACAACAAAATCAATGCCAGAGACGGGGCTGGCCCTACTATTAGGCAGAGTGAGGTGTCTGCTTGAGGCAGCCAATAGTGGTGGTTATATTTTTACTAGAAGAGATGGGGAGCAGTACATGTTGGATTTTCCACCTCCAATGCCAAAATTAAATGCCCTCTGCAAAACTTTATCAGGCAATAGCCGCACTGAGGCCCTTTCTGCAATACATTGTTATCCCGCATTGGGAACAGGAAAAGGACAGGACCTAGACGACACTTATGCACAACACTGTCCGTGTCCCATTGTTCTCCTATCCCCAGGTGGTGCAACTGGACTGTAAATCACTGATGCGTTTTACCCGTCAATGACCAGTGATCATGCAGCCCTCCCATTGCCATCCTGCACTTAACTTAGCTGCAGAGGGTCAGGAAGTGCAAAGGCCATGCTTCCTGCCCCAGCGCAGCCTGGGACAGTGCCCGGCTGTGCTGTGGAAGGAAGTAGCGTGGCCATCATGCCTCCTCCATTCCTGCAGGCAGACAGTACAGAGGGGACTGGTCCTGTTGCACTTCCCTCCCAGGAGAGGCTCTACTGAGATCCCCGCAGGACACTGCCGGGATCTGGTAATGTGTGGAAAGGGCCTGAGTTAAGAGGGTTGTTCAGCTGGTGATGAGGGCACATGACCTTTTCAGCCCCTTCCACCAGTGAGTGAGGCGGCAACAATTGTTACAAGCCTGCTACAACCAGAAGCAGGACTGTCTCTCAGTACAGGTGTTGTCTGATAAAGTTGGAGGGGGAGCATTTACAAACAGTGCCACAATCGTGACTACACAGTGTTAGCAAATACTGAGCAGTTACAGATCTGTAACTCTAGGGCATGGATCTCTAACTGCAATACAGAATGCCAGCCATTATTTTTAAAGAGTTGCTTGTTTGGGACCATTTACTGATGCTTCAAAAATCAAATTTTCAAAAGTAACATAGACAATTACATGTTTGTAGTTCAACAGGGAAGACTAATACATTACTTGTAGTGATCATTGCTTCCAAGCTCTTGGAAAGACCCAGGTTCAAATCCCTGATCAGCCATGAAACTCTCAAAGTGACCCTCGTGCCAGTCATACTTTCACACTGGAAGAAGAGAGGAGGAAGAAGCACTATGTAGGCCCCCTCAAGCTCCTTTGTAGGATACAAATAACTATATGAATTCTGTACGGGCATGCAGCTGAAGCTGGGATGGCTGCTGACATAGGGAAAAGCCAAATACAAGTTGTGTATTCCTTATCCAAAATGCTTTGGACCAGAAGTACTTCAGATTTCAGATGTTTTTTATTTTGATCTTGGAATATTTGCTACATAATACATGTACTTACCTGGACTCGCATGACGAACATCACTGTGGAGGAAGGTAAGCTTTTGATGGTCTCCATGGAGTGAGACCAGAGTGTTATTTTTGATTGGTGCTAAGCACCAAATCAAGACATGTGATAGGGTCAAAGGAGATAGTGAAGTAGTTCACCCCCTATACGTGTCATTTGGTGTTCAACGTTGACCTACCCTCCCACCCTCAATGCAGTGTGAGTTAATCTGGTCGCCTCGGGGCCGGATAGGAATTCCCCCCCCTTTCTCAGGGTTTTTTTTTTTTTGCCTATCCCATACTGTATTTGGTGGAATTGGGAAAATCGGCTCTAGGTGGTGTCATTAAATAGGTTGTCCCTGGGCAGATAATGGGGGATAATCAAATGTTGGTGATCACCTACTGGCACTCATTTGGTGTAGGGTAGGGCTCTGGAACCACCTCTTTAGAGCCCTGCATCCCAGGAGGTTAGGTGAAGGAGGCTACCCTTGAGGTTAACCTGGGAATAAGACTCTCACTTTTAGAGCCGTGCAGCTTGGGTGGGAGTCCCTGGGCTACCTTCCAAGATGCTGGACTGGGGAGCAACCAAAGCAATTTGGATTGCCCCTGGGGCTGAGGTGTTATTGCCCATGGGTAGGTTGTCACATTGTGACCCTGGCATAAGCTGATCCCGTATCATGTTGCTCCCCCCCTCTTGTATCTTTCAGGTTAACACAATTTAAATAAAACAGACCAAAATAAAGTGGCCCTTAGTTAACCCAACTGTGTGTCTGGTCTCTTTATTCCATGGTTGAGCATCAAATGGGATATCTTGGAGATGGGATCTGAGTCTAAACGTGAAATTCATTTATGTTGTAAATTATATACCATTGTATATTGTTATTGTATACATGCTGCCGCATAATTGTTGTAAATTATATACCACTCTTTTGAAGCAAGGTCTGTTTTTTCGTTAGTTCTCCCCCTCTTGCTTTCTTCCTGTAGAGAACATGAGGGAATTACAGAAGGCATACATGCTTGTAAAATCTCTCAGTTGGATTGGCACTTTTCCCCCCTCTCAGCTCACTTGGACTCATGTGTGTAAATGTGTGCTGCTTGCAAAGCAAGCTGTAAGGGGGAAAAAGAAGGGAGCCAGGCTGACTGAGAGACTTTGCAAGCAATGCACACACATATGATCCCAAATTAGCCTCTGTTATTATCTGCAGGAAGAAGACTGTTTTCTGCTTCTCAAAAATTTCAGACATTGGAGCATTTTAGATTTTTAGATAGTGGATACTCAATTTGTATAACAAAACTCAAAGATAACTACTAAACTCAAAGATAACTACTACAGACTTTCTTTTACTGTGGGGTAAGAACACATCTAAAAATATCCTCTTCCACACAACAATTGCCTCTCCAAGGCAAAAACACTTTTGAGTAGAAGATAATAGGAATATTTCTATTTACCCCATGGGAGTGTAAACCAAGTAATGCTTTGTATCAAATATATTTGATTTCCATTTACCATTTAATCATTCAGAGAACCGGGGACTGGGGGAGACTTAGGCCATTTCCACACTACATGTTATAGTGCTATTATTCCACTTTCAACATCCTGTGGAATTCAAAGAGCTCTCTGGCTGAGAATTTTAAAGGCCCCTCCCTAATTGCAAACCCCAGAATTACATAGGATATTTAAAGTGGAATAATAGCACCATAACAGTGTAGTGTGGAAATGGCCTATGTCCATATCTACATAGGCCTATGTCCATTATCTACGTCCAGCATGATCAGTTTTCCAATCCATGGCAAAACAACAACAATATTCAACTAAGGCCATACTCAGACAATTATTTTTCTTAGGGCAATGAAAAGGGGAAACATTCTGAGCAGACCCTGGGCTCCTGGAATCCTCCTTTTACCACTCTTGCTGTGGGAACAAATAACAGCCAAACTGAAAGATCCTAAACCATGAACTCTTCCCACTTGCTTTTCAAATCATGGAGCTCAAAAATTTTTTGGTTGGGGCAGTTGAGAACTGATTGGCTACTAATGTGACCACTCTTTAGGGGTCTAGATCCTTTGCTACTCTCTTAAAATGGAGGACTCCTTCTACTCAGAGGAAGGGACTGTGATTCAATGCAGACTTTCATTGAAGGGAGGGGAGAAGGTGCTGGTAGTCATCCATTCTCACTACAGGCCTTGGTGTGTGGGTGTGTCTTCAAGTTTTCTTAGGCAAGGCATACCTTTGAAATATAACCCACAGCATCTGTTATTCATTGGTGGTCTCCCATCCAAGTACTAACTAGGGCTGATTGTGCTTAGCTTCCAAGATCCGACAGGATCTGGTGCCTTTGGCATATGTACCATGACCTTTTCTTGCTACATAATCATTACACTATGATTACAGTTTAACTGTCATGGAAACATCTTATGCTGAACATGCAGAAAATACCAGATCCTATCTGATTTTGGAAGTCAAGCAGAGTCAGCCCTCATTAGTGCTCGGATACTTTTTTGATGCCACAGTGAACAGTCATAAGGAATGAAAAAAAAATGCCTTCCTCCACTAACAGCGTCTCATGACTGGAGTTTCACTCATCAGTGCAAATATCCTTAAAATCAGGTCTTACATACAATTTACTCCTGCAAGAAGCTGGGCAAAGATATTCTATCTCAGTCCAAATCTGGGCCCAGTTTTTGCTGAGGCAGAAAACTGGTAGTAACTCAGTAATATCTGATATTAACTGAAACTAAATGTTGCCCGGCGGGGGGGATTTCCACAAGCACTTTTTCTATAGCTAGAAAACCAGTATGTCTTCCAGGCATGTTAGTTCCCTCACTTCATCATCTCATTTTCTACACAGATTTAAAAAAAGAATTTACAGAGAGAGAGAGTTTCAGTCACATGATTTCTCTTCCCTGAATTAGGTAGTGTAGCCAATACATAAGCTTTAGGAAATCTAGAAAAGTTATTTAACCAAATACTGAGTCCTGAAAATGTCTTCACTGAGATGCCTGCAATTTGTGTTTTACTTGGTCAGTTTAATTCGCTCAAGGAAACCAGTCAGCATGTGAACATTAGCAATTTAATGGCCAAAAATGTTCCCTACATATTCCTCTCCAGTGGGACCTGCCTGTAGTACTTCTTCAACCAAACCCATTAAGTATCAGTTTGTCCAGTGCATTGATCTGTAAATATTTTAGGCTGTGTACTTTCTGCGCAAGTCTTCTTATTCAATGTATATTGGCACAATCTTGATGTGAAAGCTTTGAGAGCAAGAGAGACAATCATGTTTACAGGTAGATGATTTCAACCCTGCACGGCTATTCTTTTATTAGAATAGATCTTTCTCTTGTGAGTCATGCATCTGAATAAGATGAGGTACTGGCAGTAGCTCTCCGAGTGGAAGTGAAGATGAAGTGCTCTCAATAGGATCTTCCACAGACATCAGGTAGACTCACATGTCCATCATGTGTGCTAATAACATTAGGGTAGTCATGGCATCCAACTAAGCCCAACTCATTCTTTTGGTGCTGTTACTGAAGTTTTGCACCTGATAACTCTCAGCTACATCTTCAGTAGAGATCATTCTCTTAAGTTGATGTGGTGGTAACGGATCTCCACCCCAGGAAAGTTATATATGTATTTATTATCTCCCTGAGCCTGACTAGTTTATCTTATTACCAAAAGGTAGTCCTTCTTCACAGCTCAGATCCATCATCATCATCATCATCATCCATTGTATTTATTTCTAACCTGCCTTTTCCCCAGTTTCGGACTCCAAGTACTTACAGCAAATTAAAAAAATTAAAAAAAAACACATATTAAAATTATAAAACTCACAAATACAAAAGAAGAGATTGAACAATGAAAAAAACACATTATTAAACATGAACACACATAAACAAATACACACACATCACAACACAGCAATTAGCAAGATCGAACACATTGTTTAAGTGAGGCTACTCTTACCTTGCCAGTCTTAATCACCAAATGCCTATCAAAATAGAAATGTCTTGAAAAGAAAGTAGGGAGGGCGCAGTCTATTTCTCTGAGAAGAGAGTTCCAGAGCATGAGGGAAGCCACTGAGAAGGCCCCCTCCCATGTTCCCACTAGAGGTACTGTGAGGGAGGTAAAACAGAGAGAAGGACTCTCCAACAGATCTCAAACCACAGGAAAATTAGTAAGGGAGAACACAGTCCTTCAGACGGCCTGGACATGACCTGTATAAAGTTTCACTCAAGTCTCAATCCAGAAACCAAAAAATCTAGGGCAATTTCTGCACTACATCGTTACAGTGTTATTATTCCACTTTCAACATCTTATGGGATGCTGGGGTTTGTGGTTTAGAGAGGGACATTTAGAATTCTCATCCAGAGAGCTCTTTGGCCTCAGTAAACTACAAACCCCAGAATTCCACAGGACGCTGAAAGTAGAATAGCAGCACTATAATAGCATAATGAGGAAATGGCCCTAGATTACACAAAGATGGAAATCTTGGACAAATGCTCTTTCCTATTTGTTATATACTAAAGAATAAGTTTGATTTGAAGAACTAAGTATTGATCCTTGAGGTAAGGTAAAAAAGCTGAATGATGCCATTATTGCAAACTGCATCATTTAAAAACTGCTTCATTTAAACTGCATCATTTAAAAAAATATTTAAAAACTCAGATGAAGTGTATCCTGATGCATTCACACAGAAAATGACAGACATCTAGCCTTCTTGCATTCGGAAACACCAAGATTTTATGAAGCTTTATTTGAAAATCTCATGTAGTCTTAGAAAGAACACTAGCCTGCAATTACCAAAAAAGATATGAAAATTATCCTTTCCCCTTAGCATTAGTAGCTGGAGCATGCTCAGTAAGTAATATTCCAGGTTGAGGAGGTTCTGCCTGTAGAAGAGTGGTTTGCAATGTTTTGTCTCTCATATCCCATCAGCCATTCTGTCAAAGAACTTGTGTCCCACCATGATAGAAACAAAAGGTCTAACTTTTCTGAAAAGAACCTATACACATTTATAAGCACTTTGACATTGTATTTCTATATTATGGTAAGTTTTAGTGGCATAAAATCTGTAGCAGTGTTAATGGAAATAAATTAAAACAAACAAAACAATAATTTATTCCATTAGTAGTTGGAAATTACAGTAATCCCACAGAATATAAAGGTTACTGGTACAGTGATGGTAAATGGCATAGATGGATAATCTGAGGTTCATCAGCTCAGTCAGAGGTAGGATGTCACACCTGAAGGAGGACTTGGGGATTGAGGGAGAGCAAATTGTTGTTAAGAAGAAGCTTCTGTTTCCCCTTGAACTACTTCCATATCTCCCTTGGGTTGCACTGTTTGAGAACACCTATCCTGGAAGATTTCAGACAGTTCAGTCTGGCAGAGGAAAGTAGAAAATGTTCCAGAGGAGTCAGGAAGTCTTGAAGATTTTGTTATTTCTAGGCCTACCTTTCACAGTTAGCAAGACTCAGATGTGAATGGTGCAGGCAAAAGATCCAGCATCCTCTGAACATCCAGCTAGTCTCCTTGTAGTAACGTTTGTTTATGCTTGCTCTGAGCATACAAATAATGCTGAAGAGGTTTGTATATTGGTTCTAATGAAGACGGATGTGCTGCTGTAAAGCAATATCCACTACGCTGTATTCCAGCCAGATTGTTAAAAGTACTGAGCGATAGCATTACCTCTTACATGTCTTGGTGATATATGTTTAAAGACAACTGCGCTTATTTATGAGCGCTTTAGTTGATTTTTGTTGTCAGTTTTTTTTCTTTATTGCCCTTGGAAGTAGCTTCTTACAAATAATATGCTTTCTGTAATATAATTCTTGTTTGCAAGATGTAAGGTGCATCTAAGTTAGTTTACAGCTATAACATAATAAAGGATAATGTCAGTCCTATTCAGAGTTTGGAGTGTTATTTTTACTACAAATGAATACAGAGGGAAGCTGAAGCCACCTGTATCTGAGCTTCATCCCGTCACTGCTCACTTATGGAAGCCTTTGGCAAGGCATTACATTTATTTTTCTAAAATAACAGGGAGAAGCTCTTCCTCTGCAGTTCAACTATAACCATTTAGTTACTTTTGATGCTCAACCATGGAATAAAGAGACCAGACACAAAGTTGGGTTAACTAAAGGACACTTTATTTTGACCTGCATTATTTAAATTGCATTAATCTGAAAGATACAAGAGAGGGGAGCAACATGATATGGGACCAGCTTATGCCAGGGTCACAATGTGACAACCTGCTCAGCCTACCCATGGGAGATAACACCTCAGCCCCAGGGGCAATCCAAATTGCTTTGGTTGCTCCCCAGTCCAGCATCTTGGAGGGACTCCCACCCAAGCTTCATGGCTCTAAAAGTGAGAGTCTTATCCCAAGGTTAACCTCAAGGATAGCCTCCTTCACAGAACACCCTGGGATGCAGGGCCCTAAAGAGGTGGTTCCAGAGCCTTACCCTACACCAAATGGGTGCCAATAGGTGATCACCGATGTCTGATTATCCCCCATTATCTGCCACAGAAAGGGGCAAGCATCCACTTAGTCCCTTTCCCCCCATCAGGCCGGACAACATGGCCCTCACCCGCCTCTTAATTCTTCCAGGAACAACTGATTCCAATGATCAGGTGCAACCCATCTGCTGAGTAAAGGTCTGGTGGGTTTGAGGGAAACTGAATCCTGGTGGGGAGGATCTTGCCATATAACTGTGCTGTCCTGTTCCTTCCTTCCTTCCTTCCTTCTTTTCTTTTCTTTCTTTAAATCTAGACAAAAGTGTATCATAGCAGTAGTGTTAGCAAAAGCACAGATCTACTCTTAGTGGCCCAAATGTCATATTCTTAAACCTAAAATGACTCAATATAATTTCTGTGTCATTTTCTGCTTCCATGGCTGGTCAACATAAAACCATGTTTTTAATGGGCCTTGCTGGTAGCTGCGAATTTGACTCCTAACCTTCTGGGAAACATGACAAATCTACCTCTGCATTTTAGGGAACTGATGGTGCTCCACTCATACACAAGGATTCATCAAATTATACCAGTGTGGGCAAGTGTACAAGGACTGCCAATTCCCTGCGGGACACCCCTCCCACAAACAATGTGCCAAAATACTTGTTTTACTGACATCTTTTCCAAAATGGTGACTACAAGAGACACAGTGTCAATGCTGGTTGCCACCTGAAAAGGGCAAGTATGAAAATGGAAGTATTTGGGGATGAGGGGTTCTGGGAATAACATGGAAGTATTTTTGCACATTTGTGCATTTGAGGGCCTTCTGTGTGGTTTTGGGGAAAATGCACACAAAAGTTGCATCATTTCTTTGAAAAAACATGGAAGGGCTAAGGAGCTTTGGGGGATTGGTAAGGCAATTCAGGGGGTTCTTGGGCTGGACTTCCCACAATGATTCAGGTGATCATCCACCTCCCTGTTCTTACCATTGTCCTCCTGATCATGCATATAGAAGGTTTTATTATCACTGTGACTTTACACATGTTTTCTTTTTGAATGATAACTCTTAACATGGGATTGGGGGTTATATCTTTCCTTCAGCTGCCCCTAGACTGTGAAAAGAGCTGCTGGAAGAGATTCGACAGCTGAGTTCGCTGTCTGAATTTAAAACAGCATTAACGAGCAGTCTCTTCTGGCAGGCCTATCCAAATGGTTTTAAACTGTTAATTTTAACCATGAATTTTAAGTATGTATTCACTGTTTTAAATAGGTATTTTTGCTACTTGCCCTTTTAAACTGATATTATGTGATTTAATTTTTTTTTAATTGTTGTTCTATGTTTAACTTATATTACGTATTATGCTGTTGTTGTTCTCTACCTTGATCCACGGGGAGAGGCAGGTAATAAATGATGATGATGATAAGTTGTAGTACTACTACTACTAGTAGTACTACTACTAGTAGTAGCGTGTTTATTACCTTACCAGCCAAGGTGGATGTGAACTATGTAAGAAATCACAAGGACAAGTGCTGCGAAGAGATCTCCAGTGCCATGTGCCTATGGAAACAAGAGCCTGGACCTCAAAGAGCTCACCCAGTAGGGTTTCTTGAATGCCAACAGATGTTCTCCACACCATATCACAAACTTATTTGGAAAGTACACACCATTCTAAAATAGTTCCCCATGTAGCTTTAAATACTGGTCAGAGGCTACTGTCTGGTAAACTATGTTTTGGGCTTATCCATTACCATACACAAACCATTTGTTGCATCTGAAATTAAAAGCAGAAATGCCTCCACAGGAATGGGGGTGATGTGAGTGCACTGGGTGCTCCCAGTCCTAAAGCTATGGTTTGTCAACTGGGCAGCTTCCTATCTACCCTGGGCTTTTACCACCAGTGTTTCATGGATTAAGTTAGATCCATATATTAAAGACGGAGAGGTCATTATAATGACAGCTCCACAGTGAAGGATAGTTAGATCATAAAAATGCATGTATATATTGTACAGGAACACTCTGAAAAGAACTAGCACAATGAAACCTATTAGCACCACTGAACAGCAAATTGAAAGTGATCTGGCAGTGCATCAGATATAAGGCAAATGCATATTTTGGCTGCACACTGGACTACTATGAGCAATTACTGCTCTTCATTATCTCTGTACAACTCTGCTGAGGCACACTGAAGAACACACTGTAGATAGTTCTTGGCGTGCCACTGTAAGAGGGATTTGTAGATAAATCAAATTAGAAATGTAGCTAAAGTATGTGTCATTTTGTCCCAGAGGTTCAACAAAAAATGAGGAAAGGGGGTAAAAGAACCTTCTCTCAACCATGAATCTTTTCCTGTGAGCAAAATTTCATCCAGACAGTGCAGACACAGAGAACATGTGACCCTCCTGATGACGGAGTCCAACTCCCATTTCCTCTGGCCTTTGGCCATGGTGGGCAGGCCTGACAGGAGTTTAAATCCAGCAATATCTGAAATGACTCAGGTTCCGCACTCCTGATATCCTGGCACAATCCTTTCAGGCATCCAGGTGGCAAGGACATATCAGTGACTTCAACTGTTTTACTTTCAATTACATCTCAGTCTTGATATCTATATTGACCAAGTCCTACATCTACACTCACTCACACTCTCTCTCTCTCACACACACACACACACACACACGTGAACATTTCTGAAATGATTATTCACATTTTCCATCTGTTTTCAACCAGAATTCGCTGAGGAAGCAATTGTGAATGCATAATCACCTTAGTTACAGAGCTACATGGTGTTTCCCAGCCCTATTATCGCAACCCTCACTTACCAGGCAGCAGCCATTGCAATCATTGGGGGTCTGTTCCCCCATCAGTCAGGAAGCAGCCGACTGACATTCCTGTTTCTTCCTGTGAGTGATCTCTGGTGTGAAAGCCAGAAGGTCCCTGTCACAGTTCCCTCTTGAACTGGAAATCACTTGCATTGGGAGGAGGGGAGAACATCAGCTTCTTCTTGATTAACAAGGGAATAGACTCCTGCTGATTGCAGTGGCTGCTGCCTGGTAAGTGGAGGTCTTTCATAGTCCCTATGTATACCTCAAACTAGGAGATATGTAGGGATCATGAATACGAACACATCAAGAAAGTGTAACTCCAGGTTATGCATCTGTAATTGCCTTAGTGAAGTCTAGCCATTATTTTTTGAGAACTTTTCATATCTGAATCAGTGGAGAGAACTTCTCACATCTGAGTCAGTGGTCACTAGTCAAGCTATGCACGCTACTATGAATCAAACTCCCAGCAATCACCAGGAACGTTCAGGCCTTGATTGAACAGTAGGAATTTCTTCTTTGGAGAAAGGAAGAAATTGCTCTTGTGGGCACCATATTTTTTGCCTGTGAAAGAAACTTTCTAGATCTTTGCACAAAACAGGAACAGCCTAAGGTCTGTTGGGGAGTTTCAGGTACAATCCCTACTTCCTTCCTCCCAAAAGTCTGGTTCTGCAAGTGAGAGGTAGCAGCTGAATGTTTAAGGTCTTTATATTTTAAAGCAACTATGATTTCTGAACTCCCCTGTGCTTGGTTACATATGTAAATATATATAATTAGGAATAATTTATTTTATTCTCTGTGCTTAGCCCGGAAATTGATCCTTATGTTAAATTGCCTGGGCAGAGACATACTGGCTTGGTGGTTAAGTCTTTTAAAGAGAGTCAGTGTGGTGTTGCAGTTAAAGGGCTGAACTTAGGCCCTTTTCGCACGGTGTTTCTTAAGCGAAAGGGCCCCTTGAGCGTCGCATAAATGTGAGGAGCGGTCTGCATGACGCAATCCCATTTACGCGACGCTCAAGAGCCTCATGAGCAGCGCATACACATTTTTTTATTTTCGGCTTTTAGCCAAAAATGGCGTGCGTTCGCACATGGGTCGGGCGCCCTGCCGTGCAAAGCCTCCTTAGCCGCGCCGGTCGTGCTTCCTGCCCCAGCGCAGCCTACAACTCCCAGGCTGCACTGTGGAAGGAAGGGGCAGGGCATTGGCAGGGAACTCACGCGACCAAGACGCTGTTGCAAAGCCCAAGCAGGAGGCTTGTGAGAGCCTTTCTCTCCAGGCTTCTTGTGTGAAGACTGCAACCTGGCTCCGTGAAAGGGTAAGCTGCGAAAGGGTCCTTAGACATGGGAGATCCAAGCTCTACTTCCCACTCAGTCATTCAGCTCTCTAGATAAGCTGGTACCAGTCACTCTTTTTCTAACTTCTTTATTGCTATCAGGATAAAGGAAGGAGTAGAGCCACGCATGCCACTTTGACCTCACTGGGGAAAAAGTGGGATATAAAAATAACTAGAGAGACCCAGTATGGCTTGAGTGCTGGAGCAGGACTTCAGGAGAACAAGAGTTCTAAGCCCACTGAGCCATGAAACCCACTGGGTGAGCCTGGGCAAGTCACTCTCTTTCTCTCCCTAAGGGAAAGGTAATGGGAAATCTCCGAATAAACTTTGGCAAGAAAATAGTATCATACAGTTGCCGTAAGATGGAACCAACCTGAAGACAAATAACAAATACACATGAATACATTCACTGGAATCTCTTCAAAGGAGGCTATCCTTCTCCCTAAGCATATAAGCTTGAACTCCCTCATACCCATGATGTAATTGTTATTCAGCATGCAAACTGTGTTGGTACTGGCTCTGAGGAATATAAATAAAGGTGGGAGGCAATTTGTTCTACGTCTTATGGTTGAAAGAGCAGACAGCAGTAACCAGCTTTAATCAGTCTATTTAGCTTGTTAAATTATATGATATGCTTTTAAGTTACAAAATTATTGTTATTAATTGCAGTGTCTTAAATGTGTGAGATTGGTTTTATTGTACACTCTCCTGAGATCTTTAGATCGAGGATAGGATATAAACATTTAAATAAATAAACACATAAACATGTGGTTCCTGGTTGCCATCAATCAAGCAGCTCAGGATCAACACATATATCTGCCTTATATTCACTAGCTAATACAGTCAGCCTGCCGCATTTGCAGATTTGACTTTCAAGCTTCTTCACTCCTGCACCTCCCCACTTCACTTGCTTCTTTTCCAGGAGAACCTTCCTTCTCAGCAGTTCTAATCAGGCTGTGAAGCCCTTTAAAATCCACCTCTGGTCCCCCTCCTCCTCCACCAGCCACTGCCTGGCCAACTAAGGAAGCCTCATAGCTCAATTTCTCAGCACTACAAAGCCTCTCTCAACGCCCCACACACACACGAAAGGAAGGAGATGGGTGTGAGAGAGGAAGTACAGGGCTACCATGAAGACCCACTCCCTTTCCTTCTCCTTTTCCTGACCTGGTTTGGATCCTGGGTACCCGTTCCCCCCAGGATGTCTCAGTCCTCATCCCACAGAGATGCACACACATGCACAAAAACTTTTTGATATTTGTTGTTTTCCCACTTTTGTGATGGTCTTGTGCCCCTAATCCTACTGAACATGGAAGGCCAACTGTACTACCATCGACCAACTGAAAGTCAAAGAATGTTACCAAACTGTAGAATCAGGAAGCAAGAAAGAGCCAATCAACTGGTCTTCTCTGGCTTGGCACTTTCTAGATGTGTTGGGATGCAAGTCACATCATCCTGAGCCAGCATGGTCAACAAGGTGACGAGATCTGTAATCCACTCACCCTAGGTGGAATCAGGTTGGGAACTGCTAAAACAGACCATACAGCCATGCCTTCCTGAGTCAAATTCTTCAGTACAGACACCTCCTTCTCATGGATTCTGTATCCACAGATTCAACCATACTCAGCTCAGAAATATGAAAAAAAAAAAAATTTCCAAAAAGCAAACCTTTGAGTTGTTGACTATTTTATATAAGGTACACCACTTTACTACACTACTGTATATAACGGGACTTGAGTATTCACAAATGTTATACCCATGCGAGATTCTGGAACCAAACCCTAGTGGATACTGAGGGCCCAGTGTGACACGCTTTAAAGAACAATAGTGCCTCTACACAACAATGTTTATAGGGCACATTTAGTAAATTAGACACATCACAGGACACATTTAAAATAACTGACCCAGAGACTGAAAAACTAGCATATTCCCTTAAGAATAAAATGGTTCAGAATTTTGAAAGAGAATGGAAAAGGGTAATGCTCTGGTTAAATATACAAATATCTGCAGATCAAGTATGTTGGGGTATTCGACAGAGACTATTTATAAGGGAGAAGAAGGATTCAACTGGAAAATTTTTGATATATAGAAGTGGGGGGAAACGGAAGCATTATAATAATCACATATATATTTGTGTTTATACATGCTTTTATGTATTTTAGAAAATTAATAAAAATTCCTTTAAAAAAAACTGACCCAGAGATGGTTCAGTAAAGCTTAGTGTGCAAATGTTAGATCCAAGGAATGGGACTTTTAATGTGTGTTTTATATAGTTCCGACTGCTGCTTGGTGGATGATAGAGCTATTGGATTCAACAAGCTGTGAAGCCATGACTAAATTTGGGGGGCAGTAGATTGTTATTTAGGGGCTACGGTTAACGGGCTAAGGTACTGACCTCATTTCCTTTGTCTTTTAAAGTCAGATATCATGCTTGATATCCTTTTTACACAGATACAAGGATGCAGAGTAGGAGCAGTCCACCTACTCCTACCTGGGACGCAACAGCTGATACAGGCCCGGTGAATGTAACCCTAGCCTGGCTTTGTGCCCTCTTAATGGATAATCTTCAATTTGTAGAGCCTCAGGATGTAGACAAGTTTCTTGGACAAGCCCAAAATTACCAATTATGGTACTCTACAGTATCGTATAGAAGGTATGGTAGCTTTCCAGCTCCTGAGGTTCCTGGAAGAGACAGACAAAGGTAGAGAAAGTGTGGCCCATGAACTACGTGTAGCTCCTAGGCTATACGTTTGAAGCTTCTGAACCCCTGCAAGTCTTCCAAAGTGCTGTGAAGCATTCCATTTAAAAAAAAAATTATAGTTTTTGGATGAAAATCACTGGAAAACCACACCCAAAGTCCTCCAATGTACGCAAACAGGCAGAACAAAACAAAACACCTCCCAAACCTCCCATGCCCCTTAGAACCCTTCACTCTCATCAAATAAATTATTTTCCCTCCATTTTGATTTGGATTTCTGTCTGAATTGGGTTAGATTAGATCCGAATAAGTTTGAATCAAATTAGGGTCCCATCCACATCACCTAGAATTGAATCAGAGTGAGACAGGCACCTTATGCAACACCAACATTTGCCAATATGGCTTTAAAAAAACTACTCCCACACACAAAAACTTTGAAATCCACTGATGAATTCAGTGACCATAGGATGATTATTTAAAGAGTTTCCATCCTTCCTTTTGTGCAAGAACTCAACAGGGGCTCATCTGAAATGCTGGATTTTCTTCTGGGTTTAAGCATTCAAGAAATAAAATCTTAATGTGACGTTAATAATTAACTGTGGATGAGAGGGAGTGCAGACTTATTCAGAAGCTATACCTTCCTTCTTTTGGAATGACCCAATTATTTTAGAGCCATAAAATGAACATATATATCTATCAGGACTTTAACTGACAAATTGGGCTTTATGTTCTACAGAAAAAAAAGCAAATCCATAAATCCATGCCTTCCTTCTAAATAAATATAAATATCCTGTCTTATTGCAGGCCTATACTTATCTTTAGGCACACTGACCTAGTGTACTCCCTTTTTTTAAAGTTGTAAACTCTATACCACCATATTAGACACATGTAACTAGTTACAGGAGAAAGCAATTTTGCTGAAAATTCTAAGCCCATTCCTAGCTTTCCAGTTTGGACTTTCATTAAAACCAGTTCCCCATCCAGCACAAGCAGGTAACTGAAAGCGGCTTACAGAATTCTACCATCTTTTCTCCCTAGGCATTAATTAAGATCAAAAGCTGCTTTCTGCAGCCTCTAATCTTTCACGCTCCTGCAACCTTCCTCAAATGGCAGTGCAGAAGTCAGCAGACTGTTGTCAAGAAAATGAACTACTTCTTTATGATCAGAGGACAAAAAAGGCAAACTTTACCCTTGTGACTATAGTGGAAAACTATGCCAGATCCATGAGTATAATACACAAGTTTGGCGTTTTGTTTCATTTTGAGATGTGAGAAACAAATATATAGGTTTACTTGATCATACACTGACCACAGTCTTGCATTTCGCCTTATCATCCACTTGTGCATGGTGAAGATGATTTTCATGTGTGTGCGTGCACGTGCACTTGCCTTCAAGTCGCCTGTTGACTTACAGTGACCCCACGGGGTTTTCTAAGGCAAGGAACATTCAGAGCTGGTTTTGCCTGTTCCTTCCTCTGAAAGCCTACAGCACCTCGTATTGATTGGAGATCTCTCTTCCTAGTACCAACCAGGGCTGATCCAGCTTAGCTTCCATGATCAGACAGGATCTGGTGCCTTTAGCATATTTAGACCCCGTTGTACATAGGTATCTCAGGATATATATGCCTGGATCTACCCACCTATCTCTTTTTCTACTATTGCTACCATTACTATTACTACTACCTCCTCCTCTCTCTCCTCCTCCCATTTTTACTCATATGCCACCTTTCCCCCATCTTGGACTCAAGGCAGCATACAACATTTAAAACAGATACAAAATATTTTACATTATAAAAGCAACATCTCATGAAATCCCTTCTTCTATACAACCACTGAAGGGATGGGAGCCCTGTCCCGTGTTTTACCTGGCAACCCTAGTTTTATAGTACCATCACATATAGGGCACAAGCATCATTCCCACATGCAGCCAAAGGAAATTCTGATTATCATAGAATAATATACTTTAACTGTAAGGTGCTGAACTGTTTCACTTGTGACTACTTTTGAACCACTTCTGCTATTAACAATACACTAGAAAATCCCTCCCACCAAAACAAAACAAAACAAAACAAAACAAAACAAAACAAAACCCTGAAATAAGTGTATAAATGAAGAAATGTTAACGGGGAAATCCTTTAATCACAGCTGACCTGTAACACTGTATTCCTTGTGCCACCATGAAGTCCATTAAACAAATCATTTCCCTTCCTCCACAAAGCTCAGACAATGCAACAAATGTCTGGATGGTTTTATTGGCTGCAGCTTCTAGATTTGTTTATTTCCTTGTTTGTTCTCCACCAGGGTACCCATGTCACTAGGGACATCAAAAGATCTGAAAAGATAATTTGCTAGCTGATGGTGAAGATATATAGCTAAGAGATTCACTGGAAAACAGGAGTTGATGCGTTTGGTAAATGTCAAAACCAAATATCGCTCACTCTTACACACAGGCATTTACAAGAAAACCAAGTGCCATTTTTAAAAAATTATCTTGGATTGTTATGATGCAGAAAAGGGCAACTATTGGCATAGAAGCACTGAGTACTGATTGCCATATATAAAGCTCAGACTCTATTAGCTGATTTCTATACATTTTATTCCCAATCTAAGAGCCAGATTCATAATTTACACATCTTCACTGCTTTGGAACTATGCAAAAGAGACATCTTGCATACTGAAAGAAAGTAAATAGAATGAACTGGCCGAGCCAGATGCTTTGCTCTCCAAAGACACCCGAATGTTTTATTCATCTCTTGCCACACTGATACACACACACACACTCCCAGACAGACACACACAAACACTCATTTTGCAGAAACAGGTTCATCCAATATATTTAATAGCAACATCAACTGACACACAGTTCTTTCTGGCCAGTTTAGAATCTGCAATGGGAATGTGAAAGGAAATCCCAGGGATACTGCTCATACGATGATTACTATGAAAGGTCTGAAACTGAAATCAAATACTTTGGATAACAGATTCCCAGAGGAATCTTCATCTGGCTCCAACACTCATGCAATTCTGAAAAAAACCCACCATTTTTTTCATTTCCATTGCAAAAAAGAAAGGTCTATTATTCATTGTTATTTAATATAATTATTATATTAAAATGGTATGTTATTTTTCAAATTCCCAAATTTGCCAATTCTTTCACTTTCATGGTCCTATTGCAGTCCTCTGTATCTCATCACATGCCATTGTATACTGTACATTGTATCTTCAGTAGGTGCTTTTGGACAGGACAGGACACTATTGCATATGTTCTGAATGGGGGAAAAGGAAAGCTAACAAGTTTCCAAAACACAAGCAGAGTTCTATTATATCTGAATACAGTGCTGGGGCAAAAGGGGGGAAGTGATAACCACAGATGTTTTTGATGGCCCATCAGAAAGACAATGACCATGGATGAGGGTGGCTGCATTTCAACATGCCTGGGAAATATAATTTTTGAAAAGATCTGCACAGATCCATAAAAACATCAGTTAAACACAACTAAAAACAATACAATGGAAGATGTGGCTAAATTAAGAGCGGAGGTGGGGGAAGTTACTTTGTTGGACTAAAAGTCCCAGAATCCCCCAGCCACTAGCCATGCAGGCAGTAGGTTTCTGGGAACTGTGGTCCAAAAAGTAAGGTACCTTTCTTGAACTTTAAACAGAGGTTTTTGCCTGGCAGAGAATAGTCATCAGAGTTAGAACCAGACAAACTTCCCTTGGGAGGGCAGACTGCATCAAGCCAAGAAGGAAAGCCTCTGTTGACAAACATAATACTCAGGCCAGACTGTGAGAGAGAAGACAAATCTTTTGTTACTTGAGTATTAAGTTACAGGAAGCTTTAAAGGCTGACCACAGACACTTTGAACTTTGTCAAGTCTGACTGGTAACTAAGGCCATTTCCGCACTAGACTCTTATAGTGCTATTATTCCACTTTGAACATCCTGTGGAATTTTGGGGTTTGTAGTTTACTGAGGCCAAAGCACTCTCTGGCTGTGACTTCTAAATGCTCCTCCCTAACCTGCAAATCCCAGGATTCAACAGGAGGTTGAAAGTGGAATAACAGCACTATAACAGTATAGTGTGGAAATGGCCTAATAAAATGTTTCAAAAACTGGGCCCTGTCTTTGCTTTGGCCAGAGCTCTTCAGGAACTGAGCTGTTGCAGTTTGGCCTAAATGTACTTTCCAAGACATCTTCAAAGGAAGCTGTACACAGAATAAACATTTCAGTAATTAAGTCTGAAGGTTACAAGAACATGGATCTAAGAAGATCTGTACACGTAAGCACACTTCAGTGCATGAAGACATATCAAATGGTTAATCAATTATCACAGGTGTAAATGAGATATGCACCAGCATGAGAAATGATGCTGTATATGCATATTGCAGAAACCTAGGATGGCATTCTAATGCTTTCTCAAATGTGCAGTGCCATGTATATTCTGGTGCATCTAGGTCATGCAGGGATGCCTTTTTAAAAATACAGATATAAAAGACACATAAGCTGTCTCAGGGCTCTCTCCTCCAAAGTAAGTTGTATCTCTGAAAACTGTACACAGAATCCTACTAATAAAAAAGGTACAGAAAAGAAAAGCAACAATTAGTTTGCAAAGATATTCAACAAGAAAGTGTTTCTACAGTTGTTTACAGCAGTACCAAAGGATACAATCCAGTGGAGGCATGCTTACTTGAGACCACGCTGCACTGAATGCAAATGAAATGTACTTCTGAATATACACTGAGAGGAGTGTATCTCATATGCTTTAACAGTTTTCAAATGATGACTTCATCCAATATAAACTTGATTAGAAAGAGGGCAGTTACAAGGCCAGGCAGTTTTAAAATAGCCATATCTTGCTAGAGTGGTTGGAGTTTGTATCACAATAAGCCAAAGAACAGATTTTAATCTTGTTTGGATATTTAAAACTGCATATGTTATTCTTGGTTACACTTGTATAAAAGTTATTTTAATGTCCTTTTTTTTTCCTTTTACAAAAAGACTATTCTTCCAAAGAGTGTACTGTTTATACAGAATCTGTGTATGATTTAGTGACTACCCAACAATGTACCTGTCTGTATATTATAAAAAGGTAATGCAATAATGTAGCATTCTACTCTCAATGCATCACATTGGGTTTTATTAATCTCTTTTGTTCCTTCTGTTTGCTTGATTGTTTCGCTGGTCATTGACCAAAATAAATATATGCATGTATTTAATGCAATAATGTAATGCATATCA
The DNA here is from genome assembly GCA_948472985.1 of Iguana delicatissima. NCBI lineage: Eukaryota > Metazoa > Chordata > Lepidosauria > Squamata > Iguanidae > Iguana > Iguana delicatissima. The sequence continues at coordinate 208,797 of CAOKZL010002398.1, read as the reverse complement.
CCCTGAGATGCCAGGATAACGGGAAGGATTTAAATGAATATATACAATTTAATAAATACCTGTGGGAGGTAGAGCTTGCTCTTCGAAGAACCGACACATCTCTGGATTTTCCAGCTTGATTCAGAGACATATTTCTACATGTATTTTACTGGGAGGGAAAAATAAGGTGTAACATAGCTCAAATGGCTGAGAAAATGACACCCTCAGACCTGCAACCAGCCCTATTCCTTAAATACAGCACATACTCTAACAAAGCCCCTATGATTTTATACTGGCCCACTAAGAATCTGTTCAACATAGAGAAAGAGTGAAGTAATTTCTGCAGGGGGAAAACGTATTATTCAGCTATGCAGAAGGAATAAATAATTCAGTGAATCACTAATCAGTGTAGAATAACCCATTAGCCTGAGCCACTTCCCTTTTCATCTACTTCCTTCAGTGTGTGAGATCTCTTGTCGAAGCCACATGGAAAAAGCAAAGCCTTCTTTCAAGCTGCATGTTTAAGACAGAATGCTAAAAAACATATTACTACCCTACAACACAAAGAGATCAGGGAGCAGACGGGATTAGAAAGCTGACAAAACAACAGAACATGTTCCTATAGATGGACCTTCTCCAGCAGGATCACCTGAACCACTACAATTTTTGATGGGAATTTGGGATAGCCAGAATAGATACAAGGATAAATATCACCAGTGCCACCACCATCAACCCCAACTGCTGGCATTTTATGTGAACTAGGTCTCATGACAAAAGTAGCATACACTGATGAGCAACAATTAAGCCATGGCAAAGATTCGTATGAATGAGAAAGACATTTTTGAAAACAACCTTAAAACTCTGAAATGGCTTATGTGGAATCTGTTACCTTCATACAATGTCAACACTAGGGTAACACCTTTTATTAGGCCAACCAAAAGGGCTCAGACATGCATTTAAGCTTTTAAGATCTCCAAACCTCTTCAGCAGGCACGATTTCCCACTTGTTGGTTAGGCCAGGAGAAGTTCATTTGATAATGTGGTTTCCTTGCTAAGGCTCCTCATTAACAAAAAATATTAACAGTCCCTCAAACTATTCTCATTCTCGAGCCCCTCGGATCTAACGTTGTCTGTCAAATTTAATAGCCCTGCATCTGTTGCCCCTACTTCAGTAAAGTGGGACTCACAGTTTAAACCCTCCTCATTGTACTTCTGAGCTCGAGCTCTTAGTTTTGATGGACTAAAGCACAGAATCTGGAAAATGACTTTAAAAAAAAATTAGTTATTGTTTCAAACCCTCTCCTCAAACTAATTTGTTACCCTTGTTTAAAAGTAACTATTGATGAAGCAGCATGAAGTGTAGCACAATGCAGTGTCCCTCTGTCTCCTATAATTATAGGCCACAGTCTGATCACTATATAGATAATATTGAAATTTACACCTATACCACAAAGGGAAGAAAGCCATCCTTCATTAATTGTAACGCTCACCTAATTGTGATGCCTACCAGTTATACCTTTACTGTTTCAAAAAAGAAAACACTAAATGTAATGAGTTGTTTAGAACTAGTTACTGGCAAACTGCTAAAGCACCCAGCCCTGGCATTCCTCCTCTGCCACCACCTTTTGACATCAGAATCCTATAGCTTTTACTCACCACTTCTTAGTTGTTGTTTTTTAAAAATAACTTGCAGGTATTTTGTGCTTCCATTATTGTTGATGTTGTTGTGTTCCTCCAAGTCATTTCTGACTTATGGCAACCATAAAATCAACTAATCACTGGATTTTCTTGGCAGAATTTATTCAGAGGAGATTTGCCTTTGCCTCCTCTGAGGCTGAGAGAGTGTGACATGCCTAAGATCACCCAGTGGGTTCCCATGACCAACCCTGGTCTCCCAGAACCATAGTCTAATGCTCAAACCACTCAGATCTTTCTTTTATCCTAAGCCACTTCTTAGCAAAAGGAGGAAATTACATCCATAGACAGCAGAAGTCACAGGCCCCTCTCCAAAGGCCAGAGGTCTTCTCCTCCAGAATGGAGATGTAGCCACCTTCCTTGAGACACAGCAACTGGGGTGGCAGAAGTCAGGGCATCTATGGGCATTCATTTCATTCTCTCACTTAATAATCACTGTACACCAGTGGTTCTCAACCTGTGGGTCCCCAGATGTTCATGGACTTCAGCTCCCAGAAGCCCTGAGCATTGACCATAGTGGTTGGGGCTTCTGGGAGCTGAAGTCCACAAACATCTGGGGACCCACAGGGTGAGAACCACTGAACTAGAGGTATATTGATGACCATGAAATAAAGAGACCAGACACATAAGTTGGGTAATAAGGGCCATTTTATTTAATCTCACCTATTAAAAATTGTGTTGGCCTGTAAAGGAGCAACTGGGGGGAGCAATCTGATGTGGGTCCAATTGAGGCTGGACATCACCACGTGACAATCCTCTCAGCCTTCCCCTGGGTGAAACACCTCAGCCCTGAGGGCAATCCAAATTGTTTTGGTTGCTCCTTGGCTAGTATAACTGGAAGGTAACATGGGAGACTCCCACCCAAGCTGCAGGGCCCTAATCTCAGGTGAACCTCCAGGGTAGCCTCCTTCCCTGATCCTCTGGGATGCAAAGCCCTAAAGAGGGAGGTCCAGAGGCCTACCCTACACCAAAAGGGTGCCAAGAGGTGAAAACCAAAGTCTTACTCTCCCCCACTATCTGCCAGAGGAAAACCTATTTGATATACCAACCAAAGTCAACTGTCCCTGTGCCATCAGGTACAGTATGGGATAGGGGAAAAAAACCTGCAAAAAGGGGGAAAATTCCTACCGAGCCCTGAGGTGAACTGATTTACTGCAATGAGGGTGGGAGGATGGGTCAATCGTCTAAGCCAAGCAGACAAGAGCAAGGGCGAGCTAGCTTCAAACAGTGCAAGTCTTGCCCTGGCTCATGTTGTGATCCGCTGCCATGTGCCAATCACAGTCACACCCTGGTCTCTTCCATGGAGAACATCAAATTTTTACCTTCCCAGCAATGACTATCGTCATGCAGGTCTGGGTAAGTATTATAATGATTACAAAGCAGTATCAAAATATGATGATTGGCTAACCTATTGGCTTTCTCTGATGCACTTTTCTCTCTTCAGTGTCTACCGAGTTAACTGGGAAGCCATTTCTTCTCTCCTTTATCACTTAAGGCCTGCAAAAATAAATATACCTACCATCTGAGTTTAAAAAAAACATGCTAACCCATGGAGTCATTACAGCAATCTGTTTACAACAGAACAGTATCAAGTTTAATATCTTCTAAAAGAAAAGAGGAAGAAAGTTTTCACTAGGAACTCACTGCCTAGCTGGGATCAATAGGTTAATGGGATGCTGTGCACATATGTAGTTCTTTCTTTGATTTCAATTCCATAATTGGAGAGAGACGCACTTACAGTGTAACAGAGCTTTTGCAAACAAGAAAGCAAGCAAGCAGCAGCTTACAGCTGACATAATGAAATAAGCTTTTTTGGATGGCTGTTCCTTTAAAAGATAAAATTAAATTAAACCAAGAGCCAGTAGTTGAAGGACATATTTTTGGAAACATGGGGAGAAAGAGTATTAACTGTCACAGGAATGAAAAATGTAGCACTTTTCTTTTAAAGGCCCTTAGAAGTCCAACCACTGTAACATTTTTTTTGGAGTGGCCAAGGTTAACATTGTCCAAACATGGGAACATACAATGAAATGGTGAAGGGTTGCATAGCCATTAGCTAAGATTTTTTTTCCTTTTTGCAACTAATGTAATTGCCTTTAAGCACAGATTCCACGTTTCTTCAATTATTTATGACGTGAAAGGCTTCTTTCACTTAACGTACATGTCTTCAGCCTAAGTGACTGGTGAAAGGACTATCGGCAAAAGATTCCCAAATCATTCTTACACCCTCTTGATACTGAAAACCCATAATGGGAAGAATGCCGCATGGGAAAGAGAAAGAAAAATGAAGGATTTGACCGCTTTACAAGCTTGGGGCCAATTCCTGGAAATGCAGATCCAACACAACTGGCTCGGTACTCAAGTCCAATTCAAGAGCCACACCGGAGGGCACAAAGATAACAAGGGAAAAAACTGATTTAATAATACACCCCCACCATGCCACACATAGAGAATAAAGAAGTATGGCTCCATCTTTCATTTAAAGTGTAGACCGCTCTAGATCATAAATTCCAATGATGTCTTGTAGCTCACATGTTACCTTGGGACTTAGCTTTAAAGCGAATCTCCATTGTGCTATATCCAATTCCCAGAACAGGCTCAGCACCCTGGACAGTTCCCCTAACGGTCAGGCTGAAACTCTAGATATGAGTGCCACCAGCTGCCACTGAATAACTCTCTCTCTTCCTCCCTCTCCATCATTCTGGAATCTAACATTAGAGAATACCTCCCCTGCTGAGGAGTCACTTGTCTTTTGCCAGGTGTAATTTAGGTTGCTATTTTGCTACTGACCCCAAATCCAAACAGCCTTAAGAATCCCTTGTGTGAGATGGGTACTATTTTCTAACCAGCAAGAAGAGAAAGGTTCTTTTACGTTATGGTTCCCAAAGTGATCCAACATGTGAAAAGGATCCAGGAGTCTTATTAAACCACAAGCTGAACAAGAGTCAGTAGTGTGATGTGGCAGCTAAGAAAGCCAAAGTGATTCTGGGCTGCATCAACAGGAGTATAGTGTCTAGCTCAAGGGGAGTGATAGTACCACTCTATTCTGCTTTGGTCAGACCCCACATGGAATACTGTGTCCAGTTCTGGGCATTACAATTCAGGAAGGATACTGACAAGCCAGAACATGTCCAGAGAAGGGCAACCAAAAAAAAAATGGTAGAAGGCTGGGAAACCATGTCATATGGGGAGAGGCTTAAGGAGCTGAGTATGTTTAGCCTGCAGAAGAGAGGGTTAAGAAGCAACATGATAGATATGGTTAAATATTTGAGGGGATGTCATATGGAAGATGGAACAATCCTGTTTTTTGCTACTTCAGAGACTAGGACACAGAGCAATGGCTTAAGTCTTCAGAAATGGAGATTCCATCTAAACATTAGGAAGACCCCCGGATGGCAAGAGCAGTTTGACAGTGGAAAGTGCTGCCTGGGAGCGTGGTGGAATCACCTTTTTTGGAGGTTTTTAAACAAAAGCTGGATGGGCATCTGTCAGGAATGCTTTGATGGTATATTCCTCCATGGCAGGGGGTTGGACTTGATGGCCCTTGTGGTCTCTTCCAACTGTATGATTCTATGTAGATATTATGTTGGGATTTTTTTTTACTGAAAACACAGGGAGAGAAAGCATCTCATCAAAAGCATACCACTCCATTGGACTAACTTGGTGTTTAGCATTGTCATCCTAGGCCCTTGGTGTCCTGCTGTCACTCAGCGCTCTGCACATCCAGAACACAGAAGATGAAATAGATAGGGAAGGCATGCCATTGTCTCTGGGCCAGAACTCATCCTTGCCTATGCTGCCTTGTGGAGTCATGCAGTCTTTGAGGAAGCCCTGATTGTAAGTCACCATGAAGATGCTCTAATTGTAAACAACCGGAATTATCTTAATGTTCATCCTGGTTTAGGAATGTTAACAATTTTGGGTTGGATGCAGTGTTTCACTGCACTGGCATGAGCATCTTCTGACTGTTTGCAAGGGTGAGAAGATGGAGGTGGTTGATTCTCCTTCCCTTTACAGTACTCAGCACCACTGGCCCCATTGTTCTGGAAAGTTTCATAGACCTCCAGACCAGATTTATATGGATGGGAAAAGGAGACTGCATGAGACATTAAAGCCTGCCTCCTGCTCTATTCCACTAGTGGAGCCAATCAACATGGCAACATCCTATGGACTCTGAGATCTGTAGTTGGTGGGGCAGTACAGCTGTCTGGCTGATAGTTCTAAATGGGCATGTATGTGCCTTCAAGTCACCTGTCAATTTACAGCAGCCTCATAAACTGTCATTTATGGCAGTTTTCTTTGGCAAGGAATACTCAGAGGTGCTTAGCTTCAGACAGTATCTGGCACCTTCTGAAAATTACAGTGTAAGATGATGCCACAACAGTTAAACTGGAATCATAGTGTAACAAAGGTATAGTCTGATAAGACTCTGGTAAATTCCCTAAAGGCAACAGATCCTGTCTGACCTTGGATGCTAAGCAGAGTCAGCCCCAGTTAGTACATGGATGGGAGATCACCAATGAATACCAGATGCTATAGGCTGTATTTCAGAGGAAGGAACTGGTGAAATAACCTCTGAGTATTCTCTGCCTAAGAAAACACTATGAAATTCATGGAGTCACCACAAGTCAACCATTTTCTTAATGAGGTATCTTGATGTGTTGGGACACCCTTCTTCACTGAGGACAAGGGAATGTTCAAATAATCTTTACTTCTCTACATCAGTAGTAAGAACTGGAGAGGCTGCTACACTGGGATGATATGAGTTCTTCATGCCACTTTGTTCCTTAGCCACCCATGAGCTGCTTCGCATATTATGGTGATGTGGTGCACACTCTCAGAGAGCACCATGTAATAGAAAAAAATATGCAAGTTTCAAAAGGCACATACACCAACATGAAACATCTGGACATGAACTTACAAACCAGCAATGGCTGCTGTTCTCAACCACATGTACAGAATTTAAGAAATAAGTATATAACTTGAGAAATATTTACGCGTTCATAATGTATGAAACGGCTCTGTGACCCCTTACCAGGGGCCTCTTCATACTATATAACACTTTGATACCACTTTGACTGCAATGGTTACATCCTATGGAATCTTGGGGGTTGTAGCTGCTAAGCTCTTTGGCTGAGAATTCTAAGTATTCCTCCCTAAACTGCAAACCCCAGAATTGCATAGGATGTCAATTAAACTGGAATAACAGTACTACAACTGGGTAGTGGGAAAGGGTTCCAGACACACCCTGTCTCCTATCAAAGATAAGGCTAACACAAAGGATATTTCAGTAGGTTAATCCTGTCAAGGATACAGCAACTGTAATATATACTGGAAAGAACCAGCTGCAGGTAGTGCTGAGGGGAAGTGCTTTTACATACCACTTCCACAGATGTTTACCATTCCAAGAGTACCTAAAAGCTGCAAACAGAAGTGTTGAGGAGGGCTTAAACCTGTCAAATGTGGTAGCTCGCTATTTCCTGCTAAGATACCAATAGATATGTTTGGATCCACAAAACTATAAAATTTCTATCTAATTAAGCAGTGTGCATATCAGATGTTTCATGGCTTATAACCTGTGATGTGGACGATTGCTAACTATATTTCAATAAGCGAGGCCAACTAATTCTTAGAACTTATTTGAAAAGAGAGCCACGTAGCTGCTTGTGACTCAGCAGTTCTAATGCAAGCCATAGTTACATCATGTCAAAGTTAAATAACTCTCCAATACACGATCAAATTGAATAAAAGGAGTTTGCATGTTTACAGAAAGTGCAGAAACAAACCTTTTTTGTGAGTTTTAAACTCTTAACATAACATAGAGCCAAAAAAAAAAAAGAGGAAGGTTTGGAAAGAAAAGTAGGAAGAAGAAAGGAAAACATACCTGATGTCACTTGGGAAAGGACGAAGAAAACAAAAAACTCCTAAATATTAGCATGTAAATTACCTGTTCTCATGGATTTTCTGTTTGAGGAATCACAAAGCTTGCGGCATCATTTTAAAAGGAAACGTTAAAAGGATTTCTTAGGCTTTTCAGCCTCTCTCTACTTAACCAGAGTACCATGCCATAGTCACATGACTGGGAAAACTGCATACTCCAAATATGATTAGACTCCAAGTCCCATCTGCATGGCCAGTGGTCAAGGATAACAGATATGTAGTCCAGCTACATCTGAAAAGCAAGAATCCCCATATCTGCCCTAACAGCACTGAAGCTAAAAGCAGGGCCCTTATAAGACAACGTCATTTTGTAATTTTAACCTCCCAGAACCAAAACATGGTAAATTATCAGAGAGTTACTGGAAGGGAATCTACACAAGATGGTCATCTTTTAAAACAAAATCATTATCATGAATTACTATGTTTCCCATTTCAGGTTTAAGTGGTTAGACTCTGATATAAGCTAAAAAATTATCATCCATGAATATGTAAAATTCTTCCACTATATGCTATTAAGGCTAGCATTTGACTGGTAAAAAAGTGTTGATAATTTAAGTGATCAAATCTTGTGAATGTTAAGCCTTAACTTCAAATGAAAAGATATTTTAATTTTCAAAAGGTTTAATTCTGTTAATCACAAAAACAAATCACTTATACAAAAATAATAAAGCGGTTGGTGGGTACCTTATAGGGTTATGAAGTGGTCATAGATAGGTTTTTTTCCCAAACGTAATGGGTTATTCATAAACATTATGGGATATTTTACAATATGTGACCATTGTCAAATAACAGTAGCCAGTTGACTGACATATCAAACCTAGTAGTGCTCACTGCCTTTTCTTTAAAAAACAACAACAGCAGAAGGACTATATCTGATCTAGCATCAAGTAGGGAGACATCAGTCGAGTAAAGACTATCATTCAAACCATGACTCTTTATGTTTCAAGCAGTCCCAAGAGAACACGATGGTCTAACTGAACACAGTTTCGCCGACCAGATTTTATCCATCCTACAGCTGTACTATGTAGATTTGTTTATAATCCAAGCACATGTACACAATGATCTATGTTCTTTACTCCAAAGTCTCAAACTTCAGGAAACAGAAATTCACTTTAGCTTTTACGCCCTGCTCAGCAAACAAGATTGTCCCCCAGTAACTTAATAATGAATAATGGGTCACCTTGACAATAAGCTCTAATAACAAGCAAGCTACCTGGCATGCCATTTTTGGCAGAAAAGTAACATCTAAATCTAGTCAATCAATCAGATTACACAGATTTGGAATCTAGTTTAATTTATTGAGACTATCTAGTCTCATAGTATCTATTTTGACAGGTCACAGCTTTCCAGAATATTAGGTAAAAGTCCTCCTCATTTCTGTTTCCTAAAATCTATTCTCTAGAGATTCCAGAATAATCTACATGTACAGCAAATGTTCAATCAATATATTAAGGGGCTAAAGGGCAGCTATGAAGAACCTGGACAAGAACTTGAAGTATAAAAATATATCACTGAGTGCGAAAGTTAGGATTATCCATGTCATCATATTTCCAATTTCTACATGCTGCTGTGAAAGCTGGAGATTTAAGAAAGCTGATAGGAAGAAAATCAACACATTTGAAATGCGGTGCTAGAGAAGAGTTCTACAGATACCCTGGACTGCTAAAAAGACAAACGAATAGGCCCTAGGGCAAATCAAGCCTGAACTCTTCCTAGAAGCCAAGATGACTAAACTAAGGCTGTTGTACTTTGGCCATATCATGACAAGACATGACTCACTAGAAATGACACTAATGCTTGACAAGATGGAAGGCAGTAGGAAAGGGAGAAGAATGCATTACAAACGGATGGACTAAATCAAGCAAGACACATCTGTGAATTTGCAAGATCTGAACAGGGCAGTTGAAGGCAGGGTAACTTGGAGTTCTCTCTTTAATAGCGTCGCCACAGGTCAAAGTTGACTTGACGGCAGTTAAGAATGAAAGAAGTAGACAGGTCAAGCACAGTATGGGTAGGAAGGAATTTCTCATTAAATACATCCAACTTCACAGTTTTTCTTTCAGATTTCTCATCCTAGCACTGATGCTTTCCTTTGGCAACAATACCCTGGCATCTTGAGTCTTCTACATTTTTTCTGTTTCACCAAACTCAAAACTGTCTTATACTATCCAAATTTTATTGAAAAGTCTGCTCAGGAAAAATAATATACAATAGCATATTTTGACCCCGTAGACACATTTGGAATTTTGTGAGTCCCATCCAATTCTCTGCCATGAGAGGGTGGCAATTCACAAAACAGTGGGCATGACAGCACTCATCATAAAAAGAAAACTAGTGAGGCTAAACTACAAGTAGCTTACCCTACAAACTGAATATAAGCACAGAAAGGGGATCTGAGCCCCAATACATAAAACTATTCCTTTGGAGCCATAATTCTGCATGCCAACAGATTACTCACAGGACACGAATTCTTTGTCTCCCTCCCTATGCTAGCCAACCCATTCCCACAAATCCCTCCCTGTGCCAGCTGACTTACCCTCAAAACCTCTTTCGAATACTCTTGCCAGCCAAATCATGCATCGCAATCTCTCTGTGCGCCAGCAAACCCTCACACAGTGATGTGTGTGTCAGCCAAGCCAAAAAAATGTAATGGATGGAGAAGTGGAATGGGGAAACCAGAAGAGGCAGTAGGGAAAGGTGGAAAACAGCTGGATGGGTCAGAAGAACAAAGGAGTTGTACCTATTCCAATTCCTCACTGATTCCTCTTAAGTCCCCTCTTTGCCATGAGCCTGGCTGTATTATGACCTGTCCCTCCTCCGCCTCTGACCCACCCACTCTTTTTCCACCCTCCTCTACTGGTCTTTCTGTCCTGCCCAATTTCTGCATCCATTCCATTTTTTTCTATTTTCCTCATTCCCACCTTGGCCTTTCTTTCAATCACCCATAACCCCAGCAACATTGTTTTCATCTCCCCTCCAAACCTTCTGCTTTTAGTTTACTATACTCAGCACTACTGATCCTAGCTTACTGTCATCACTCGGGTGTGAAAATGTGAAACTTTAAAAACCTTTTTTTTTTTACAAGCAAATGGCCATCCAAGTTGAAAATCATGTCAATATCTCTAGATTAGCACCATTCCAAACTCACAAAATCAAGGCAAGGAAGAGCTATCAAGAATTTTCAGAAAGCGTCATTCCTTTCTAGGACTAGACATACATTATGAGAATACAAGCTAAATGGCTTACGCACTTCCTACCCCCCCCCCCAAAATGTCCATGTTCCCTCTTCTTTCCTGCTATGAGTGAGAGGACTGCATCAGTCCCCTTCAAAGTGTGTCTTCTTCGGAGGCATCTAACACTAGATAAAAAAAAACCAAGTATCTAAACAGAATAGATGCATAAGTCAGAATTATAAACATCATAGACTGCTATCCTGTGCACACTCAGTAAATGATATTCTAACAAATTTGATCAATAATTTTGATCAAAAGAAATCAAGTGTTCTTGTGATAATGGCAGTTGGAAGCAACTTTTGCTGTTTTTGGGTCCCATTTCTAAATTTATCTTTGTTCCCTAGAAGGACTAATTCTCTTCAATATGTTATTGTTTCTGCAGTATTCCCAAGTCTGATTATCACACCCTATAGCACATAATGTTTCACTATTCTATGGATGCAGATTGGCACTTGTTCTCATGAGACCTTGGAAAAGCCACTACAGAACAGTTCAGACTTTAAAAAGTTTCCTGCATAGAAGTGCTGAGGTAATGCCAGTACTCAAAGCCAGTCTGGTGTAGTAATCTGAGTGTTGGACTACAACCCTGGAGACCAGAGTTCAATTCCACGCTCAGCCATGGAAACCCACTGGGTAACACTGGTCACATCACATACTCTCAGCCCCAGAAAACTCCATGATAAGTTCACCTTAGGGTCACCATAAGTCAGAAACAACATGAAGGTGCGTAACAACAATAATGCCAGTGCTAGCAACAAGTGTAGAAATTCTTTGATTGATGCATATTTTGTCTGCTTTGGTTCCAAAAAAACCTGGGATAAGCTGTGTTAACTATGAATCCCAAAATTCAGTATTCCTTCCAAGAAAACGCTGGTGCAGATATACCCCAAGACAGGTTCTGGGTGCTTGTACTAGTTCTTGTTGGGCAGGATTCTAGACAGCAGTGATTTTGCCTGGTAGTTTCAACAGAAAATACCAGAAAGGGGATTTGTCTTTTGCGTTCTGATGTATGTCTTCTGTTGAGCTATCAGAAGCATGCCTTCTTACTATCTGGTCAACATGCATGTGATTTTTTAAACAGGATCATGGGCATATTTGAAGCAAGAAAAATCTAAAGCTGCAATCTAAATTATACTTAATAAAGCAGTACCTCCCAAACATGCTGGTGACAAGTTGAACGGTTATGTCAAGTAGGATGTCATTAACATTTTGTGATTATTATCATGCATAATTCTTGGCTGTGAAAAGCTACTGAACACATTGGATCCCTGGTATATGAAAGATGAAGATACTACCACCAGTGAAGTAGTGGTGGTGGTGGTGGCGGTAGTGAAATACAATGCCATTTCCTGGGCCACCAGAAAACTAGCATTACTGTCAATCTTAGTTTAAAACAGGTCAGTCATCATCAATGCTCCAAGCATCACACACCTCAGTTGCTGAAGGTGAAGATGGTGAGGGGGGTCTTCATTTAATATAGCAGATAGTCAGGAAGTAAAGAATTTTGTGCAAAAGCTATAGCAATTAACAGTACCATGCAGTAAACTTACCCATTTTCCAACTTTATAACTGGGTAGAGACTATATTGTCCCATAGACCCCACTTTGATGCTCTCCAAAGTTTACACCCATCTCTCAAAGCCCCCCCAATATCCCAAAATGTTTGATTTTAGCAGAGATGATTTTCAGGCAATTTTTGCTGCAAAATCATGCCAACCCTTGTCCCACACATGTGAAAACTCACATCAACATCCTCTCCCCAAAGACCTTCTTTACCATCTATATTCACATCAAAATAACAAGATATGATACATCATTGTCAGCTTCCATTTTAGCTAGGCTATGGCAGACAGAGAGAGAGAGAGAGAGTGGGAGGGAGGGAGAGAGAATTATGTTTGGTTGCTGTTGCAGTAGTACGGCCCAGCATAAAATTGGGGTGAACTGGTTCCTGGCCTCTACACAGTTGCCCAACCCTGCCCTATAAGTAGGCAATTTTGAGTGTGCTGAGGCCATGGGAAATAAACCCATCTGGTTCTAGTTGCACTTGACAGAAGTGTGATCCACAAACTACATGACTTTTCTGGAGGAGAACCAACTTAAGCCCAATGCCTTTTCAAATTTTCTCAAAAATCAGATCTAACTCAACTTCACAAAATCATGTAACTTTGGGACTCTACCCTTCATTCCACTAGCAGCCATTGGGAGAAGGAATAAAAGTAACATTTTTTTTAAAAAAATCAAAATGCTCAGAAAACATTGTTTTTAAAGTTTTGAGAAGCCCTGATGAGAAGAATCCTAGACTATTGAAAATTCTCTGCAGTTTGGGACTTACACTGTGCAAAACCTGCACATGATCATTTTGTGCAGGAAAACAGTATTTTCTGCACAGGAAGCAACATCTTCTGTGCAGAAAACAATATCTCTAAGCAGACACATTATTTTCTGAGGGAAAAACAACAACATCCCTATTTCCAGTACAGAAAATATCATTTTCTATACAGGAAAAGCTGTTTTTACACAGCAAATAAAGTTTCTGCAAAAAAAGAATGCTGTTTCCTGTACAGAGAACTCTGCTTTCTGTTTAAAATAACCATGAGTGAATTTTGCCCAGAATAAGCTCCAAATTACTAATAGGCTTCAAAGACTGTGTGGTTTTTAAAGACTTTCTTGCAGCTGAGGGAAAAATGCTAAACTTCTTTGTCGTGTCCTTCACAAAGTAAATTAATGAAGAATTACATCCGTTATCAGGAAGAAACTGAATTTTTATTTCAAGCTGTATGGTGTGTGGATCATACTAAGACAAACCAATGCCAAGCATTAAGAGCTTGATCCAGTAAATTACATCTTCAGTGTTGGTCCTTGATAGATGTTTTTTTAAAATGCAGGACAGGGGAATACAAGAGCAGCCCTGCTGGATCAGATCAGAGGCCTGTCTAGTCCAGCTGTTTCATGGGAAGCCCACAAGCAAGACACAGAATCTGGTATTTCTCAAGCTGTCTGATGGGGCAGACCAGCAGCTCTTTTCCCATTGTGGCAAGGACAGGTACCAATATGGTCCTCTATTATTACTGCCTTAACACAGTTTCTTGGAAACTCACTGTAGATTGGCAGCTAATAACTCACAGACTGGCACTGGTTCATGGCCCAACTCTCTGAGATACAGGCAACAAACCTGAGGGTAATATGCAGCAAATGCATTACATTCAGAATGCTGAGTAAATATATGTAATGACATTTGTCATTATGGTCAGGCATAAAAGCCCTATGGAAAAAGAGGTCACTACTGTGGGAATAGTCCTTGATTTCCTATCCACGTGCTCAAAAAAGTGTTTCCAAGGGGCTTATCTGTGCAGACAGCATAATCAAGATATTGTTATGCACAAAGGTTTCTGAACAAACCTTCTCCTTTGCATCTCAAGTTACATCTACTGAAAATCCCTCTTCTATTCCATTACTGGTGCAGGAGCCGTGCCACAGGGCCAACCTACTTAAAACAGCAGTCCTCCATCCTCTGAACAGACATACACTCACAGACATCTGAGTAACAATACTTAAAATTACTTAAAAGACCAAGATGCAGGTGATGTGCAAGAATATTAACACCACAGAAAAACAACACTTTTAAAAAGGCAACACCTATCACTTCCAAAGTGTGGTCAGCCATGTTGGACAAACAGGATATAAATAATGAAAACACCCCCTCTTGCTACCTTGGCCAGCACCAGCTTTATGGGAGGAAGGGGAATCCAATCACAAAGCAGTGAGTACTTTCAAGTTCACCCCAAGTCTTGTTCCACTTGGGTTTTAAGCAAGAGTCCAAAAAAGAGAGAGAGAGAGAGAGAGTAAAATAAGGAGAGATGTAGAGGAGAGATAACGTGTATGTCGCTAGGTGTGCACATCTGGCATCCTAAAACGGTGAAGAATTTCAGTGAAAAATTTTCGGAAACGAAGAGAACCCATTCCAGTTTTAAAGAGGCGCGGTAAGCACTTTCAACTCCTAGGATGGAGAAGAGTTGAGAGAGAGAGAGAGAGGATGCCCTGCCTTCTGATCCTTTGCTGCTGTCATTCCCGTCTGTGTCACCAGAGGTCTTCCAGGAAACATGGTCACCAAAGCGCTTAGCAACCAAGGGAGAAGAAAGGATGAGAAAAAGGGATAGACGTGCTCCACCTGTCCCTAAAGCTTAGCCTCGATCCTTTCTTTTCTCTCGTTGGTGCAGGTGGAGCTAGCAGGGGCATTTGCAGAAAAGTTTCTATGTAAAAAAACAAACAAACCCAACCCATCCCATCCCATATTTAGAAGTCACTGACTTTTATGGGGTTTCCAAACATTTGGGTAGCTTGGGCTTTGGGAAGTGAAAAGAAAGTTGATCAAAAGGAAGGATTCGAACTCGCGTCTCCGAGACGCTGCGAAGAAGGAGCCCAGCTCCAGCTCCAGCTCCGCCAGGCTAAGACGACGCCCAGCATGGATGCTCCGGAGCCTCAGCAGGCGGCTGCGGGGATGAGTCCCCAACTCCCTTCAGGGACGCGCGAGGGGCTGCAGGGAGGCAGGGAAGCCCTGCCTAGATCCCAGCCGCCGCCACAGGCCCGGGGAGAAGGCAAAGGAAGAAGCGGAGGGGGAAGAAGAGACGCCGCACTTACTCGCTTCCATGCCTGGGAGTTTTCCGCGCAGCCACAAGTGAGCCCTTCGTCCCGCCGCCGCCGCCGCCGCCGCCGCCGCGCTCCCCTTCCCAGCCGCTCCCTTTTGTCTCGCCACCTGCAGGCTCGCTCGCCCGACTTTCTTCTCCCGTCTTTCCGCCCACTTCTCTCCCTTTCCCTCCAGCTACTCCCTAACTGGGCGGCAGAAAAAGTGCAGCGGCTACCGGCACCGTGGCTGCGGCGCCTCCCAGCCAAACCCGCGGAAGACGGACTCCGAGACCCGAAGCCGAAAGCGCTCGCCTGGCAGGCGCTGAAGGCGGCGGCCCGGCGGCAGCAGGAGAGGCGGCGCCCTCGCCCTCGCCCACGTGAGCCGCGAGCGGCCCCGCCCGCCCGCCCACCCTCTGGGGACCGGACCAGCCTGCGGCGAGGGAGGGCCGGAGCCGTGGGGAAGCGGGGGCGACGGGGAGGGGCTGGCAGGCAGGCAGGCAGGCAGGCAGGCAAGCAGGGCACGGCTGGGCGCCCACCCGCGAACCCCACCTGGCCCCTTGCGCCCGAGACCCCCTGTCTCCGGCGCGCAGGGGGAGAGCGGCGGGAGCGCGCGCGCGGTAGCCCCCTGAGGGGAGAACCTGCCGGGGAGGGGCCGCCCCCGTCGGCGGGCATCTCCGGGAAGAGGCGGCGGCGAGGGGGAGGGTCAGCGCCGTCCGCGCAGTGACTAAGACGCGCGTTAGGCTGAGGGGAGGTGGGCTGCCAAAGAAGAGAAACATGGACAATAGGATGGAAAATAAGCGACGCAGTGAGGCGAAGGACGGACGCCTGTTGAAAGGGATGGGAGAAACCTGGTCTCCGGTGTTTGGCTAAGAAGAAAAGAGTCAGACTTGTCTGAAAGTGACGAGCAAACCAGCAGAGCTGCGACTCTCCTAAGCCCTTTCAGGCTGAGGAATGGGCGTCTGTGGGCTTTCCGGTGGGTGGGTGGGTGGCGGGGTGGGGTTGCTTGCCCGTAGAGCTTGGAAAAGTTGCTTTCCTAGCATCCACGCCCTAGCCAGTGTGGGGAGTGTGTACGCCAAACATGGAGTTTGTTCCAGGCATTGCTTCAACTCCATTGTTGGGTTTCCCATTTGTGGCGACCCTATCACGGGCTTTTCTGGGGCTGAGAATGTGTGATGTGCCCAAGGTCACCCAGTGGGTTTCCATTACCGACCAGGGAATCTAACCTTGGTCTCCAGGGTGGTGGTCCAACGCTCAAACCAGGACACTGCACTGGCTCTTCCATAGGTTTTGGATGATTGCAGTCCTCAGGTGAGGAAATTAGTTACTATACCTACTGCCTTAGTAGGTACACTTGGCCCTCCACATTTGCTAGGGTTAGGGACACAGGACCCTCGCAAAAGTGAAAAATTTGCAAACCCCAGGATTCCATAGGATGTTGGAAGTGGAATAATAGCACTGTAACAGTCTAGTGCAGAAATGGCCTCATTCTCTCTCCTTGCCCTCTGTCATGCCACTTTTGTCCTCATTCACTGTGCCTTTTCTCTCTCGTTGCTTTTTTTCCAGCTAAACACATTAGCTCTTACATTTCATTAAAAAGGGGTTCATGGTGACTCCATTTTACCCTAACAACAAATTGCTGAGGTGGGATTGTTTTGAGAAAGTGATTTGCCCAAGATCAGTAGCTGAGCATCATAGTAGAGTGCATGCATATTTGACTGTGTGTCTCCTTATTCCTGAGAGCCAGTGTAGGGTAGTAGTCTTGAGTGCTGGACTATGATTCCGGAGACCATGATTTGATTCCCTGCTCATCCATGTAAACCCACTGCGTGTCCTTGGGCACATCACACATTCTCAGCCCCAGAAACCCTGTGATAGGTTCACCTTAAAGTTGCCGTAAGTCAGAAACAACTTGAAGGCACACAGCAACAACTCCCCATTTGTTGTCAGACATTTACACCATTTGAACAGGGAAGAGTAGTTTTAAGCCCTCCAAATATTGTTGAACGGAAGCTCCCATCATCTCCCACTATCAGCTGTGCCAGCTTGGTTTGTTGGGAGTTGTTGGCTGACAACATCTGATGAGCCACAAGTTGTCCACTCTTGTGGATCATTCTGGTTTTTATTGCATACCACTGAACGTCTTCCATCTGCTTCGGTCTTTCTGTTTGTTTGTTTGTGTGTGTGTATATAAATGGGCCTTCAAATCACCTGTAAACTTATGAGGACCTCGTGAATTCAATAGTGTTTTCTTAGGCAAGGAATACTCAGATACTGGTTTGCCATTGCCTTCTTTTGAAGGCAAAATTGGTCCCCCATCCAAGTACTAACCAGCCTTGACTCTGCTTAGCCTCCAAGATCAGGTGGAATCTGGTGCTTTGTGGGTTTATCTCCCCATTTTCAGTCTGTTATTCTCAAATTAGTGTGGGGTAGTGCTATGACCATAGTGTGGTATAGTGTGGTTTGAGCATTGGACTATGATCCTGGAGACCAGGGTTCGATTTTCACTCAGCCATGGAAACCCACTGAGTGACCTTAGGTATATCACATACTCTCAACCCCAGAAAACCCCACGATACATTCATCTTAAGGTTGTCATAAGTCAGGAATGACTTGAAGGCACACAAAAATAACAGTTCTCAAACTGATTCACCCTTCCCTCCTGTATCTCTTGGGTGGTAAGCCTGACAGTCATACCTTGTCTCATTTTATTCAATGTATTGTACAGTTACTGTCAGAGATGCACGTGGTAAACTATGCAATGAATCAGGGCAAACATGGGTGAAAACCTTTATATGAATACCTAGTGCATACATGTACAGAGTTGGTCTCCTGATCCACAGTGAACGGGGTTCCAGCATCAATGTTATCGATATAGTCCAGGAATTCTATGATTCAAGGAAAGGGAATGAGAGAAGGATATTATCATAAAGGTCTCCATAGTTAATTGATTTGGAGTCAAGTCAGACTTAAGTCGCTTCAGTGACTTGTCTTGGACTCAACAATAAATGACGCATTGACGTGACTCAACTCGTGACTTCTATATTTTTAGTGACTGACTTGCTGCCCTTGGTTCAGTGACATAACACATTAAGATGGAAATCTTACGACTTTGAACAATGCTTCCATCTCTTTTTGGCTACTGGTCATGTGAGGATCTGTCTCAAGCCCAAAATGTGGGCACACTCCTTAGAGGGGAACAGCAAACGCATTAGGCCATGGGTTTGAGGTGGGTTTGAGATTTGCTCAGCAGCCTATATATCAGAGAAGCCTTCTAAAAATTTTCCTGAGAACAGAAGGCAAGACTCGCCCCCAGAGCACAGGGCGTATGTCTGAGAGAGGAATAGCAAATGTGTCAGGCAATGGGCTTGAAGAGGAAAAATCCTTCCTTCTAAAGCTTTTGAAGTTCTTTAATGGGAAGTAGGAAGGATCCTATACTCCACTTCCAAAACCCCCCCCAGCTTTGGAAATGGAAAGTAAGAAGGATCCTGTTCCCAACTTCTGAAGGTGCAGACTCTTTTATGCCCATCGATACAAAAGTCTGCAGCTTCAAGAAGGGGGAGTAAGAAGTTTCCTACTCCCCACTTCCAAGCTACAGATGGCAAAATTGCAAATGTAGACACTACTTAAATTGTTAAAACTGACTGTATTCGACTCTGTCCAGAAATTCTGGAATATAGGTTGAAGTATAAAGTTGGTTCCCAGACTTGACTTGGAAGTATCTTGCAAGGACTTGAGACTCCTCTTGAGACTTGAAAGCAGAGACTTGAGACTTAACTTGAGACTTGGAGTAAAAGACTGAAATAAATCACTGGTTCAATGTACCATTTCTCAAACTGTATGGGGCAGTTATCATGAGCCCTCTTCAAGCAGCAGAGGGAATGAACACACATAAGGGAGCATATATGTACTTGCAGCTACAAATTCTACTTTTGATCCATGATCTTTAATAATGTTAGCTCCACACACTACAGCTTTTTGTGCAGAGGAGTTTATACATATGGTTGGCAGTTGAGGACTACACATTTACAGATCATGGCTCCAGGTCATGAGTTCCACACCCATACAACTTTTTGGAAGACAGCCCTTGGCATACATTGTAATGAACAGACATTGGGTGGGAGCACAGCCTGACTTGCTATACCACCACACACAAGTATTTACCCTATCTGAGAAACTGTCTGAAGAAGATGGCTGATCTCTTGTTTATACGCAGGATCAATTCCAGTTCTTAGGGGGCTCTGGCCATAGTGCTGTTTGGTGGGTGTCCTGCTAGGTTGATGGACCACCCTGGGCTTATTTGGTAGTGGTGGTGGTGACAGCAGCAGCATTTCAAGAGTGGTTTCTGTGAAATTAAAATGAAGCTTTAAAAACCTAATAATTTAGCACAGAGGATCAGGAACGGATATCAGCACTGATGGGTCCCCTTCATGCAAATGGGTCACTATCGAGTACCCTAGGATGCCATCTTCTAATGCCTGGCCTATGTATAAGCAAGGCGTATATATGTCCAACCCCACAGCTCCTGATTAGAGGTTACCAGGCCTTGACTGACTTGTTTTATATATATATATATATACAAGATCTGCAAGAGCCTGGATCAGGAACTGGAGAGAGCAATATCAATGAAAGAAAAAAATGCTTCAAATGCAGACTTTATGAAGGAAAAGTTGACCACTGCCATGTGCCAGCCCTCCTTAAATGCGTACCCTCCAAAGGTGTTCCACTGCAACCTTCGCTATTAAAAATCAACACAGCAATGCCTAGTGCCTTTAGAGTATTTGGGTTCTTCATATTTGATGCCTGTAAAATAATGCCATTAGTTTTAGTTTGGTTCTAGCCCTAGGATCCACAGTGCTTCTGTGTCTCGGGGATTTTTTTAAAAATTGCAAATACACACACACACACACACACACACACACTGTGTGTGTGTGTGTGTATTTGTGAGTATATACACAGTTGTAATTTTGGACACTTGCAAAGCAAAGATCCAGATTCTAGTTACATCATCCTGTCTTCTTCCTTTCTTTTATTTTTTCAGTATTTTTAATCTACTTACAAATATTTATAAATCACTTAGATCTGTAGATTATGATGTGATATACATTCAGCCTTTCCACATTTGCAGGTTTGACTTTCACAGATTTGATTATTTGTGACTATCTTCAACCCCTCTTCCCCCGCAACATCTTTTCTGAGGTAACCTTTCTTGTCAGTGGCTCTGATCAGGCCACACAGCCCTTTAAAAACCCACCTCTGGTCCTCCCCCTTCTCTACTAGCCATTGCCTGGCTGGCTAAAGATGGCTCACAGCCCGATTTCTCAGCACCACAAACCCTCTCCAAGGAAGGTGAGAGAGGAAGTATAGAGCCACCATTCCAACACCCCCTCCACTCTCCTTTACCTGACCTGGTTTCTCCCCAACATACCTTGACTCCCTTCCCACACACACACACACACACACGTTTTGATATTTGTGATTTTCACACTTGTATGAGGGTCCTGCACCCCTAATCCTAGCTAATGTGGAGGTCCTACTGTACAACAATCAAATATACCATGTTGCTGTTGTTATTGCTGTTGCTGTTAATTCATTCATATCTCACCTTTTCCCAGTACCAGGACTCAAAGCAACCTACAAAATATATATATATAAAAATTAAAAGACATAAAAAGACATAAGTAAAAATAAATAAAAGTTATTTTAACGTGCAGTGACACAACTGTAAGCCTGGGAAGCGACCACTGAGAAGGCCCTCTCCCTCTCCAACAATATGTGGAATTAAAATACCAAATTTACATTGTCCATAAAACAGATAGTAGGCTGGAATATATATGAGGAAGGTTTGCAAACACAGCCATGTTTTCAGTATGTCTAAATCCAAACAAGCCTTTAAAAATGAAGATTTGCAAACCTTCCTGCAACATATCACATATCAGAGGAAAGAATGTTCCAGATTGTGGAATGCTCTACACTAAATGACTATAGATTTTATTCAGGAACACGTGGAACCAGATAAAAGACATAATGAGGCACAGAGGTTGGAATGGAAGTCTTACTATATTTACAGAACCTCTTAGTGTTGGCTCTAGGCTGAGGGGAGTGAAGAAAGAGAGGCATTCATATTTTGCATAAATCCATAGTATTGGTAAGTACTAGAATGAAGTTCGTTCTTTGTAAATATGGGTAACTTGAATATTGTTATGATTATGTAGGGGTTTTTTTAAAACCAACATTTCAGCCTTTTGTCTGAAGGAATTGGACAAAATAAGATTTACATTGGCCATTGCCAATACAAACCTACTAGAGTCCTAAAATCGGCGGCGGGGCGGGGGCTTTCTCCTGCTCTCGCCACTGTCCCAGGCTCGCCTGCTGAGGACATGGGAGAGAGCCTTCTCAATGGCTGCTCCCGCCCTGTGGAACGTGGCGCCCCTCCCTGCTCTCCTTTCGCCGGCAGACAAAAACATTTCTCTTTAAGTAGGCTCTTTTGTGAGCTGGAAACTTTTTTATTTATTTATTAACTTGCTTTAAAATTGTGCATTGTTTTGGGTTTGTATAATTTTATATTCATTTAATGTTTTTAATTGTTTTAAATATTTTTTTAAAATGTTTTTATTTTTGGAAGCTGCCTTGGGCCCCATTCTGGCAGAAAAGGCAGCATACAAATATAATAAAATAATAATAAAATAAATTGCTGAAGGCTTGTTAATTGAAACATGTCTGGCTTCTGTTTAAATGAAGATCAGTTGCGACTTCAGGTCATCTCTTTCTCTTCAACAAATGATTTATGCCCTATAGACCTTCCCCAAACTGCTATTTATAGTGTGGAGTGTGCAGTGTGCAGTGTTAATTTTAATAATGTTTTTAGTGATTTATTATATTTTTATAAACCTTTACACACACACACACATTTTATACTCATATCCTAACTCTTTCCTGTAGCTGTCAAGGAGGAAAGATTGGATAGGTATCATATATCTGATAGGGCTTTCACTGCTAAAACACAATTATATCCAACAGTAGAGTGCAGAGTCAGGCCTGGTTAATAGGAAAGAATACTATGTACTGTTTAATATATAAAAGCCAAAATTTGTCTGTTTGTCTGTGTCAGACAGAGAAGACCTCATACCATTGACTGTGTCAGGCTAGAAGACCTCATATGATTGTCTATGAATCATTGCCTAAGAAAATTCTATGGAATCTTGGGGTTCGCAGTTTAGGGAGGGGCCTTTACAATTCTCAGCCAGAGAGTTTTGGGGCCTCAGTCCAGTTGCTATGGAAATGAGGCCTAGTAGCAAGGAGGAGGGCGGTGTATTACCTCAGGAACCTTTGTATGTTAATAACTCTGAATACAGATTGGATTGGGGAATATGGAGAAAAGTTACGGGTACTGGACAAGACAGTTTGGGGAATTAGAGACACAGGATCTCAAATCTTTCTAACAAGTGTTGACTCTGAGAAAATAAAATCCTGGGCAACGCTGGTTAAATAGTAGGCTGTATTTCAGAGGAAGGTGATGGCAAACTACCTCTGAATAATTCTTGCCTAAGAAAACCCTGTGAAATTTCTGGGGTTGCCAAAACAAAAACAAAAACAGGCAGCTTGAAGGCACAAACAGAGAGACATGACAGATGGCAGGTTGTTTTTCCCTGAGTTTCCTGAGAAGGACAAGATTCCACCCTTCCCCTCCTCTCCTGCATGCTGTGTGAATTGAGTACAAACTACTTTTGAATTTTGAACTCAGTTTGCAGCAACTGAAATAAGCTGAGAACAAATAGGGAAAGTGGGAGGAAGAGTGAGAAACTGGGACATTTTTAAATGAAAAAGTGGGAGGACAGGAGTATCAAACAGGGATAGTTGGGGTATGACATTTTAGAGTAAAAGCCACAAAAGTTTCCTAAAAAAGCAAAGCATAGGTTAGGGATGGGTTTTAGAGTAAGGAAACTGAATGGGAAACATAACTGGAGCAGTTGGTCTGCAACTCCCAGCAGTACCACTCAACATCGCCAGGGGTTAGGAACTATATGTAAGAGAGTTATAGTCCACTGGGAGGGCCAACATTTGCAATGATATAAAGCCACACAGTCCGGTTCAAGTTCTCATGCTTCCTCTTGCACTAAAGATCTGGGCGATCTGGGCATAGATTTCCCATCCCCTTCTATAGCTTGGCCCTGACCCTCTGCACTAGTAGTAAATGAAGAGAAAATATTCATTAAACCATAAACTAGATATTCGGTTGCCTTAGGAGCAAAAGATTATAAATAGTGTTAACTTGTACAACAGCGAGAAGTGTGAAGAAGTAGATACACAGAATGTTTTTATTTTAAAGCAGAAAGGAATCAATGGCAACACTAGGCTGGAGTTTTTACCTATGTGTCAAACTATTAACTGTCCCAGAAGCCAAAACACTGGCAACCCTAAACAATATACATCTAATTGATGTGTAGGGTTAGTTAACATCTTATTGGATAGCCTCTTTCTTGGAATAGGTGCTTAACACTCAGCAGTTCATTGGCTAATATCTTGCCTGACAGAGAAATAAAATAATGGAGTAATCATCACCTGCTAAATTTCATCACTTGCTGGATTTCATTTCATTCCTCTCTAACATAAGGTAGCTTTGCCAACTTTTTTTCTTGTGAGGTTCTCATGCCCCTGATAATTGCAGAGACATTTTCCCGACATAGGTGTGGAGGGAGAAGGCTTGTCTAATGTTTTTCATTTGGGTTGAGGAAACACTCTTTATTATTCTTAAGTTTGGTCCTGAAGCATTGCATTTTTGTTTTTAAAAAGGCCAATCCTGTATCATACACGTACACATGTATGGGCACAACACACCCATAAGAATCAGCAAGTGGCTCCCTACACCCTACTTCATCTCTTTTTTGCTGGGGGTAAAAAATTCTCCTGATGCATTTCCAGGTATCTTAAAGCACAGCAGCTCTGCCCAAGTGGCTACAGAACAACACAGTGACCCAAGATTCATTTTAGAGGAAAAAACGGGCATTTCCATTTCCAAATTTTTCCATTTGGAAAAATTAGGTTTTTGGACTACAAGTAGAATCATCCAGGTAACATGTACACTAGGCCTAGGGAACGCCAATGGAATGCTGGAGATTTCTCCTTAGTGGAGCCCCCAAATGTAAATGATCCAAGCTCATGTCAACATGACTTGCTGAGTCGCTCACTTTAGAACAGGGCTTTCCAAACAGTGTACTGTGACACATCAGTGTGTTGCCAGAAATGTGTAGGTGTGTCACTTACAATCTTGGAAATGTATCTTATTATTTAAAAATCATATATTTTTAAAAATACATGAAAGATTTTCATGAGATATGTTGTGCCCCCATACATTTTGTTATTACAATTTATGTAAATGTCTGTATCTATTATAAGGGGTTAGTTTAACCTCCGGTTTGCTAGAAAAACTGAATTACTGTGTGGCGAAATGATGCCGGTCTAAAAAAGTGTGTCACCAACACGAAAAGTTTGGAAAGCCCTGCTTTAGAACTTCAAACTCTAAAAGGGTCTTCACACCATAGAAAGAGAGAAAAATGCAGAGTAAGCTATATTTCAGAGGAAGGAACTGGCCAAAACCACTTCTGAGTATTCCTTGTCTGAGGTCCCTTCCCCCCTACACTGTTATAGTGGTATTATTTGGCTGTCAATTTCCTGTGGAATTCTGAGGTTTGTAGTTTACTAAGGCCAAAGAGCTCTCTGCTTCAGAATTCTGAATGCCCCTCCCTAAACTGCAAACTCCAGGATTCCATAGGATGTTGAAAGTGGAATAACAGCACCATAACAGTGTAGTGCAGAAAGCCCTTTGAAATTCGTGGGGTCGCCACAAATCGACAGGCGACTTGAGGGCACGTACACAGCATCAAAAGATGTTGGTCTGGCACAGGAAACGAGCTCGGAAGAGGCTCGCCAAGGGTTAAACGCGTGGGCGAAGAGCCAACTTCATCCTCCGGCATCGCGTCGACGGCAGAAGCCAGCAATCCGGCCTAATAGCCCTTTCTCTTGTTCCCTCGGGGCTTGGAGAGGAAAAAGCTAATGGCCGGAGGGGAAGGGAAAACCGGCGCGCCGGGCACGCACGGGCACAGCGGGAGGAAGAGGCGGAGGCGAGCGAGGCGCGGCGCACCGCCGCCGCCTCTGCCCTTCCCTGGGCGTTGGCTCCTCTGCTGCCGCGGCCAGAACCAGAGGAGCCGGGCGCCGCTCCTCCGGGGAGGGGAGGCTGGGCGTTTGGGCTCATAGCCCCGGTGAGGGGAGCTGCGCGTCCTCTGTGAAGAGTGCTGGCGGAGCGGCGCCTCAGAGGACGAAGCGGAGTGAGGGCGAAAGACTGCATGAGTGAACACTGGCGCCTTTTCTTGCTAACTTGATTATGACCCCCCCCCCCGCTCGTTGAACGAACCTGACCAGAGACTGGGAGAGGGAGGAGGGCGAAGCCAAGGCGGTGGGGAAGAAAGGGGACGGTGGCGAGCTGAGCGAGATGGCACGGTCTTCTCTGAGTGGCCAGGAAGCCCTGCCGTTAGGCGGACTGGTATCGGTGAAGAAACGCGAGTCTCAAGGAAGAGTAGCAAATCCTTCCTTCCTTAATTTGCGCTTAATTCCCCCCCCCCGTCTGCTAGAGATGGGAAAGAGGCGCTCGACGGAGTTTCCGGGTACCGTGGCAAAATAACCTGGCTGCCCTTTTCGTACCAGCTGGCTCAACTTGTGGGTCTCAGCGTTAGTTGTGTTACTCTTGGCTCAGGTAGCCGCTAGCCCTGGGATGTGTGTATAGGAACCATAAAGTTATCGATGATGGAGGGTGGGAAGTGAGGTTCGTACATGGCGGGAAATCAGCAAGTCTATGCCGAGAACGCAACAGCTAGAGAAAGCAGGTGAAAACTCTACAATGGAACAGCATTCTAGTTCAGCTTCCGCACCCTTTCAAAAACAACGTCTCTCTATGCAAATAGTCGGTAAAAGGTCTTTGTATAGCGCCTGTCCTCCCACACCTGCTGTGCACCTGCCTGGGTAAAATAAAGAGTCAACCTTTTTCTACCACACAAATCATGTGAGTCTGGAACCTGATGGAGTCAACATATTTTATTCCAAATACAGTGGGTCCTCAACTTTTGCAAAAGTTAGGGGTGCAGAATTCCAGCAAAAGTGGAAAAAACGTGAACATCTCTGGGCCGCCCCAAACATGCATGCTATAGACCAGAGCTTTCCAGACTGTGTGTTGTGGCACACGAGTGTGTCGCCTGCAGTGTGTAGGTGTGTTGTGCAGGAGGGTCTGCCCCTGCTACTGCCAGCACCTCAGGCAGAGGAAGACCTGGCAAGGGCAGCAGGCCAGGCCCAGGTGGAGGGGCTGCCTCTCCCACTGCCACCGCCCCCGGCGGAGGAAGGCGCCATGAGGGCGGCTGCAGCAGTGAGTCACGCTTGGGTGGAAGGGCTGCCTCCACTTACTGAATTACCTTATTTGCTGGCATATAAGACTCATTTTTCCCCCTGATAAATACAGTACTGTTTGAAAATGAAGTGCATCTTATACACCAGTGGCACATAGTATATGCTGGCACATAGTATTTGCTGGTGTACAAATGGGGCACGTTTTATACACTGGTGCGTTTTATACGCTGGAAAAAATAGCACTTACTGAATTAATGTGTTGCAAACTGATGCATGTCTAAAAAGTGTGTCACCAACATGAAAAGTTTGGAAAGCTCTGCTATAGACTCTGCTGCTGCTGCTTAAATCTCCTTGAGTGTTCTCCTTTGCTTTCTCCTGGAAAAGGATGATAGTACTGAGGGAGATCTTTGCAGCTGCCCCTGTTAGCACCACAATGCTTCCACCTCACTCTGAGGCTGCCTCCCCCAGACTTCTGGCACCTCTGCCTGTCTCCAAGCTTTTCTCTAGAAAACACCTTAGATCCTCAAAGGGTCAGGCCAGTGGCTGCTATAGCAGCAGCTCATTATTCTTGCCCTCCCCCTCCTCTTCCTTTTCATCTTAACATCTTAGCACCCTCCAAAAAAAGTCCCTTTTGGACAATGCGTCATGATCCCCACTTCTGGGGCCTGAGTTATTGACTTCTATGTGCACCGGTCTCTTTTTGGACAGTGCTTCCTGATCATCTGCTTCCAGAGGAGACGGTTATTGACTTCAATGTGCACAACTCCGTTTTTGGACAATATTTTGTGATCCTTAGCTTCTGGGGAGAGTTATCAACCATGCGCACAAGAGTCTTTTTGGACAGTGCTCCACAACCCTCCACTTCCAGTGAGCAGAATTATTGACTTCTATGTGTGCAAGTCCCTATTTGACAGTGCTTCTACAGACCATGGAGAAGAGGCACTGGGTGAGGAAGAGGAGCTCCACTGCCACTGGCAGCTGGTGCTGCTGCAAAACGCTCCTCCAGTGTCATGAAGAGGAGACGGGAGGGAAGGCTTTGAGACTGGCATAGGTAACAGGAGATGGGAGTGGGGGAAAGGCAGCAGGAGGAAAAGGAGGAGGAGGGAGGAAGGCAGAGCCAGCAGCTCCTGGGAGACACTTCCTGTCCTAGTACAGTACTATCACTACCTACACCTATAGCTACGTTACTAGTTAAACAGCTACAGATTCATGAGTAGTCAAAATCTGTGAAAGTTAAACTCATGAAAGTTGAGGGCCAACCATACAGTATAGTGGGTTCTTGGTATCTATGGGCTCTGGATCTGTGGATTTAACCAATCATGGACTGAAAATGCAGATGCAGTAAGAAAAATAATAATACCGGAGATCTAGTGCAACCAGGCAGAAAAGCTGTCCCAGGGCAGCAGTGAAGGCAGTGGTAAGGCCTGGCCACAAGGTGTGCATTGTTAGGTCCTGCAAATTGTGTAGCTAGTGGGCTCCCCAGAAGTGTGGGAGAGACACGAGTTCCTGTTAATGTCATTTAATATGGCATAGGACAGCAGCAGAGGTGACTTATGTAAAGCACTGACAGGATGCTGGAGACAGAAGTGGCTGGCTGGCATGCTCTCCTGAGACAGGACTGAGAGACATGAATATGGGGCTTCAGAGAAACACTAGGATCTGTGAAATGGTTGAAATCCAAATGTACTATTTGGTGGGACTCCACGCCTCTCAACCTTTCACAGATCTTTGCATGTCTTTGCAGCCTTGCATTCTCATCTTTCTCCCCCACCTCTGGAGAGCACACCATCTACCCACTTCTATCTTGTGTGCCAGCATCCTGGTTAGTATCTGGACAAGTCCCTTTTTGGGCAGGGCATGGAGCCTCAAGCTTCAGGATGGGAGGGTGGCAGTGACTGTAGCAGTGGCAAGCCCTAGCAGCAGGCATGCCACGATGGGGCTCTTTCACTTCCAGGGAGCGTGCCAGCCACCTGCTTCCATCTTTGGAAGGAAAGAACAGAACTACCACAGGATGACCTTGAAGGTGCTTCTGCTATTTCATTCTCAAGGTGGAATTGGGTGGCTTGTGTGCTCCCTGAAGGTTGAGGAGGCCGGTCATGGCATACCTACATGCTGCGGCATACCACCACCTTCACTGCTACCCTACACCATATTACTGTATTAATAGAGATTCACGTCTCTCTCCTCGGTTTTTGCCAGCCTTCTATTTCACAAGGCCTAAGAATGTATACCTGGCATTCAGGATTTGCTGCCACCTCCACTGCTGCACTGGAACTGCTTCTTGGCCTAGTTGCACTGGATCTCAGGTACAACATTTTTTCCCCAGTATTTCTACATTTTCAGTCCCACAGAAATAGCAAAGGAGGTGGGGGGGCCTGAAGAATGCACGCTTGTTAGCTGGGGCTTGCTGCTACCTCTGCTATCAATCCCATTTAATTAATAGGGACTTGATCGTCTATGTCTTTTGGTATCCATGGGGGATCCCGGAATCAAACTCTCACAGATACCAAGGCCCCACATTAGTGCTTACATCTTAGAACTTAATGAGGCTTTCAGATGGGCTCTGGTCTACCCAAGGAGGACATAAGATTTTAACAAGGTATGTGGAAGATCACTGAGCAATATCTGCAGAGTGGAGAGAGAGGCTGTTGAACAGGTGGGAATCATGTAGCCCTCCAAGGTGTAATTTGACTGCAATTCCCAGCAGTCTTGGTCAGCATTGCCAATGGTGGAGCAAGATGGAATTTACAGTCCAACAGCACTTTGAGAAGATTGACTACAAGTCTTCCATCATTGTCACTCTAGTCTCTCACTTATTTAATTACTATCAGCTCCCTAGTGAACCAGAGTCATCATTTGGCTCTGCTCCATGAGAGGGGATGGTTAGGAGTGATTGTGTCTACTGCTTTGGCCGTTTCCCTGTTCTGGCAGAGATCAGGCAAGGCTTCAACAGGATCACCTGCCAAAGCAACATGAAAATCCCCAAGAGCCATCAGGAATCTATCTGGATCCATAAGCTTCTTGGAGTGCATCATCTGAATCAACTTCTCACCCTTGCAGAGGCTCTGAGTCCCAGTGAGTCCAAACCCCACCAGGTAGTGATCTGTCCATGACAATGGAATTGTAGAAAGTTCCTCCATGCCAAGCCATTGTTAGCTTGCTTCATGCACAGATTTGTCTCCCATGTGGCCTATGTATGGTTTTTATTTGACATTTGACTCAGAATAAATAGAAAACATTTTACAGAATCTTGGCTATGAACATTTTGCTGCTGGGAGCACCGTTTCCTGTGAATCTGGAATGTTCTGTGTTGTCACACCCTCTCAGCTAGTCAGGGTTAGGGGCTTCATTGTGAGAATGCAAGAAAACACATGATACACACATATAACCAAGGAAAGAGAAGCAAGACTCTGTCCACCAATGTTTGCTTGATGTTGCTGTTCCTATCCTCCAGTTCATGGCCCTTTCCGCACCTGGAGGAGAAACGGGGGAAAATGCACTGAAACGGAGCTTACCAGCAGCTGGGTAAGTCCGTCCCCATGCGGAGCAGCGCGTGCTTGCTGTTCCGCAGTCCCCAGTGTCCAAAATGGCAGCTCTGGCATCCAAAATGGTGGCTTCTGGTTGGTGGAGGCTCTCCAACAACCAGAGAAGCTCGCCAGCCGGAAGCCCACCCCCGGCAGATCTGCAGGCATGCGCTGGTGCACACCTGCAAATCTGCACCGGAGCGCGGGAATGGAGTGGCGCGCTCCGTACTTTTGAAAAACCTGTAAAAACAGGTTTTTAAAAAGCATGCTGCGTGGCCACTTCGGGTCACTCCAGAGCGGACAGTGGTGCGGAACTGCAACAAGTAGTCTGATCCAGTCCGCTCCCACGGTGCAGACAACTTCCGTCAGAGGTCGCACCACGCCGTACTACTTACCCCGTGCAGAAAGGGCCCATGTCTGATGCTGCTGCTGTCTCAGGCCATGCTCCTGATAGCAAAATTGCAATGTAGGTTTTCTCTTCTAAGAAACCGCAATGAAATACATGGCTGTTAAGATGACTGTGGTGGCAGCTGGAGACAGGTCTTGCAAACCAATGCCCCTGCCCAGGGCATATGTATTTTTGACAGGGTTATGAATACAGATCTGTTGTGGGTTAATCAGACGATACAGCAGGATAAGCAGTAGTGTTTTATCTGTGCAATTTAGAAAACTGTGTTTAGGCTACAAAACAAGGGGTGGGGAAAGTGAAGCCTAGGCTTCCTCCAGGACTTTTTTTTTTGTGGTACCCAGGACACTCAGGCCATTTCCGCACTACACTCTTATAGCGCGATTATTCCACTTTCAACATCGTATGGAATCCTGGGGTTTGCAGTTTCAGGAGGGGCCAGTCCCTCCCTAAACTGCAAACCCCAGTATTCCATAGGATGTTGAAAGTGGAATAATCGCGCTATAAGAGTGTAGTGCGGAAATGGCCTCAGTCTCCTAAATCCCTCCTATTTCTTTTAACTCACACACTTGGAGGTGTGGGATGGGACAATTTTTAATATATTTTCTCTGTTTTAAGCCCAGGAAAGGCCTTTATTGAACAAGGAAGTAAACTGGAAACTTAGGCCATTTCCACATGGCATCACTGTCCCACGATGGAGACGTGTTGGCAGCAGTCTGTGAGTCGTGCTTTTGCACAGTATCACAGTCCTGCTGCCAGTGTGTCCATTAACAGAAGCATGATGTAGGTGCTCCCTTCCCCTGATGCAGCACAGGAAAGAGACTGGCTGCACTACATTTGCACATGTCATTTGTGCTTCCCTCTGCAGGGAGCCAGCTGGGTACTGAGGGGAGTGTCCGTGTTGTGCTCCCATCCCAGCAAAGGTGTTGCCGAGATCACAATGTGATAACATCGAGAACTGGTGAGGTGTAGAAATAGCCTCAGTTTGGAATAAAAAAAATGGGTGGGGGAGCTTGGGAGGGGGGTAGAGGGCCCTTGGGAAAGTAGAGTTCTGATACTGCATTATTAAATGAAGGCCTTTTCTGGTCTCCAAACAACCCAGGGAAGTATCCTCTGAGTGAAAATTCACCCTCTACCTAAGGGGTGTTTTAAATGCGCAGAAGAGCTGAATATGGCCATCCAGTGTCCCATATAGAACAAATGCAGCCCCCAGCAATTGTTAACCTCTACCTTAAAGACTACTGGGTGGCATCCTGTTCGATATTTATGGTGTTGTCAGCTAGAGTTTTGACTGTGTAAATTTTTCTATTCATATACTGTATATGACAGTGACACCATTGTCATGTTTGCAAATGTCCCCTAAAACCCAACTTAAAAGTCAGGCAGTTGCACTAACTGAAGTAGTTTCTGTGCTGCTGGCAAATAGGGTGCTGAAGGATGTTGCATCCAGCCCCTTCCTGCTAGCAAGCTGTGGTGCAGTGAACAGTTGCAAGAAGTTCCTGTAGCCATGTGTTGCACCATGACTCACTGGTGTGAGAACATTGGATGTGTCATCATTCAGCATGCCACATATCAAAACCATAGAACTCCTTTGGTTGTGTGGCTGCCTGCCTTTAATTTAGGTTTTAGGGAGTCAAATTGGGAGATAGATCATAGCTATGTCATCATAGATCTTGGTCTAACATAGTTTATTGTGGCATGAGCTTTAGTAGGCCACACCTCATTTGTCATAGTGTTGGTGGATTGTTAACAATTGTTAACACACATCACTGTGTGTGGGTGGAGGGGCTATAATCAATGGAGACGGAAATGGGAAAAATGTGAATATATTGATCATTACCAGAGGCTGTTAACAAAACAGTAGATGGGTAAGTAGCATAGACATCTTTGCAGTGATGAGCTGATTAACTACTCACATTGTATTTGCAATATTTTTTTACCTTAAGATACTGTTCCTCTTTCTTTATGCTGTTTGTAGTGATTAACAGTTTATGTCTATGGCTTTTGATGTTCTATTTTTGAGAATATATGTCATTAATGTTGGCATAGTTACACAGACATATTTTCAATATTGTATTTGGAAGAACATATAGCAAAATACAGCTTGGGTAGTTTATGTGTAAAATGGGACCTGAGGCCATATGTACCTCATTATCTTTGCAGGAAGTAAACAAATCACTATAATCTCTGGCACAGCTCCTTAGGGAAGCCTCACATGAGTTGGTTATTGTTCTTTCTACATTTATTTGACTTATACCATCCCTCTGTCTTCAGGGTGGCAGCTTTCTGGATAATAATAACTGGGGCATCAGAGAACATAGCCGAGTGTGACAGAGTGGCTGCTTATGGAAGAATGAAAGAAAGATGAAAAACAATGTTCTTCATTCTCTTGACTATATTTTACAAGGAATCAGACTAGGGGTTATCTATAGTACACCCACCGTATATGCTGGGGTTTTTGTACCAGGGCAGGCTTGCACCCATCATGTACATTGACTATAATGGGATGTGACCCTTTGTGTAACCCTGTATTTGTGCAAGTGGAGGTTGTGCCAGTAGAGGGTGCACTGTATATATTGTATTTGTTGTTCACATCTTGTTGTCCAACCTTTCTGATACAATGGCTCCGGTCCTCCCTCATTCTCCATTATTATGCTGCTGGCCCATCCTAAGCTTCCCAAGGAACAGCAGGCAGTAGCAGTGACAGGTGATGGTGGACAACCTAGGCCTTAAAAGGGATGAGCAGGAAGGAAGATGGGTGCAGTGGCTGCTACCGACTTAATGTCATACGGATTCCTATCCATCCTTATGCCAGGCAACCTTATGGCAAGGACCTCATTTAGCAAAGAGTGTGATCCCTCCTCCCTGGGTCCTAACAGTGCTAATCCCCCGTAAATCTGTTAAAGACAATGTAGATCCCTTCTCAAAGCCATTTTTGGAGGAGGTATTCTCCAGGGGTAACACAGATAGAGGGTAGGGGAAAGAGCTGACTCTAGACCATTAGACAAAGCAAGGCAACTGCTTCAGCAGTTTTTGGGTTTAATGAAGGGACGGCAAATTGCTAGTTATTTAATTTGTTGTTATTGCATTTTTATGGTGAAATAACTTGATTGGCTTTTACTTTAATTTGGGTGCATGAGTGTGCCATTTGCTACTCTGCTGCAGGCAGTGAAAGGTCTTGGGGAGGGAGAGATGAAGAGTAAAATCCTATCAGTTACATACATTCACATAAGTGTGGCTTGTGTGGACATGTGCCCCTTTTAGGACAAGGTACTAATTTTTTTAGCCCTCTGCATCCCATCCAAAATCTCCCCAACAACAGCTATAAAGCCGCTGAAGAGTCTGTTGCTGCTTATTGATGAGGGAGCAGACAATTCAGGTAATGAAGATACAGCTGGTCCTGGCTCCAAGGGGCACTCCATTTGTGACCATACTCTCATTTCTTCCCCTCTCCAAGCCAAGATCAACTGCTTCTTCATATCTGAATTGTTTCCCCACTTCATTCTCTCCCCACTAGTAAGCACCACCACCAGCCACAGAAGAACAGCAGCTGCTGCCCCATTCTGGCGGCCAGAATGGAAGAAGCTCATGGAACTACCCGAGCAGAACTTTGCCTGTTTAAACAAGACTGCAGCTGAGCCAACAATCAGCCACTGCTCAGGGAAGATGCTGGTTGTGGTGTGTGGCAAAGAAAATTTGCATAGTATTAACACATTATACAGTTGGCCCTCCACATTTGTGGTTTTCACTTTCATGGATCTTATTATTTGTTAATTTCTCCAATCCCTGCCTCCTCACCTCAGGGGCTTCTTTTCCGAGAAACCTTACCTCAAAGTGGCTCCAATCAAGCCATGCAGCCCTTTAAAAACCCACCTCTGGTTGTCCTCCCCCCACTCCTCCAGCAGCTGCCTATGCAGCTGGGGATGGCTCACAGCCTGATTTCTCAGCACCACAAACCCTCTCCTGATACCCCCCCCCCGCATCTGAGGAAGGAGATAGGTGAGAGGAAGTATGAGGCCACTATGCCAGCCACCTCTTTTCCCTTTTCCTTCCTTGGCCTGGTTTGGATCCTGGGTGCTTTTTGTCCCCACCATGCTTTAGCCTCCTTCCCCCAGAAATACACACACATTTTGATATTTGTGATTTTTCCATTTTTTTGAGGGGAGGGTCCTGCACCCCTAGCCCTAGTGAACGTGCAAGGCTGACTACAATACGAACTAAACTGAAAAGCACATAGCAATGCTATAGGAAAAGCTATCTCCCGCCTACCTACCTCCTCCTACCCTGCCAGTGATCCAAGGATCAAAGCCTTTGGCGGCAGGTGCTATGGGATAGGACTGAAGCTGTCCTGATCATAGAGGAAAGTGCAAACACCTAGAAGAATCTGACTTAGAAAGGAGCAGCCCATTCAGGAGGCAAGGGACAGACCTTGTCAAGACTGCACCGTGCCCCAGATATGCTATAGACCAGTGGTTCTCAACCTGTGGGTCCCCAGATGTTTGTGGACTTCAGCTCCCAGAAGCCCCAGCCACTATGGTCAATGCTCAGGGCTTCTGGGAGCTGAAGTCCAAAAACATCTGGGGACCCACAGGTTGAGAACCACTGCTATAAACAGAAGTAGATGCCAACAACTCCTGAAGTAAGAATGGGCATGTGAGAGAGGATCAGCTTTCTGCCCTTATGATTGTCTAGGGCCCATACGGACTACAAAGAAAGCCAAGAAACAAAAACAAACAGAAGTAGCTGGAAGCTTACTTTTTGGTTTTGAAAAATGTTTGAAATGTTGAACACTTGCAGGGAGGGGGTGACCCTCTTTAAAATGTGAAATGCTGCTCCTAGAGAATTCCAGAGGAGGCAGTTCATACTTTAAAAAAAAAAAAAAAACTAGAAAGAGAGAGGTCTGGAGGGACTGAGGGCCACAAAAACAAGGGGTGCTGCGTGTGGGTCCCAGGTTTAGAGTTTGTCTGCCCCTGTCTTAGAGGCAGCCTTGCTGAAAGGCACCCATAGGATAAAGTCTGCCCTGCCACAGCACTGAACCAAATATTTCTTCCCTTGATGAATCAACGCAACAGACAAACTTGGAAAGCAAAATAATGTTTATTTTGCAAAAGCACCCTGATGAACTGACAGAGATCACACTGGAATACGGAGGTTGCCCATGGCTAGAAGATCCAAGCCTTCAGAATGTAAAGACACAGGCAGGACATGGACTGGGAACATTCTAGGGGAGCAATCATAGGATTTCTGTTCTACGGACTGTTCTGCCTTCCTTCCCAAGTTCATCTGCATGGGCAGATCATGACAACAGACCTTTTCATACATATTCATACATGCGCTTCTGACACTTTCCATGGGCAGGTGTGAACCTGTTTCACTCATTTTTCATGACCAGAAGTGGGGGGAAGGAAGCTCAGAATTTTATTGCATGGCTTTGTCTGAGCATTACTTACTAACCTGACTGAAAAAGAAAGGTGCTTAAAGCTTTGGGAGACACCCTTGTTATTTCACTAGGTGGCAGTAAATGCAAAGATTTACACAACTCACATATGGAGACCAAGCAAGAATTGATTCAGTATGTAGAATAACTTAGGGCTTAAATGCTCTTAAGACAACAGATCCCATCTGATCTTGGAAGCTAAGTAGGGTCAGCCCTAGTTAGTACTTGAGTGGGAGAATGCCAATGAATACAAGCTGCTGTAGGCTATACTTCAGAGGGAGGAACTGACAAAACTGCTTCTGAGTATACCTTGCCTAAGAAAACCCTAAGGAATTCATGGGGCCACCATAAATTGGCAGGTGAATTCATGATGAGATTTTCTTAGGGAAGGAATACTCAGAGGTGGTTTGCCGCTTCCTTCTCCTGAAATATAGCCTACAGCACCTGGTGTTTACCCCAGCTCTTTTCTAACTCTTTAAATAATAAAAATAAGATACTCCCTTGAGAGATCAACTGAATTAATTTTCATTCCTTCTGACATGATATTTAATTACTATTTCTTTTTCCTTTTATTCATTCACCTTTCTTCATTCACTTTTAACCCCAATTCAGTCTCCAATGAGATCTTATGAAACATGGCTTTGTAGATCTTTAATAAAATCAAACATGAGTGATTTCCCAAATTCTGCAGAGTTTTTCTCCTAATTTTAAACAGTTGAAATATCTTTGCAAAGAGTTACTAGCAGTATGAACTTGAAGCTAAAATATGCTGGTATATCAAGGCTTGACCTTTTGTCTTTGGCAAATTGCATTTCTGCAGATATTTTCTGAAACTGAATTTGGCCCTCCAGTTTAGTTATTGTTGGACAACAACTTCCAGCACTCCTTGCTAAAGGCTGTGTTGTTTGTGGTAGTGGAGAGCCACACTCCAACATCATCTGGAGCACTGCATTTCCTCCACATCTGGTTTAGCAGATCTAGGGAACTCATGCATGATGATGGTGGATAAAGTAGTTACAGGCCCTATGGGTACCTTTCAGCTTGATAGATGAAGGGAATGCTGTGGATGTAGCATACCTCGATTTCAGTAAGGCCTTTGACAAAGTTCCCCATGACATTCTTGCAATGAAGCTGGTAAAATGTGGGCTGTTAGTTGGATTTGTAATTGGTTGACTGACCGAACCCAAAGGGTGATCACGAATGGCTGCTTTTCATCCTGGAGAGAAGTGACTAGCGGGGTGCCACAGAATTCTGTCCTGAGCCCAGTGCTGTTCAATATTTTTATCAATGACTTGGATGAAGGAATAGAGGGCATGCTCATCAAATTTGCAAATGACACCAAATTGGGAGGAGTTGCTAATATGCCAGAGGACAGGATCAAAATTCAAAATGACCCGGATAGATTGGAGAGCTGGGCCAAGGCTAACAAAATGAAATTCAACAGAGAGAAGTGTAAGGTCCTACACTTAGGTAGAAAAAATGGAATACAGAAATATAGGATGGGGGACACGTGGCTGGATAGCAGTACGTGTGAAAGGGATCTAGGAGTCTTCATAGACCACAAGCTGAACATGAGTCAGCAGCGTGATGCGGCAGCCAAGAAAGCCAATGCAATTCTCGGCTGCATCAATAGGAGTATGGTGTCTAGATCGAGGGAGGTACTGGTGCCACTCTACTCTGCTTTGGTTAGACCTCATCTTGAATACTGTGTCCAGTTCTGGGCACCCCAATTCAAGAAGGACATGGTCAAGCTGGAGCAAGTCCAGAGAAGGGTGACCAAAATGGTGAGAGGCCTGGAAGACATGCCCTATGAGGATAGACTTAGAGAGCTGGGGATGTTTAGTCTGCAGAAGAGAAGGTTAAGAGGGGACTTGATAGCTATGTTTAAATATTTGAAGGGATGCCATGTAGAGGAAGGAGAGGGCTTGTTTTCTGCTGCTCCAGAGACCAGGACAAGGAGCAATGGATTCAAGCTGCAGGAAAGGAGATTCCACCTGAACCTCAGGAAGAACTTCCTGACAGTCAGGGCTGTCTGGCAGTGGAATATGCTGCCTTGGAGTGTAGTGGAGTCTCCTTCCTTGGAGGTTTTTAAGCAGAGGCTAGATGGCCATCTGTCAGGAGTGCTTTGAGGGTGTTCCTGCATGGCAGGGGGTTGGACTGGATGGCCCGTGTGGTCTCTTCCAACTCTACATTTCTATGATTCTGTGATTCTGTGTCTTGGTAACCAAGTGGTCCCTTCCCTTCTTGACTCCCTACAGGGAAATGTCTGATTATTGAGCAATGCCAGAGGAATTCCAGGCAAAGTTTCCCATAGCTGGTAGTAGTTGTCTGGATAGCTGCTGCTTTATTCAGTTTTTACTGTTATATATGGTACCACTACCAATAGTTCTGGGGACTTCAAGGAGAATAAACAGAAGGATTACATAGAAGAGTTATGGAAGAATTATCAAGATGAATGTGGCTTCCCCCAGCAGGAGGACATAGAGAACTTTGAAACAGATATGAAGCTGTCATCCTTAGACAAGTGGATCAGCCAGAAATTGATTGGGCCAGAAGGTTGGCATTATGGCAGGAATTACACCCTGTTAGCTGGTTGAGGTTTGAGACTTTTACATTTGAGACTTTTAAGGTTGGTACTGTGACTCTATAGGCCTAAATACCCTAAGGCACCAGATCCTGGGAGGTAAGCAGGGCCAGCCCTGTTTAGTTCTTAGATGGGAGACCACCAACAAATATGCTGTAGGCAAAACTAGCTCCGCCTATTTCTTGCCTAAAAAAGCCTCTGTGAAGTTCATAGGGTTGCTGTAAGTCAACAGGTGACTTGAGGGTACATGTGTGTGTGTACACCCACATGCGTGCACACACATACACAGACACACAGAGGAAGAACTACCAAAACCAACAGTCTACAAGTGCTTAGTGGTCAACTTCAGCATTGCACGAACTATTCTTTTTTTCTTTTCCTTTTTAAAGTTATCATTCTCTATATTAGGGATAGGTGAACTGTAATGTGAGCGATCCAAGAGTTGGTCTCCCAGCCTTTAAAAAGAAAAAAAACTTGAGCTGCATCACACTGTTACCTTGGCATTGGGGGATTTAAATATGTCTGCCTCCTACTCCTTTTTGAAAAACAATCCTTTCAAGCTATTTTTGTCACTGAAGGGAAGAAAGGGAGGTACAGTATAATACAGTACAATTCCAGTTGTTGTTTAACCTGGCCCCTCCCAAAACTGCAAACCCCAGGATTCCATAGGATGTTGAAAGTGGAATCATAGCGCTATAACAGTCTAGTGAGGAAATGGCTCAAGTCATTTTCAACTTATGGCAACCCAAAGGCTAACCTATCACAGGGTTCTCTGCGACTGAGAGCATGTGATGCTCCCAACATCACCCAGTGGGTTTCCATGGCCAAGTGGGGAATCAAAGCCTGATCTCCAGGCTTATGTGCAATTCAAAGCCAGAGCTTGGAAATGCTTCTTTTTGAGCTTTCTAGAGATGGTGACCCCTCCAAAAGTAACTTTTCCATGCTCTGTTTAGAATATTATTATCCTTTAGATTTCACAGCTCTCTGAATTTTATGATGAAATTCTTAGCTTAAAAAAACCCTGTAGTAAGTGTGTGTAAAAATGTAATTTAGGATAGGCTGTGTTTAAAAACATATTGTTTTAGAGGCAATTTATTAATATTATATACTAAAGTATTAACAAGAGGAGGTGGGGAAATAACAACAATAATGCAGATTAATGCATATATAAGATGGAACTGAGTTACACACGTGAAACTGACAATGGACCCTACCATTTTTACTCCTGAGAGTGGAGTGAGATCACTTCCTGTACCATTACTCCAGCTAGCCTCCTTCGCAGCTGCTATTAACCCTTGTGAGGGAAAACAGACACAAGATGGTTTTTTCCACTCTGAGTGGAAGGAGAAGTGCTTGGGAACTTGGCATGGCATGTGAAGGCCAAACCTTCCGTCCCTGCTGTTGCTCTTACTTAGCCTCCAACGTTCACATGACACATGCAGCAAAGCAACGTCAGAGTACAGCCAGGTTGACAAAAGTTGTTAATGAGGAAGAACAGACAACGTAGCAAAGGCTGCAGCAGTTTGCTTTTGTCTGAGACTAATTGGAAAGGCAAGAGTCCACCCTCTTCTTTCTTTCCTTCCTGCTCTGCAGAGGTAATTGACTGCAAACTGCTTTGGCACTTTGAACTCAGTTTACAGCTACTGGAATAAGCTGAAGACAAAGAGGAAAGTGGGAGAAAGAGAAATAAACTGGGACATTTTAAAAGCAGCTGAAAAAGTGGGATGACACAATGGTCCCTGCCAAATCAGGACTGTTGGAGAGTGTTCTTTTAAATTAGCATTACTTCTGTAACAAGTATGTCCTATATAAAGGGGCTAGGACAGATGACTACCTCAGCTGCTGCATATATTTTGTTGAACCAGTGTTGATAGGTGATGTCCTGAACCTCAACAGGCTTTGCCACCCAAGATGAAATCACCATACAAGGACGGAGTGCTTAGTCTTCACTTCTCCTTTGCTTTTGTTGATTTCTTGACATGGAAAGCAACAAGTCTGAAGAAGAAATGTTCCGTTCAAGCACAGGGTCTCCACATGAGTAGAAACCCCTGATTTTCCAGCATCCTTGCTTGCATGGAGAGTCTTCATTTGGACAGAACATCTCCTCTCCAGACCTCTTGTTTTCCAGATGAACAAAGCAACAGTGGAAAGAGGGAGGTGTGTGGAACCAGGTGCTCCCTTCTTCACATATTAATTCAAACCACATTAAGTGATGCCGGGTATCTAAACCTTTGCTCTGATCCAGGTCTGGGAGATGTGTGACAATTACTATCAGTGCTAGTCATGGTAAGGTGTAACGGGAACATAGAGGCAGTGAGACCTCGAAGGTAAGGAAAGAGAGTTTATTAAAAGAAATGGCCAGGCTGCTTTACTGAAAAGTGTCAAGAGTGCCAAGTACAGTTTGCAAAGTGATTTTATTGCATTTCTGACACACAACGATATTTCCTCTTGCCCCTCCTTCGCAGAGGTTTTACTGTAGCTTTCATTTCCCCCTTATCTCTCAAGTTGTTTACATTTCAGAAAATAATTTACAAAACATCTTAGGCAACGATGCACACCGTGACCTAACCTTGTATTGGAGACAGGAACTCTGCTGAGCCTTGCTGGTGCAGCATATTGCAAAACACTCTGACTTGCCACACACTTTTGGAGGATTTCTTTTAATACTTTTATAGAGTCTTAAGGCTACCTAGACTGACCCTCCTTCAAAGTCCACTTCATATTAATTCAAACCACAATAAGTAATACCGGCTATCTAAACCTTTGCTCTGATCCAGGTCTGGGAGATGTGTGACAACTCCTATCAGTGCTAGCCATGGTAAGGGATGATGAGAGTTGAGGGCCATGTGTTGCCTGCCCATGGCTTATTCAGTCCAGCATCCCGTTTCCCAAAGAGATAACTATGAGAAGGCCAGAAGAAGGTAATGAGGACTTCTAACGTTGTTTCCCAGCAGCTGGTGTTCACAGGCCTTCATGGCTAGTAGCCATGGATAATAATCATTTTATCCCCATGAATTTTGCTTAATTCACAAATTGCTTCTCTCACTTACTTACCTCTGTACCTTGCTGCCCAGATACTGGTATCTCATTGAAGGGCAGAGAAAGCAGTCGTAGATCCTTCCTCTGGACTTTCTCTGGCCCTATTACCAACTTCCTTCTAATTGTGTGGCCAAAATCTGGCAAACCATAATGGAGGTGAAAGAATGAATGAAAGGATCAGAGGGGAAGTAGCAATGGTTGTCTTGTGTTACATTAAAGATCTGTAAGTAGTCTTTAGGATGCAGAAAGGAAATGCAATGGCTGGTTGGCAATATTACTGCAGACAAGTTGATGATATTGTTTAAGCCAAGGTCTATATATAGAAAATAGGTGGCTTTTTAAACACACACACGCACATTATGATTTTTATTGTCAAGGGATATTTTAAGGAAGCAAAATATGAAGGCTGGCACACAGCTGTAGAATAGAAGCTTATGCCAAATCCATCTAAAGTAAACATAAAAGAACCTAACACAAGCTAATACAAACTGATCATAGTAAAACTAGTACAATTAGAACTGCCAGTGAAATTCTATCTCAAGTGAATTTGGTCGGTTGAACTGAAGCAAAACACCGAGTAAAGCCTGAAAAGCTTTGCTTGCTAGTTAAATTTTTCAAGTTGATGTAAAGTTATCTGGTGGTGTAACATAATCTGTAATAAGAGTAAACATGTGCCTCATTTATATTGCACCAAGCATTTGAAATGCTATATGTAGATTGTCTTTACAATCTTCCCAACTCCCCCATTTCCCTACTTCTATGTTTGAGTATGCAAAATCATTCTTCCTAGAATAATTGTCTTCTTCAGAATTGGAAAAATCATCTAGAAATACATTAGCATTTGAGTGACCTGTTAATTGTCTTATGACCCTTCACCTCTCATTTCCAGATCAGATCAACATAGGCCAAGTCTTGCATTCTGCTGGTATGTGAGATAAGGGCAAGAAATTGTGTAGGCTGTGCTAATGAATGACCTGCTTAAGAGCAGAAGAGCAATGAAAATGAGTCATACAGTCAGTCATGACATATTATGAAGGTGGCCATAGGAGATGCTAAATCCAGATGAGTCTAGCAAAAGCAATTTACTGTTGAAACTGAATACTACTGATAGGGCAGGTCACAAGACAAACACTAGAAGAACAGGGGGTTGCTGGAACGAGTCTGCTAATTCCCCGCATACATTTTCAGAGAACATTAAAAGACCCAGTGGTGCTCCTCCACGTGAGGGAGATACTTTAGCCCAATCAAAGCCCTCCCTGCCATATGTAGAAACTGTGTGTGCGCGCATGTGTGTGGACATCAAGTCACCTATTTGACTTATGCAACTCCACAAATTCATAAGATTTTCTTAGGCAAGGAATACTTCAAGGTGATTTTGTCAGTTCTTTCCTCTCAAATGTAGCCTACAGCACCTGGCATTCGTTGGTGGTTTCCCATCCAAATACTAACCAGGGCTGACCTTGTCTGGTTTCCAAGATCACAGAATTTAAGAATCAGGTGTTAAATTTAAAAAAGTGTTATGTCTTATAGTTGTTTCTCAAAAATAACTAAAACAAAAAACTTCCGTTCACAACTGTAAACTTAGTCACAGTACAAACCAATTATCTTACAGAACAACATCTGCTGCGTTCATAAATTTACAGAAGTAGTTGCTCCATTTATACATCAAAATCATACAAATCTAATGATATTCACTCAAGTTGTGAGTGTGTTACCTCACACTGCATAGCCCAACCTCTGTTTCAAGCACAAAGTAAATCAAACTTCTCCTAGTGATATATAGGAACCCTCCATGATGCACTTGCTGCATAATTATAAATAGCTCAATGGCAGTCCAAGTTACCAAAGATAAGAGCAGACTTAAATCATGTAGCACAATGGTTCTTAACCTTTTCTTTACAGGACCTCCTGCAAATATAATTTGTTGTCAGGGACTTCCAAGACTTAACTCAAGATTTAAATATTTACATTTAGATCTATCTATCTATCTATCTATCTATCTATCTATCTATCTATCTATCTATCTATCTATCTATCTATCTATCTATCTATCTATCTATGACTTCTGGAGACTAGGATTCAAAACCCTGCT
Source organism: Iguana delicatissima (assembly GCA_948472985.1). Classification (NCBI taxonomy): domain Eukaryota; kingdom Metazoa; phylum Chordata; class Lepidosauria; order Squamata; family Iguanidae; genus Iguana; species Iguana delicatissima. The sequence continues at coordinate 164,855 of CAOKZL010002398.1, read as the reverse complement.
CAGATACTGGGTGACCTTGGGCAAGTCACATTCTGTCAGCCTCAGAGGAACGCAAAGGTAAACCTGCTCTGAACAAATCTTGCCAAAAAACTCCCTGTGATAAGTTCACCCTGGGATTGCCCTAAGTCAGAAGTGACTTGAAGGCACACAGCAAGAAAGTGCTACTGAAAGGGGAAAGTTCTTTCTAGCCATCATTTTTCTCCCCTTCGAAAAATAAGTTATGGCAGCCCTGAGGTGAACCTATCATGTGGGTTTTCTTGTCAAGATTTGTTACCTTTGCCTTTTACTGGGACTGCAAGAATATGATTTGCCTGAGGTCACTTAGTGGGTTTCCATGGGCAAGTGGAGATTCAGACCCTGGTCATGGCACATGGCAGTGGGGTATGTGTACAAGTACCAAAACTACTCCCTTGTTTGCAAACAAGAGAGCAGTTTGAGTTCTCATGCATGCCTGTGTCTGTGTCCCTTTCACACCCAGCAGTGGGGGTGGGCACAGAGGGACATGGCGGAAGGTGTGTGCATGCGCCCAACTGCTCCCTTGTTTGCAAATGAGAGCAGTTTGGGTTTGCACATGCACCTGCCACCAGGACACCAGGTTAAGAACCACTGATGTAGTGAATCAAGCAGTGAGGTAGCATATTGGCAGACAAGCAAACCAGAATCAGTACATGAAAATCATATAAACTTAATGATATTCAGAATGATATGATGACCCTAAAGCTAACCTATCACAGGGTTTTCTGGAGCTGTGAGCATATGACATGCCCACGTTCCCCCAGTGGGTTTCCATGGCCAAACAGGAAATAGAACCCCGGTCGCCAGGGCGGTACGCCATTTCTGCACTACACCCTTATAATGCTATTATTCCACTTTCAACATCCTATGGAATCCTGGGGTTTGGAAACCCCAGAATTCCATAGGATGTTGAAAGTGGAATAATCGCGCTATAAGAGTGTAGTGCAGAAAATGTCGTAGTCCAAAGCTCAAACCACTGGACCACATACTGTGGAGAAACATTTGTTATTTCCTGCAACTGGAAGAAAGCTACATTAATTATTTGTCCTTACATACAAGGATGCAATAGTGGGGTTTATAACACTAGGCCTGACCAGTGGATATAGGGGTAAGGCTAGTATTGGCTTATATGCACCTGCTCCTAGATGCTTCCCCCACCCCATGTGTGTAGGTCATGTGGAAGCATTCTCTCCCCCACAAAAAAGATTTTCTGTATGTGACTTTAACATGATGGATGTACAGGCTTCAGTCATGCAATTACAAGCATTTTGTTTTCAACGTAAGGCTTAATTAGGGTTGTCATCTGCTCAGAAAAAGAACAGTGGCCTGACTTCTTCTGTTTGTTTAGTCAAGGTTGAAAATGCACAGAAAACATCATGGGTAAGAATTGAAATATTTAATGTCTTTGAAGCTCAGAGGCTTCAGCTTGGAGTGGTGGTGGAAAAAATCAAGTGGATCTGCTGATAGATTGGGACAGTGGATCTACCAGCCACTCTTGTGTTCAAAGAAGTATAGATGGTGTCATTATTATTTAATTGTTTATTATTGTTAGCCAGTCTGAAAGAGGAGATGCTAGTGGGTGGGATTTTTTTTCTGTCTGTCTATCTCACCTTTATATAGAATATTATGATAATTCCCTTTAAGGGTAGTTTTTAGGGAAAATGAGTTATCTTTGCTGAACATATCCTGCTCTTGTAGGCTCTGGCATTGCTGTACTCTGTTTTAGGCTAATTCTCATTGGGACTGTAGGCCATAGTGTGTGCATCTGATATTCCAATCTTCTTGGACAAGAAAGGGTGCTGGGCCAGGTGGAGGACTATCAGAGACTGCAGGTCTCAGGCCAGAGAGATTGTAGCCATTTTCAGATGCTTTTCCAGTTGCCAAGTTTGCCCAAATGATTCATGTCATGGTTTGATCAAGCCTTAATTACTATAGTGCCTCTTCTGTGGGGCTTATGTTGTTGTTGTGTGTCTTCAAGTCATTTCTGAATTATGATGACCCTAAGGCTTACTTATCATGGGGTTTTCTGGGGCTGAGAGTATATGATGTATCCAAGATCACCTAGTGGCTTTTCATGGCTGAGCAGGGAATCAAACCCTGGTCTGCAGGGTCCAATATTCAGTCCAATGTCCAGTCCAGTGTTCAAACCACTACACTACGCTGGGGCTATACTTGGAGATAATCCGAAAAGTGCAATTTGTGCACAATGGAGACCTAGAATGACTGCAGAGCCTTGGCTCATATTACACTTATTCTATGCCAGTTACATTGGTCTGTGGGGCTCATTTGAATGTGTTGAAGAAGCATTTCACTGATTTATAGATTCAGTATTATTTTTATGCTTTTTGGGGGGGTATTCAGATGATGAACAATTGGAGAGAGCTGACTCCTATCTCTTGGGGTGCATGTTGCTGCAAACTATAGCTGACTTGCTTCTCCCAAGAACTTTTCCCACTTTCTTTTACTGTCGTCGTCGTCATTGTCATCATCATCAATTTATTTACATAGCACCATCACTGTACATGGTGTTTTACAAGTAAAAGAACAGTAATACAGTCCCTTGCATATGATGCTCCAAATGTGGTTGGACAGCCCCTCCCATCATTTTTTTTACCTTTAGGTATGCTGGTTAGGCCTGAGAGAGGTTACAGTCCAACAATGTCTGGAGGGCCACAGGTTGCCCACCCCTGCTTTATGACCTTGAGAATTAATGAATTGAATTGCAAGGAGAGGGAAAGCCCAGATTTGTCCAGATGCTGAATTTTTCAGCCTATGTCAGTCCCAGTGTTTGTGGTGTATGTGGCATGTCATGGAGAGCACCAGGGCTGTGAATCCTATGGCACAACTGGGAGCATGGGAAACAGACCTTTGTTTCCTCATAGGTGCAGGATCCTTTTGCATTGTTAAATAAGGCACATGTACTACAGGGAAACAATGGTACCTGCAAACATGTTCTCCATTCAGTCCTTAAGGCTGCAGTCCTAAATACTTTTAGTAGGAATAAGAGTCTTTAAATATAGTGAGGCTTACTTCTGAGTAAATGTGCCTAGCTCCATGCTACACATTGTTCCACGTGGTTCACCAAAGAGAGAGCCCTAACTGTATCTACTCTATAACAGTCTCATTTGCTGCATGGAGTATCATAGAGTTGAAGGGATGACAAGGGCCATCCAGTCCAACCCCTTGCCATGCAGGAATATACAGCTAAAGCAATCCTGAGAGATGGCCATCCAACCTCTGTTTAAATACCTCCTAAGAAGGAGAGTCCACCACCATTTTCAGTAGCCCATTCCACAGCTGAGCAGATTTTACATAAAGAAGTTCTTCCTGATGCTTAGGTAGAATCCCTTTCCTTATAATTTGAATCTACTTGTTTGTGTTCCAGGCTCTGGAACAGCAAGGTTGCTTCATCTTCTACATGACCTCTTCTCAGATGAAGATGGATGTCATGTCCTCTCTCAGTCTTCTCTTCTCCAAACTAAACATAACCTGCTCCCTCATTTCTTCCTCATAAGCCTTGGTTCCAGATCTTTGATCATCTTGGTTGCCCTTCTCTGGACATGTTCCAGCTTGTCAATATCCTTCTTGAACTGAGCTGAAAAGGCCAATGTATATCTGCTCAGAAACAAGTTTCAGTGGAGGCCCTGAGGCTTAAGTAAGAATATATACCAGGAGTGGGCATCTTCTAGCATGGAGGGGCCACAAATGAACTGAGCCCACTTGAGGGCCATACCTTAGTCCTGATGCCGCCATCCCACTGAAATGTGGAATGGAGGCAAAAGTGGCAGTGGAACCTTATAACAAGATGGGGCCTACGGGCGGCATGCATTAGGACTGCACCCTAACGTGTAAGACTGCAACCTCAGAGGAAGAGTAGTGCATGGATAAACCAAAGGAAATAGATGTGTTCTGTTCTGCATTGCCAGGTAACTTCATTGGTAGAAATTTACCTGACTATTCCTATCTCTTTTAGTGGCATTATTTTATTTTTATTAGCATTGTTTCTGAAGTTTAGTAAGTGCTGTATAGAGATTAAAAGAAAGAAAGTCTGCCTTTGGGCTTCCAGTCTAATAGACACAATAAAAAAGAGGGAGAGAAGAGAACATATGTTTACGTTTGTGTGAATTCTAATAGAATAATAATATGGCTAATGGGTCGGATATGTCCTTTAATTTAGCCTTGCAGCTATTTCGCTATTGTCAGTACAGCTATTTTAATTTACAAAATTTACTTTCCAATCCCATTTCATTTTGTATCTCTACATTATCATCCACTTACCATGGCAAGAGATAAAAGTTTTAACAAGGTATACAGTTTTAATAATAACATTTATTGTGTGCTAGCTGAAGTGTACTTGGCCCTATCCACATCTGTTCCTAATACCACAAAAGGTGTCCATGGGACATTTGTTTTCCTGCTTCCTCCCTTTTTAACCCAGGAATCTTTCGAGTAGTACCTTAGAAATGCCTCTCTTGTTCTCCTGCTCTTTTTTAAAACCTAGAAATTTTAGCAGAAGTGTTTCATCAGAGAGCTTTCTTCTGTTTCCTAGCTGAATTGTACTCAGCAGTGCTCAAGTCTATTCCTAATCCCTCGAAGAACTGCATGTGGCCTTCTCTCCTGTCTCATTTTAATCTCAGGAATCTTACTAGCAGTACCCCAAAGACCTCGCTCTCATTTTTCTCCTTTTTTAATCTCAGGAGAGTGAGTAGTAGTGCCTCAGCCCTTTCCTATTTTCCTAACTTAGCACTTAGAGAGCCTTCTACTGTTCTATAGTCCTTAAAAAAAATTCCCAGTGCAAAACCTCTGCAAAATTTCAAAGTGTCTACAATGATTTCCAGACGAATCATGGCTGCCCCCTCTTTGCTGCTAACAGAACCCCCTCCCATTTGGATTTTCAGCTTTCAACTCAATATTGCATCTTAGATCACATAAATAAATAAACAAACAAACAAACAAACAAACAAACAAATAAATAAATAAATAAATTTGAGATGTCTAGCAGAGTATCCTGATGAATTATGGCTACCACAGTCAGAGAGATAGACATTCATCAGCCTTTGTTCTTACATAATCTGCAAATATCCAGACAACTTCACATACTTGATCTCAGAAATCTTCTCCACAGCCATGTAAAGTAGGTGAGCATTATCCTCACTGAAAGTAAAAGAAGTGGGAAAACTGATACTGACAATTAGTAGTTTTACAAAGATCATTCAGAATGTTCTGGCCTACAGGTTTGGCCAATAATCAGAGCCAGTGTAGTACAGTGGCTAGAGTGTTGAACTAGGAATGGAAAATCAAGGTTGGAGTCCTCTCCAGGTTGAAGTCACCTTGCATTAGGCACTTTCTCTCAGTCTGACCTACCTCGCAAGGTTGTTGTGAAGATAATGTGTGAAGGAAGAGTCCATGTGTGCCACTTTCAACTCACTTGAAGAAAAGGTGGGATATAAATATATATAACTAGTAAAATAAAATTGGTATTTGTTCGTGTACTCTAGACAAGAGGCCATCTATAGTCAGGATGAGAAACTATTGTTAGGACAGAATATGGAGAAACAGAATGTTTCCAAATGACAGGGGGATCAGACAAGGCTGCATTTTTATCACCCTATCTGTTTAATCTGTATGCTGAATGTATCCTATGCAAAACTGGATTAGACTCTGAGGAAGGAGGTGTGAAAACTGGAAGAAGGAATATCTATAATTTATGATATGCAGATGGCACCATACTACCAGTAGAAAATAGCAAAGACTTGGAATGATTACTCAAGAAAGGGAAAAAAAGTACAAAGGCAGGTTTATAATTGAACATTAAAAACAAAAAACAAAAAAAGAAAAATAATGACCACAGACAAGTTATATAACTTTAAAGTAGATTATGAAGGGATTGAAAGAGTTCAAGATTTTCCATACCTTGGCTCGGTCATTAATCAGAATGGAGATTGTAGTCAAGAAATCAGAAGAAGACTAGGACTTGGAAAGACAGCTATGAAGGAACTAGACAAGATCCTGAAGTGTAAAGATATATCATTGAATACTGAAGTCAGGATTGTCCATGCCATTGTATTTTCATTTTTTATAAATGGTTGTGAAAACTAGACAGTGAAGAACACTAGTAAGAAGAGATATCTCGTTTGAAATGTGATGCTTGAAGAGAGTTCTGCTGATATCATGACCTGCCAAAAAGACAAATAAATGGGTCCTAGCATGAATCAAGCCTGAGCTTTTCCTAGAAGCCAAGAGGACTACATTGAGACTGTCATACTTTGGACATATCGTGTGAAGGCATGAATCACTAGAAAAGACAATAACGCTTGGCAAGGTGGAAGGCAGTAGGAAAAGAGGAAGACCAGATTACAGATACATAGAGTCAACCAAGGAAGCCAAAGTCCTGAGCTTGCAAGACCTGAGTGGGACTGTTGATGAGAGGGTGACTTGGTGATTCCTCAGTCACAGAGTCTCCATAAGTTGAAGCTGAAGTTGACTTGAGTGCCATAACAGCAACAAATTTGTCAGTGTTAATGTGCTTACACTCTTGAGGCTAACAAATCTAACATAAGCTCCACTTTCATTTCCTAATGTTAAAACATTTGTATAAATGAAAGCTGGTGTGATGTCATGACTAGAGAGCTAGGCTAGTACAAGAGAGATCTAAGTTCAAGTCCTCATTTTTAAAAATTTACCATAGAAGACACACTGGCATATGAGATGCACCTCATTTTCAAATAGTATTTTTCGGGGGAAAAGTGAGTCTTAGGCCATTTCCACACAAGGCTGCTATAACGCTATGATTCCACTTTATTTTTTTAAAGAAATTTTTATTAATATTTCACACTTACAAAATAACTGGATATACACCACTATTATGGATATATTCAACCCCTCCCCCACTTTCATATTTATATTCCTCAGTTGAGTTATACCTTATCTTCCATTTTTACAGAAGAAAATTTCCTGTTTCATCCTCTGATAGATTTATATTTTTAACCAGTCCATTACCCCTTTCCATTCCCTTTCAAAGTTCTGGATAGGTTTGTTTTTCAAAAAAATTGCTAATTTTTCAGTCTCTACCATACCCAGGACTTTTAATTAGCATTCTTCTAAACTGATTTCTTTCTTTTCTTTCCAATGTTGGGCATATGTCAACCTTGCTGCCGTAATCAAATACAGCAGTATCTTCTGGTGTCTTCTGATCTCCCTATTCGGACCTAACATATTTAATAAATAAAATTCCGAAATCATTTCAAAATTCACTTTACAAAATTTTTGAATTTCATCATGTATCCCCTTCCAAAATTTCTTTGCCATCTTTTTAAGTCCACCACATATGAAAGAAGGACCCCACCTTCTAACCACATTTCCAACACTTTGCATCCCCATTTTTAGTTATTTTTTGTAATCTCTCTAGGGTCATATACCATCTATGCAACATCTTATAAAAGTTTTTTCTTAGATTGAAATTTGGCGTAAATTTTATATCTACTTTCCAAGCTTTTTCCCAAGCTTCTAGTTCAATTGGGCACCTCACCTTCTGGGCACCCAGTCACTTCTGAGCCTTTTGGCTAAGATCAAGTGTAGATTCCACTTTCAACATTGGCTGCCCCCCCAAACTGCAAACCCCAGGATTCCATAGGATGTTGAAAGTGGAATCATAGCACTATAACTGTCTTGTGCAGAAATGGTCTTATACATCAGCAAATACAGTATGCCTTTCTCCTTATGCAAGACCCAAGTGCATTGATCTATGAAATCTAATGGGCAGCTTTGTGAGTTGGTCACCTCTCTGAGCTAGCCTACCTTTACAAGGTAGTTATGAACATAAAGAATGGGATGAACCATCCATCCTTTGGAAGAAATGGGGAATAAAAGTTGACTTAAAAGGCATCTTCCTCTACTGGGAACTACCACAAGAGGGCACCCATGTATTTTGCAAAAAATCCACAAACTCTACCTTGTCCCAAAATTGTATGCTGAGAGCATAACTTGGCATCAACTATTGTTTTTGGGTTTGTGCGGCCACTCTCACTTGTCAGACAATTGAACTATATTTTGAAATTCTTGCAAAACACTGTCACAGATGAATATATAGATTTTTTCCTCCCTCGGTTGAGGTGCTATTTCATTATCTCAGCATGGCAGCTACAAAGATGGATGATAATCTTTATAATTTGGGTATGCTAAATGTGTGGCAGTGCAGATACACTTGCTGGCTTTATGAAGCTCTCCCCCTCACGGGGCCAAGGGAGAATTTTAGTATGAAATTAAAATGGACCTATAAACATTCCATCTCTCTGTCTTCTTTTGACAAGGTCAGTTGTTTTTGTTCAGAGGCCTGGAACACTTATTGACAAGATCATTAGTTGCTATATGTAGGATGATCACTACCACTGCTTGTATCTCTAACTGATGACAACATTAACAAGCTCCGTAATAAGAGGATAAATGATCAGATAATACAAATTTGCATAGTCACGAAAGTGTCCATGTAGTTAAACATTTGGAATGAATGAATGCATCATTTAATACTTTCAGCCTAGCAATTGCTACACTTTTTGTATCTGAAGTAAGTAATGAATTATTCAGTTGACATGTCTTTTTTAAAAAAGCAGATCCTTGCCTTGCTCCCAGGTATTGCTAACACAATGAGCTCATGTTAAAATTAATTGTGTTTCTCTTATCTTAGGCCTCCTTGACAATGTCTTGCATGGTTCCAGTTTTCATGCTGCTACTGCAAATGCCATTTAGCTTCTAAATAAACACGAGAAAGAGAGAGAGGGAGAAACAGACAACAAGCCTCTCAGTAGCTATTGGGCATATCTTTCTTCTGAATTTGCTGCATTTGATATGTTGATGTTTTGTGAGAAAGATGAACCACTTTGTGTTATTACAAATCAGCCAGAGTAGGACGGTGTTTTAATGGGACTTTTTGGCAGATTTTTGGCTTCTCTCTTCCTTACTGAATATACCATGTTATGTCTGAAGTCATTTTTCACAAAACACTGTAGCTGCCTTCCTATTACGCATGTGTGTATGTGTGCCATCAAGTTGCCTGTTGACTTATGACCATCCCATGAATTTCATAGGGTTTTCTTAGGCAAGGAATACTTCGAGGTGCCTTCCCCTGAAATATAGCCTACAGCACCTGGTATTTGTTGGTGGTCCTCCATCCAATTACTAGCCTGGGCTGACCCTGCTTAACTTCCAGGACCAGATGGGATCTGGTGCCTGGTATTTACGTCAGGATAAACCGACTTAGGAACTTATAAAGATGAATTGTGTCATTGGGCAACATCTGTATTCTCCAAAAGGGAGCAGAGCCATAGCTATGTGTCTGGGACCATTGTACAATTGGGATCAGCATTATACCCATTGCACAATGCCCACCCACTGTGTATTGGGGCATCTTGCACAGTGTCTCATTGCATGATGGAAGCCCTTGTTGTACAGTTGGACACTGTACAAGACATTCCGATATGCATCATAGCAATTCACTACAAAGGCTGTATATCGTGTCAAGCATGTCGCTACATCATCATAAAGTTGCATGCTGTAAAGTTGCATCTTAGCCTGCACTTGAAAACTGCTCATAGTCATGCTTTACTCAAATGTATTCGCTTCAGTTCACATCTCTTCAGTCAAATTTGTTACTGGAATGCCTTATTTGGTGGGGGTTGGCGGGGATACTATTTCTTCCCCAACACCATTATAGAACAGGATTTTAGGGATGATCTGAAAAATTCCATTTTAGCTGTGTCATATCAGGATGCATTTATTCTCATTTTGTTGAGGAACTAAGCTGGTTAGGTGACTGAAAGGAAACAAAAGCATGAGTATGTTGGTCCTCATGAGTACAGCTGTCATCTTTCAAAGCATTTACCTCTGCATGGTTCAGTTATCGTTAGTCAGATCACTTCATAGGAAATGGCATAAGGACTGCAGAGCTGATGCAGTTGTTCTGGAACTGTCACAACTAAAGTGAACAAATAGTATAATGATTCTTTATTAAAGTGGATCTGATCCAAAACTAGGGTTGCTACCTAAGTCATGGAGGTGCTGCAACCAAAAAAAAGAAAAAAAGAAAAAAGAAAATCAATGGCTTTATAATAATATGATTTCAAATCTCTCCCTTTCTTTCTTTCTTTTTAAAAATTTGCTAAGCTTTTGCTCACTCTAAGCCATCTATCCCATTTAAGCCTGCTTTAACTTTAAGCTTTTAAAATTTTGCTAGATATACATAAACTAGCAAGATAAAAACATCAATGAATCCCATGATACCCCAAAACCTAACAAATTTATTAAGCATAAATAGTTATGTTGTTAAGCCATAAGATAAGATCAACTTTACAATGTAAGTCCCATAAGCCAGGGAGAACTTGGCTGAAGAAATACTTGGCTGTAGAATATACCAGTGCCATCTAATTCTTTATCTATTTAGGGAAGTGTGCGTGTGGTGGGGTAAATGCAGGCTGTTTCTAGGCAATGAACTGATTTTCAGGTGGATAAGCCTTGTTGCCATGTGACTCAACCACACTGAGATGTGTTGGCTTTCTTCCATGACAGCTACAAGGTCTGAGACAAGGAATGAAGTGGCTCAGTTCCAGCCACTCCAGGCTTTTTCTCCATTAAGAACTTGAGAAGAGCTCTGCTGATTCAGTCGAAAGGTCCATGGCAGTCCAACATTCTGTTCCCACTGTGGCTAATAAATCGCCAGCAGCAGGAACCAAGTGCAATTTCAGGTTCCATCTCACAGTTTCCAGCAATGAATATATGGAGGAGCACTCTCTCTCTGATACTGGAGGGATATGAAGCTGCTCTGATTAGTAGCTGTTATTGGCTCCATCTTCATCTATCCAGTCTCCTTTTAAGGCCGACTAAGTTGGTATTCATAACTACACCATGTGACAGAAAATGCCAAAGTTTAACTAACTCTAAATATGTTTCCTGGATTTGAAGATACCAAATTTGCAACAATAGGAGAAACTCTAACAAGAGGGAGCTGTGGACTGGGCCTGAAGTCTTTCAGGTTTTAACTTCCAACAAATATGAAACTCTTTCATTTGGACAACATTTGGAACGTTTTACCTATACAGCACCTAATTTTTTTCTAGATGTAACTGTACAGAAACTTCTTGAGATATCCAATGTTGTCTACCTAAGAAAGGGGCAGTTAGCTTCACACAGGACAGGGCAGCCTGGACCTCAAGGGAAGTTACCTTTCCATTGCTAATGGTATTGAAATGTTATCACCTTTTTGAAAAATGTTCTTTGTTCCTTGTTCCCCACATGGCCAAGAAAGCGAATGGCCTCTGCCTGCACTGAGATGCCTTTGGAACAACTGAATGACCGCAGATGCAACATCTGTTGTAGGAGGCCTGTGAATTTAATATCATCACATTTTTCACCTTGTATGATTTTTTAAATATCTGTTGCTTGATGAAGAGGCCAGTGGAGGTTCAAAAGCTTGTATAATGTATTTTCCACATTTTGATTGGCGCAATAAGGGTATCACTCTTTTGAGAATATTGTATTTATTTTGCTGCATTCCAACATGGATAACCCTGAATACGTTTCCACAGTTTAACTATGTGTTGTATAAAAATGTACTTCATCTTATCTGTTTTGAATCTCCCACTGTTAATTCTTTCAGCATTTTGTCCCCCACAGTCCCTTTTGTGTTTTCTCCCAGGGGCTGATGAGTTGCTTTAGAACAAAACATGTGGTCTGGGATCCCTGACACTGTACAGCTTCAGAATGCCTGTGAGGAAAGGTTGGACAGAACCTAAGTCCAAATAAAATATACATGATGTAAACTAAAGTTTGCACCTGGGAATGACAGTGGATGATGCAATCCCATGTAATACCTGCATGAGTCATTTGGTTGTGTAACCAAGGGCAGGAAGGTTGCATCATACCTCTAGCAAGGGCTGCTAGAGTTGCATCAGCAATGGCTGTATATAAGGGGGGGTGTTCTAGCCCTCTATGCCCTCTTGTTGTCTGGTGAGTGGCCGGAGGCTATGTTCTGCATGCTATTGAATGCTGAAAACTCTGTTGGAGTCTTGTATATACTGTATGTATTGTAACTCAAGAGTAAACACCTCCTGTTGGAAGATAACATTTGCGTGGGAGTATTTTTCCTGGCTTCAGGGCTTTTGCTGCTAATGTTAATACTCTGCTGGGATGCTTCAAGCTGTGTGAGTAAACTCTGCTGTATGGTGATTTTTAAACACTTGACTCTGGTGAACTGTCTTTTTGCCAGAGCTCAGTGCTGGAGGGAAGTTCTACTGGGGTTTTTGTGTAGCACCCATCATCCACCATCCCTCTGACATGTCCAAGGCTGAGGATCATGCAAGAGATAATGGCCTGACTCCTGCTGGTTAATTCAATCCAAAGAAGACCCATTGACTCATTTGTTGAAAGGTGAGTCAAGATGTAGATAAATTCAGTTGATTCAGTGGGTCTACTCTAGTCAGGACTAACAATACAACTCAGACCATTATGTCCCATACAACTGTTTCCTGCATAATTCTCTTCATCTATTGGCATCCACATCTGCCTCAAATGACTCTTGTACAGGGATTCTATGAAGCTGTGGCTAAAAATAATGTAGACAGGGACTCAATGAAGAATAACAATTTCTTGTTTCTCCTGTACACATAATTTTGTCTCTTTCAAGGACAGAAGGGTACAACTTTTTGGGGTCATCAAGGATCATGATGTAGAGTTGAATGTCTCATTTCCATGTATGTATATATACACGCAGTTGTTCCTACTGGGAAGGAATGGAGCTTGATATGAATAACTTTTTTTTTAAGTTGGTTGGGAAACAGAAATCTCTTTTAATTGGGAGGAAACAGGCAGGAATGGGATTTGGCAGTATGGTGAGGAAGAATTGGTAGTAGGGAACAGTGGTGGATGCTTTTGGGGAGGAGGATATGAGGACTTAGTGGCTCATGGATGTTATGGCTCTGTTCTAGATTCTAGATAAGCCATGGACTTCCTAGATCATAGTGAGCTGCAGTTCCTCACTGGGAAATAAGAAATATTGAGCTCAGTAGAACTTAACTACTGAGTAGATATGCTGAAGATAAGACTGTTAATTGCTGAGCTACTACATTATATTACTTGTTAATGCAGCAGTCTTACTTATGCACTTAATGTTACCATGGATGATTGTGGCAGAGCAGAGTTGGGCAACTTTCTGGCATTGGGGGACTGTGGTCTCTCTTCCAGAACCCACTCAGGGCCAATCCCTTGTGACATCTCAAAAACCTACTAGAGCCTGTGAACCATGATTGCACTATGATTTTCACATGGTTTCTGCTGTGAAACATGGTTCTCCGTGTGGCTTGTCCACAGCAGAATTGCTGGGATTCTCCTAGCAATAGCAGTGACCACTGGAAAGAGGGAGAGAAATGGGCAGGGGAATATGTGTTCTACATGCTGTGTGGGTTGTCCATCTCTGTAACAGACAATGTGTTGAGGGGGAAAGGTCATAGCTCAGGGCCTTTCTGCACTACTCTGTTATAGTGCTATTATTCTACTTTCAATGACTATGGAATCCTGGGGTTTGCAGTTTAGGGAGGGTCATGGCCTCAGTAAACTACAAACCCCAGAATTCCACAGGATGTTGAAAGTAGAATAATATCACTATAACAGTGTAGTGTAGAAAGGCTCACTGTGACAGAGCATCATGTCAAAATATCAATGACTAGACATTGGCCATTTCTGCACTATACTGTTATAGTGTTATTATATCACTTTCCTTTTTTTTTTAAACAAAACACAATTTGTATTATAGCAGGTTTTCAGCTTGTAGTAGAAAGATACAAACTTATACAATAGTTTTAAGATAGGTAACCTTGCTAATACGCCACACAAATTTTGCAGTGTTACATATTTGTTACAACTGCTTAACCTTGAACCAAGTAGAAAAGCACTCTCTACATCTGCTGAATTTCAGAGCCAAGCTTTTCCTCACTCACATTACAACCATGTTCAGAAACTCCACTCCAATGCACTGAAAATCAATATTCTGTACTAGAGTTTAAATAACATTATAGGAGGGGGGAAAGTTAAATGCTTTCATGGTAAAAAAAAAAAAAATGCCATGTGTTATTCCAGTCTATGAACTTTTGAGATTGTCTATTTGCTTTAACACATATCTTATGTCACTTCAGGATATAACAATTTTGACTATAGTTATACATTAAAAAAGTTATAGAAGGCTGTCAAATTGGCAGGTGTATCAGCTTTTTTATATATAATACAGCCATTTATTTAAATAAGGCTTTTTTAGATTGTTCTAGTTACTAAAGAATTTAAAAAATCCACACAAGTCCTAAAAAGCAATTGCTTACATTGAAGACCGCTATCTTTTCCTGCACCAGGAACAAATACTAAGGAAATAGCATTTGTGTGTGCAAATCAGCAAAACAAACACTGGAGGAAGCTCTTGAAATGATATGCCATCAGCTTTCATTCTTATTCTTTCAGGGGAAGCCAACTTCTAGAGTCTAAAGTAACAAATTCTAATACCAAGAACACCTGTCATGTATTCCAAATAAAAATATGTACAGCATAGTAATAGTATGCAATATGCAAAACCTTTGTGTTGCTGATGGCAACTTGTAACCCTTTCCCCTGTATTCACATGTGTATTTCTATTAAAACAATTACATCACCCAAGCTTGTCAGTTTTAAGGAGACATGTTAAGTCAGAATTTGTATATCTTTGTGTAGGAGGTCCATTCATTTGTCTCTGGACTGTAGACTTCAACTGTGTTCAGAAATTCATTGCCATCAAATTCTCCTACTGCATAGATAGTGTTGGCCACTGTTGCAAATCCAGCATTGATTCTGGGAGTTGTCATGCTGCTTACCATCTTCCATTCGTTCTTAGCAGGGTCATACAGCTAACTGCATGTGAACCATCAAAACCACCACTAACAAAGAGTTTTTCATCAAGTACAGCTACACCAGCTCCATAGCTAGGCACGTTCATAGGTGCAATTAGTGTCCAAGTATTGTTTTCTGGATTGTAACGTTCCACACTATTAAGGCAATTCCAAGACTCAGCTCCTCCAATAATATATAAATATCCATCAACCTTACATACAGCAGATTGATGCCTACGAATGTTGAGTGAAGCACAGTTTGTCCAAGATTTTGTTACAGGATCAAAGACATCACAGTATTTCAATCCTTTCTGGCCATAAGGATCTGTACACCAATGATGTACAGCTTTCCATTCGGGGCAAATACTCCAAATGCCCCCTAATGCCTAGACGTATATAACACAGCTTGAGTTGACATAGGCCGTTTCTGCCCTACACTGTTCTAGTGCTATTATTGCACTTTCAACATCCTGTGGAATTCTGGGGTTTGTAGTTTACTGAGGGCAAAGAGCTCTCTGGCTGAGAATGCCCCTCCCTAAACTACAAACCCCAGGATTCCACAGGATGATGAAAGTGGAATAATAGTACTATAACAGTGTAGGGTGGAAATGGCCATTGTTTTAGCTGTTGAAGAAGAGGCAGGAGCAGGGACAACAAAGTGCACTATGACTTCAGGCTGTCTTTAGCCTATTTTTCTTCCCCTTTGCAAGCAATCAGAGCTCTCGTAAAAGCCTGCCCCTTCCCCAGAAGCCTACTGGTCGTTGATTGTGGTTGCTTGCGGGGGGGGGGGGAGGGACAAAGAGGCAAAATGAGGTGACAGAAGGAGACAAAAGGGGAAACTGTGTCTTCTTTTGGCTCTGGTTCTACCCATGCTGGTGTTAGCTTTTGTTTCCCACCCTCATGCACCCTTACCCTCCAAATTTCCCTTGATGAAACACCTGACTGGAAAAAAAATGTTTGCTATAAAGATGGGTGACTCTAATGTCAGTGTGGTGGTGAATGTCCCTCTGCTTTTAGTCCAAAATTTAAAGCATCTTTCCCCAAAATAGATATAACACCTTAGATTGCTTCTTCAAAGCTTGGGTTATATACAAGAAAGAAGCTGAAATTCTGGATCAGGAGTCATATTGCACATGCATAACTATGATATGTCTCCTGTCCACTCTCTCAAACCCAACTTTTCTCTGCTGCAGCATCTCCAACATGTCCATTTCCTGGCCAGGGAGGAGCAGCAGAGAAGTGGTGGTGGTGGGGGATTTTGGTGACTGCGTGGTCAGTATAGAATTCTGAATAACAATCTTAAAAAAAAAAAAGAATTATGATGGTGTAAGATGGACTCCAGCCATTGTAACTCACTAACAAGATGTTAAGCAGAGATATTCACTGCCCCCTTGACACTGGAACCAGCAGCCTAAACAATTCTAGGGGTTAAAAAAGGGATAATTTTAAACTCTCTAGTCAAGGACATGTTCTTGATCTCTGTTGCTTCTCCTCCTCCCCTGCCCTTTATTATCCTTTATATTATTGTTATGGCTTTTTAGGACATGTTCTTGATCTCTGTTGCTTCTCCTCCTCCCCTGCCCTTTATTATCCTTTATATTATTGTTATGACTTTTTAGGCTCAACAGTAACTTGAGCTTGGCTGCTTATTTTACTTTCTACTGTTGTTCTTCAACATTGTTTTTTCCCCTCCCAAATATGTATGCGTTTGAGCCAGTGTTAGCCCAAAGTAAAGCCATTAAAGCAGTAGGTTTGTCATATCATTGGTACTAAGTGTTTCACATTGAAGCTATTGCTCAGAAGCTGTCAGAAGCTGCTTTGAAAGAGCTGAGAACATTTTCATATGAACAGCCACACTTCAAAGAAAAACACTCTTGATTTTTTTTGAAAGAAATGATAAAATAACCATTTTCCCCAGGCCTGTGGACACAGACATAACTCACGAGAGATAAAGCTTTAAATGACTTATGTAAATGGAATGACAAGTGGATTCAATGTTATAATGAAATCAAATTGAAGCTAAAGTTGGATGATTTGACCTTGGACATGGAAGTTTTTTTATTATTATTATCATCGTTACAAAATAAGTTTGAAAGCATGCCAGATGATCTTCTACTTATTATTGTTTTTGTAGAGGGTGTAGAGTGTATCTGATGACATTTATACATACACACAGCTGTTAGGTCCTAAGAGAGATAATTTTGATTCAAGAGAACACTTTACTTATGGTTTATTAATTCCCGTAAGCTGCAGCTTATTGGCAGAGAAATTGTTCTTTGAAGAGTACAGCTATTTTAGCCACCCGACTCACTTTTTATTTACTCTTCTTCAGAACACTAGCAGCATCTCCATCCTGCTTTCCCGTCTCATAGGATTTAAGTTTTCTACTTTCTTTTATCATAGTTATAATGCTTGATAAGGCAGTGTGACAAGCAATTGAGTCCATAGTTGTTTTACACAGTTGTCCTGTTTAAAACATGCTCTTACTCCATCTACCAAACCAGGGCTTTAGAAAAAGAAAAAGTGGAACCACACATGGAATCTGCAGTTCTGGAAAATAAAAAGTACAGTCCTAAAAAACTGTTGTGCAAAAGTTGTATATGTGAACTGTGGCATTTCCTTGATTATTTTTTCCCCCCAGGGCCTGCTACATTTCAAACAATTCTTTTCACTTCAGGAGTGTCTTTTCTTGTTGTGTGCCTTCAAGCTGTTTCTGACTTACGGTGACCCTAAAATGAACCTATCGTGGGGTTGTCTGGGGACTGAGCCTGTGTGATGTGTCCAAGGTGACTCAGTGGATTTCCATGGTGTCTCTTGAGTGTCAGTTCACCAGCTTGGGCAAATATGTTCACATTCTCATGTTTGGGTTTATCTTAATTTTTTTTTATCTTAATAAAATGTTTGTATCCCACCAACAACATGGGACATCAAAGGGGTATATATATTAACATATACATGAAACTGCTGGGAGAGATTGTCTGGAGTTTTGAGGTCAGGTGACACCACTGATAACCCAGCTCTGTTACCTCTTTTCACCTAATTCCAGGGAAGCTGTTCTGTGCCTGGCAGTGGTAATAGACTTCATGAGGGTGAACAATTTGAAGCTTAATTCGGAGAAGATAGAAATGCTCCTGGTCATTTGAAATACAGGGCTGGGAAGAAGGATCCAGCCTGTGCTACATGGAGTTACAATCCCATGGAAGATGCAGGTTCACAGTTTGGGGGTGCTTCTGGATTCAGCCCTGATGTAGATGCTCACATTTCAGCAGTGACCAGAAGTGCTTTTGCAAAGTTAAAGCTAGTTCATCAACAGCCCCTTCCTAGAAAAGTTGGATCTGGTCATGGTAATACACACTTTGTTAACATCCCATTTGGATTACTGTAATGTACCTTACATGGGGTTACCTTAAAAGTGCTCAGAAACTTTGGCTGGTCCAAAGAACTGGAACCAGATTGCTAACTGGGACTGGTAACAGGAAACACACAAGTTCCTTGTTGCAGCAGCTCCTCTGGCTGCTTGTATGTTTCCAGGCACAATTCAAAGTGCTGGTAGTGACCTATAAAGCCTGATACAACTTGGGGCCAGGTTATTTGAAAGATCATGTCTCCCTTTATGAGCTCATTGGAGCTCTGAGATCTTCGAGAGAGGCCCTTCTCTCTGTACCACCAGCTTCTTGGTCTCATTTGGTAGGAACAAGGGAAAGGCCCTTCTCAGTGCCTGCTCCCAGACTTTGGACATTCCTCCCTCAGAAGGTCTGCGTCGCTCCATCCTTGCTGTCCTTCCACCAGTGGTTGGGATTGGCTTTCACTGATGTGCTGTGTTGTTCTGAGATTTGCGTATAATCTTTTAATCAATCTTAATGGTTTCAACTTTATAAATTGTTTAACTGCATTTAAAAGGCAGGGTATAAATGAGTAAAATAAATAGATACAATAAAATCTGTTTAATTGCAAATGATTTAAGATGGAAGAAATAATTTAAACACATTAAGATCATATTAAACAATTTGACAAGTTAAAAGCAAGATAGTGTAAAAGGAATCAAAATGGATTAAAACATTTTAAAACCACATGCAAGGTCCCCAAAGCTACTTTTTTTACTTGGCACCAGAATGACACCCGTGTTAGTACCAATTAGGCTTCCTGGGTGAGCGTATGCTGCCACCAGGATTCATTTCACTCTGCCCAGGGGTAGTATTAGGATTCCATATTAACTGCCATGGTTCCTCCCTATGGGATCTTGGGATTGGCAGTGTAGGGAAGGGCCATTAGAATCCTCAGCCATAGAGCTCCTGTGGTGACTGACCAAACTACAAATCCCAGGATTCCATAAGATACAAACATGGCAGCTAAACAGAATCAGAGTGTTATAGTTGTATAGCTCAAAAGATATTTACATAGACACAACTTTCAGTATCAAAAATATATAATTCTGATAGACACACCAATAGATCACATAATTGTCTTACTACCACAAACGATGATTTTATGCCTCTCGGAACAAGCAAAGGACTCAGGAAAACATTTAGCTGTTTAATGGGAAGAATTTCTGCTATAAAAATGAATGTGTTACCCAGATTACTTTTTCTATTTCAGAATCTACCAATCATTATAAATGACAAACCATTTAAAGATTGGAAGAGGGACTTGACTAAATTTATATGGGAGCAAAAGAAACCAAGAATAAAATGGAAGTTATTAACAGAAAGAAAAGAACAAGGGGGTATTGGACTACCCGATTTGAGATTATATCATAAAGCTTGTGGACTATTGTGGATAAAAGAATGGGTAATGTTACAGGATGAAAAGCTACTAAGTTTAGAAGGGGCAGGAAAGTGATTGGGATGGCACTCCTATATGTATTATGAGAAATATAAGATAGATAAAGACTTCCAAAACCACTATTTAAGAAGGGCGCTTTTGACAAACGGGTTAAAGTTTAAGAAAACATATTATGTAAGAATACCACAATGGATATCTCCACATGAGGCGCTTTTTGGCAGATGGAGAGATTCTCATGAGAGATGGATAAGATACAATAATATATTAAGTGAAAAGCATAATGAATTAGTGTTGAAATCCAGAGAAGAATTAGAATTGCTAGGGCAAATGAAAGAAAGATACATTATGGATAAAAATACGGAAGGTATTGAATCAGAACTGAAAGAGGATTTATTTCGGAAGATAATTTTTGAATCACAGAAACAGAGAATTTCAAAGCTATATGATTTGTTATTAACGAGAGAATTAGAAACAGAGCAAGCGAAAGAGGCTATGGTGAAATGGACTAAAAATTTCGGATATGAGATTCAAATGGAACATTGGGAGAGTAGCTGGAGAGAAGTGAATAGATTTACAGTTGCACAAAATCTGAAAGAAAACTATCTTAAAATGTTATATAGATGGCATTTGGATCCTGTTAAATTAAGCAAAATATATAAGATAGAAAATAATAAGAGCTGGAAGTGCAATAAGGATAATGGTACTTATTTTCACATATGGTGGACTTGCGATAAAGCGCAAAAATTTTGGAAAAAAATTCATAGCGAAATGATAGGTATCTTAAAAATTAATTTACCGTTTACACCAGAATTGTTTTTATTGAACATGACTTATAAGATAGAGCAAGAGGTTAAAAGAAAGCATTGGCAAGTTATACTTTATATGATTACTGCAGCGAGATTGCTTTTTGCACAGAGATGGAAGAATAATGATGCACCCCAAATATTTGAATGGTTGTTAAAAGTTGTAGAGATGAAAAATATGGATAAATTAACTGGGATGATTCAGGGAAAAATGCATGGAAACTTTGAAGAAAAATGGAGAAAGCTTGAGGAGCATTTAGAAGAAGCTAAAGTTGGAAACTAAGTGAGAGAAGGGAAGGGATTCTCCGAACTTAGAAGATAGACATATTCCTGTCAAGAATAAAGGTTAAAAATATGGAATGATAGGGGATTAAAGCAAAACGGACTAATAAAATAATGGAAATGCATATTGGGGTACCCATTATAGGGTAGTAAAGAAGAGAAAGGGTTTATGATTTACGTGAAAAGAACTGGGGATAGGTGAACCTAGGAAGTGAAATTGAGAAAAGAAGATGGAAAAGAAGATAAGGGGAATCTTCGCAGTAGAAACGACAACTTGGATGTATGCAGATGTGATGATTGTATGGTTTATAGGTATGTAAATATTTCTGTGAATGTATAATTCTTGCTGTTGGGTATGAAAGGGGGATGATTGTTATTTATTTTGTGTTTTAATTGATTAATAAAGCATCTTTAAAAAAAAAAGAAAAAGAAAACATTTAGCTGTCTGCTCCCCAACATTTCTACTTCCATTGTTGCAGCTTGACAGAATAATGACAAAACTCTTCACATGCCTAAATATTTTTTTTCTGATATTGCAGCACCAATAACTATCAGGACTTGCACATTCCCTACGGCAGTGACAAAACGGTAAGTGTGAGTTTTTAAAGGGAACAAAGAGTTAGTTTTTTTTTACAGCCCTGGGTGCTATATATTTATATCTGTATCTGATTCCCTTCCACCCTCCAGCACATAAATACCTGGTTACTGATTGTATTAGTAGAATATACTCATACTCTACTATAGATGGTTATACTAAATAACTATACTTTATGGCATCCTTCACATTCACTCTTAATCGTATCAGTTTTAGATATGCTTTCCCTGCCCCTTATAACAGGATTTCTCTCAACTGTCTTCTCCTCACTGTCCTCTCCTAAGCCTTTTCTACTTAGAATCATAGAATCATAGAAATGTAGAGTTGGAAGAGACCACATGGGCCATCTAGTCCAACCCCCTGCAATGCAGGATACTTAAACTGTACTTTTCCCTGTTACTCCTTTAGCCAAACGCCATCCATATGCAAATTTGTCCCCTTTGTCAATCACTCCACAATTGTCCATCCACAACCAGCTGGGATTATTCAGGCAATTCTGATAGACACACCAATAGATCACATAATTGTCTTACTACCACAAATGATGATTTTGTGCCTCTCAGAACAAGCAAAGGACTCAGGAAAACATTTAGCTGTCTGCTCCCCAACATTTCTACTTCCATTGTTGCAGCCTGACAGAGTAATGACCAAAACTCTTCACATGCTTAAATACTTTTTTTCTGATGTGCAGAAAATGTGCTAGAAAGAATACCCTGTCGTTAAGAGTTGTTGTGAGCTGGGGTCTCTTTTTCTCTGTTTGAGCACCTGGTTTTTCTTCAGCCAAAACAAAGTTTTGTCTGAGATTGAGATGCCTCCTGCATGAAGTCTGAATATAACACTCTTCTGCATTCATGCCATCAAATTCCCAGGTCTGAGAATTTTCTTTTATTTTGTACAGGTTTTTCAAAGCCATCAAATGTGAATGCACACAACAAAGCAAGGGTGTGCACCCATGCACATGCATACATGTACACATACTTATAGAAAATGCACAGTGTGAGTTCCTGTGTGCAAAATACAAGGGAAGACCACTGTGTAATTCCATTTTTTTTCTTTATTTAAAAAAAAACTTTGCATCAGGGTATTCTCAACAGAGCTTAGGAAGAAATGTTTTTAGACTATGGCTACCTACAATCAATCTCTCAGCTTGGCCACTGGACATGTTGCCTGTGTGGCTTTGAAAGTTACAGTTCAAAAAAGTAACTTTGTCCCAAGGCAAAGTGTAAAGCATTAGCATACTCACAGCACATCTGGCATATCTGCAGTGCATCTGACATAGACTGTTGACGTGCTAACACTGCATGCAAATGCTCCATGGTACATGTAAGCACTTTTTCAATGGAACAGCAGCTGCAGGAGATACCAGCTGGGTAAGTGCTTTTCCCAGTGGCTTTGCCACATTTAATTTGGCCCTGACTCTCTGAAGGACCTGCTACATAAGCCTTGTAAATTGTCTACAGTCTGCTGAGATCTTTCCCTTGGCTGACTCTGCATTGACATGCCACTGTGCAGCAGTTACTC
Organism: Iguana delicatissima; assembly: GCA_948472985.1. Classification (NCBI taxonomy): domain Eukaryota; kingdom Metazoa; phylum Chordata; class Lepidosauria; order Squamata; family Iguanidae; genus Iguana; species Iguana delicatissima. Next base: position 141,963 of record CAOKZL010002398.1, on the reverse strand, counting down.
ACATCATCCGGGGCCAACTGTAGTGAGTCGGAAAAAAACAACAACAGAGAGAGAGAAAAGCTTTTCCAGGGAAAAGCTGGAGAGCATCACAGGGGAAAGCTGGCCCTTAGCTCAGGACTGTACAAACTGTATATTAGTTATACAGCACTAGCTGGTATGGCCATTTGAGTCATGATGTGAGTGTATTTTAAAATATCCCAGTCAGATTTTATCATGAATATATGAACCAACTGAACCAACACATGGCAGAGATGGCCAAAGTTCTTCTTTTTGTTGACTTTGAGGCAATAGCGTTTCACTAACACATCAGTGTAGGTTTAATTTCGGCTTCAACTTTTTGACTTTCTATAGCTGCTTCAGGCAATGTGCTTTCAGCATACAAAGCAGAGGATTCTGCACTAAAATAAGTATGTGACACTTGCTATCATTTAGAAAAGAGAGAGTAATTTACAAAGGCACCTCCCTTCCCATATTTGCTCATATTTGAAACTGAAAGATGGTAAGTGAAAGCAAATCTGTTCTTTTTCTGAAAGGTGTTATTTTGGAAAACTGCACATTTAATGATGCAGAGAGCCCAGCAAATCCCGCTGCAATATTCATTCTTGTTTGGATCGTTCAACAGCTGACACTTAATAGTAGTCATGACATATTAGCATTATGAAGCCTATTTTCTAAAGCATCCACCATGGGATCCTTGTCTAGGGAAGATAACAGGATGAGGCTAAACTGTTTGTTAACAAGAAAGTCTGGGCGCAGCATTCTTGCAGAAGAAGGAATATGTCATCTGTTTTTGTTTCTCTTTTTAATATCAGCCTCTTCGTGCTTATTTTAGTTTAATTTTGGAGAAAAGAGAGGAAGCAAGGGGAAGGGAATCAGTACAATTCCTGATTTTTTTTTAAAAAAAATGAACAGCAACAGATAACTGATTTTCATTATTAATTTTCCCACATTTCTTGCAAAGTATGCACAGATTGTAGTCATGTTCTTGGCATTTTTGTATCTTGTCAATAACACATTGTAAGGTTTGCATTCTGCCATTATCACTAGAAACAGAAAAGAAAAATAGAACATCACATGCAGCTGTTGCTGGATGTATCTCAACTGTAAGTCTATGAAGGGTTTGGGGTTTTTTAGTGACTGGGTTTGACATAAAAAGGCACTGTGTATCCTGATTAGTACGTTCCTTTCATTTCAAGGATTTGCATCAAATCTATATTCTGTCCCAGCATAAAAATTTCAGCAACTACATTTGGTTTATTTAGATGTTTCTATACTGTTTTTCCTTCCAATAACTTACACCTTAAACCATTCTGCACCTGCAAGTATAAAATTATTCTATGTCCTGCCATACCTGCCTAACAAACCACTAAATAAGTTGCACTTGCTTCCTCTAATTTGTGCCACATGACAGTTGTGATTCCAGCGCAATCTAAATGCAACACAGAACTTCTTGTTAGGTGAAGACCTCAGCAACTGGCCAAATACTGTAAAAAGGGATTAATGTAATTCCTCAATATTTCAGCTTGAATCAAATCAGACAAGAAGCTAAAGGCATCAAATGAGCATCATGACATGTTGGAAATACAGGAGGACCTTCAAATTAAGAAATTAGAAATTGAACTCAAGTTCTGTCAAGATAATTTTGGGTCTTTGTGGCAATGTATCACTGCAGCCGTTTCCGCACTACACTGTTATAGTGTTATTATTCCGCTTTCAACATCCTGTGGAATCCTGGGGTTTGCAGTTTAGGGAGGGGTATTCAGAATTCTCAGCCAGAGAGCTCTTTGGCCTCAGGAAACTACAAACCCCAGAACTCCACAGGATGTTGAAACTGGATTAAAAGCACTATAACAGTGTAATGGGGAAATGGCCTGTGATATCCAGAACTTGCTGTGATCATAAAGTACTTCTCATGTGATTTAGAGTCAGTTTATGAATAATCTTTCCAACCTGATTCCCTCTCTCCATTTTTATCCTCAGATTGATTATGTGAGGTAAGAATAAAGATAGCTCCACTAGATCAAACCAAAGCCTGTCTAATTTAGTGTTCTGTTCCTCACACCGTGCTTAAATAGATCCCCCATTTTAAGAAGATCACAAAAAGACAGGAGCACATTAGCACCCCCACCCTCAAGTTCCCGAGTACCTGCTGTTCAGAACTGTATTGTCTTTGATACGAGAGGTATCTGCATCCTCACCAGTAACCACTGATAGGTTTATCCTCCATTAATTTATCAAATTACCCCTTAAAATATGAATTGGTGTTCACCACTACATTTTGCAAGTGATGTAATGGAAAATTTTGAAACATAGGAACTTATTAGCGAAAGTTCCCATAATCATGTCTCCAGAGAAGGAGGCAACTGTGTTAAGGACAACACACCTGAGCTAACAGTGTTCATCTCTGTCAGGAGCAGGTATTTTGTAAAGTTAACAGTTCTTAATAATCCAGGGTTTCATGAAATGTCATTAGGAGTCTTGTGAGAGAACAGGGTTTAAAAAAAATTCTTTTTTTGTCTGTAGATACAATAATTCTTATTCAGCTCTTAGGAGAGTTGAAAATTATTTCAAGGATTCCTCCAGAGTAAAAATGTTGAGAAAGGTGTAATACTCTATGGCCATTTCCGCACTACACTGTTATAGTGTTATTATTTCACTTTCAACATCCTGTGGTAATCTGGGGTTTGTAGTTTACTGAGGCCCAAGAGCTCTCTGGCTGAGAATTCCAAAGGCCCCTCCCTAAATTGCAGACCCCAGGATTCCACAGGATGTTGAAAGTGGAATAATAACACTACAACAGTGTAGTGTGGAAATGGCCTATGTAAGACCGACCCAACCCAAACTGACTTGGATAGTAAGATGGATAGCTCAAAACAATATATGGTTGCTTGGACAAATAATCCCTCCCTTGCCCCCAGCTATTGGTCAATTTTAGTTAAACTCAGGCCCTTTCTGCACAAGGGAGATACATCACTGTAGCATCATTGCATCACGAATACATCTGCACGTCAAACTAGTTTGATGTGGTTCTATTGTTTGTTCCGCACATGTTCAGCTCTTAGCATGGTTCACTTCATTGTGAAACCAGTGTAATATAAAAATGGAAAAACTCCGATGCAAACCAACCACAATGGTACCGCTGCATTTTTTCTTACATGCAGAAGCATTACATTGATTCACACCACAGAAGTGGGCATTGAATTGACCAATCAGCGGCAGAAGAGTAGGGGAAGGAGGAGAATAAGAGTTCCAGGAGAATTGACGATGCGGAAGCTACAAATGATTTTCTCCACTTTACTTCGACAGAAACTGGAGGGCGAGCAAATAGGAATCAGGGTAAGTCGGAATAAAAAACACTGCTCATAAAATGAGGTGAAACGCTCCTCCACTCTAGTGCGGAAACGGCCTCAGAAGAAACAGGAAAGTGTGTGGTATTGACATTATTATCCCTTGCCCATCAAAAAGCCTTTGTGCTTTGAGCCTGCAAGCCTTGACTCCACTTCGGCTGCATTTTGCAGTATCAAACTCCATCGTCCAGTCATCTGCTCTCTGAAGAAGTGCTTGCTTTCATCTGCCTTGAACCTTCTACCGTTCAGTTTCACTGGATGATCCTGGTTCCTATGATCCTGGGATATCATTATGAGTTGTTATGAAAAAGCAAGAAAAATTGAGCAGAAGAAGGGGGAAAAAAAGCAAACCGATTGTCTGGTTTCAAAACAATTCAAACTGCATAATTTAAAATTCCCTTTTTTCTCCTCTGCTTGGCTTTGGTGGAGTGACAAAAAAGAGCTTACAAAACTTAAAATCTCTCTATAGTCCTTTGTATTTAGCATTCCACAATATCCAGTGTGTTAACAGCAGTAGCAGCTGGTGTCAATAGGGCAATGAATCTGGATTTAGTGTGACCTTTAAATGAACTGTCCAAGGGGTTGAATCCATTTTGGGAACAAGGTTCCTCACCTTTTGAATATCATCTCCCCTAAAACTGTGCCTTGTTTACAGGTGGTCCAGAGGAGCCACCCATAATTTTCATAAAGTTTAAAATCATCATGATTATTGGTCTTTATTAAATATATCTTATACAATTCTTAAGAGGACCCCCTTCCCTTTTAAAATAAGAAACCCACTACTGAATTAAAAAAAAACACACAGCTGGACCGTTTGTATCTTCAATCTTGTGAATGTCAGACTACTCCACTTTAATTCGATCTCACAATTCGTGATCAAAGCAACACACCTGGGGGCTAAGCACTTCTCTAACCTTGCCATTTTGGAACCGGTGTGGTGTTTCAGCTACAGTATTACATTGGCACCTGGGAGATGCAGATTCTAGTGCCCATTTTCCGTGGAACTCCCTGTGTCACTGTGGGCCAATCACTCAGTCTCAGTGTGATCTACCCTCACATAGTTGTTGTGAGGGCAAAGACAGGAGGATAGCCATGGATGGCAACTTGAGTTCATTGACCAGAAATATAACTGGGGGCTTTTCTGCACTGTACTGTTACAGTGCTATTATTCCACTTTCAGTGTCCTCTGGAATCCTGGGGTTTGTAGTTTAGGGAGGGGCATTTAGAATTCTCTCTTTGGCCTCAGTAAACTACAAGCCCCAGAATTCCATAGGATGTTGAAACTGGAATAATAGCACTATAACAGTGTAGTGTGGAAAGGGCCTAAGAAAATAGATAGTATTTCAGAAAGTTGCTCATCTCAAAATAGCTTGTTTGAAAAGCCATCAGAATACACAGGATGCCAGGGCCACACTAAGGTTTTCCTAGGGCCTAGGCTCACCTCCTCACCTTGCCTCAACATACCATGAGAGATGAAAATATAAAATATCCTTACTTTGAAATTTTGTTTTCCTTCTCAGTTATTGTAATTTTTTTCTTAATCCTGTTTTTGTAGGTCCTAAGATTTTCACAGGCCCTAGGCACTGTGCCTAAGTTCCTTATGGATAAGGCAGCCCTGTGGGACGTGTTTCATTCAATTTTATTTTAACCAGGTATTGCAGCAATCCCATGGGACCAAATTCATCTGCTTATTCCTTTTAAAATCAGCAAATATAGAACTTCTTGTCGTCATGTTGACTCTAAATGCTTCAGTAAATTATAATTGTTTTCAATCTTCATAAAGATTAATGGGCATTTTAAAAATAAAGAGCTTATAAATACAATGTTGATTGCAGAGATATAAGATATTGTAAATTGAGTTTGGCAGGTCTTCTTCATGGAAAAGTTAACGTCTACTATTAAATCAAAAAAGAGAAAGAAGGAAGAAGATAAATTTTGCACATGTTATCCAGCATGCTAATATAAAATGGAAATAATAGGACCATTTAGTCACTCATCTATGGCAAGACATTTCTTGAACTAGATAGATATAGTTGTAATGAGAACAAGATCTGGAGAAGAAATAAGAACTGGAAAAGTAGAGGATTGATAAATTATAATGAATGGTATAATTTGATATAGACATAGAGAAGCAATGCCATAGTGTTTTCATTTTGTTGTGCTTTTGGATTATGTTTTTTTGTCTTTGCTTTTGCTTTGTTGTTCAGTTTACTTCTGTTCTGCTTTGTTTGAAATGTAGTGCTCATTGTCTGTTGGATTAATGCAAAATAAAATAAAAATCAAGTTTGAAAAAAAATCCCTAAGAATACTGCAATTTGTGATCTGGTTTAGAAAGAGCAGAGGAGAGAAGAGTCCTTGTAACAGAAATCTGTAAACCAAAGGATCAAGAGGTGTGCATCTGGTATAATATCTGTTGAAATATAAGTTATCTCCAGTCATATGGGTTTTTTTTAGCTTAGCCCACTCTGATACTAACAATACGTTTTGAGATATGTTCATTTAATAATACTTTCTGATGGGAGAATAGTTTTGGATTGGACGAAGACATAAAGTAAGAAAAAAAAATAAGAATAAAGCAAGATTGTAAGTAATGCAATGTAATAAGGTAGCAAGGTAAAATAATAATGTAACAATGTAACAAAGTAGTAAGATAACAAAGCAATTGTCTAACAATGTAAGATGTAACAAATCCTTTGAGTAAGCAACAATTATGTATGAATAGAATGGAACACGCAGATTCAACTAGAAAACAAGCTTGGAAGTGGGGAGGTTTTTTTTTATTTTTAATTAAAATCTTTAATAAAAATATTTTAAAGAAAACACTTTCTGATGACCGTAATAAAAAGGGTTATATAGCCCAGTCTACACTTGAGTGGAAAGGTTTAGGAAGGCTTTAAAAAAAAAAAATTGGCATCTTTACCCATGAAGGGCGTTTTCTGTTTGCCATCCAAGACACCTGCTATCTTATAACCCATGCAGGCTGTCTGATGATGGACATGGTTACATTGAACTTAATGGATTGTGCAGCTGTTTCAAGTGACTGCATGAGCTATTTCTGCAGGATGCCCAGTGTTGCATAATAAATCAGACAGAAAAGGGTAATGATGGGGGAAAGTGACACTGATGACACCAATGACTTTTCCTTTTCTGTTTTGCAGCTCCGTTCTTTACAGAGCTGAGAAAACCTGTTAGGCCACTTCCACACTAGACTGTTATAGCGTGATGATTCCACTTTCAACATCCTATGGAATCCTGGGGTTTGCAGTTTCGGGAGGGGCCAGCCGGCCCCTCCCGAAACTGCAAACCCCAGGATTCCATAGGATGTTGAAAGTGGAATCATCGCGCTATAACAGTCTAGTGCGGAAATGGCTTTAGTCTGAACTAGAACAGAGCAGTTGTATTAGCTGTAATTGTTGACTTACTCAATTTGTACTTATACAATGAGTTTACTCAAGCTGGAAATACTGATTGGATGTAGGCCATAGAAGTGAAAATGGCTGAATCACACATGAATGCTCCGTATTTACTGACTACTGTAGCTGTTTATTTCCATTTCCAAACACTGCTTTTGGCAGTGTATATGACAAAAAAATGGACAATAAAAACAAAAGGTGCCAATAAATAATTCAATAGTCACAGATTAACTTGCATTCCCTCCATAAGAGATTAAGCTATGCAGGAAGATGGATTTGACTACATCAGATCACTGAGCACTATCTGCATTTCACTCAGATTTAAGACAGTTTTTTCCCTAACCTTCCCTAATGGTTTGCCATGTCAGGTGATTTCAGGGCTCAAACCTGAGCTCTAGGGGTGGTTCTCAGTGATCTTATTAAATGTGATAAATCAATTACAGATGCTTAGAACATTCCATTAAATTAAAAAAAAATTCTAGTTAGAAATGAAGTTTTTCCATGTCTGTACCGAGGAGCCCAATCTTTCTTAGATCTGTATTTAATACTTTGGCAATCACTGCTTTTAAGAACATATAGGAGATGTACTCCAGCCAAAGAAACTATCCCAAGCTCTGCTTTGAACAGAGTAAAGAACTCTTTGCCAGATCGGCTTTTCACACCTTTGCAAACACTGTTTTTTACAACACAAGGGAGTTGCAGTTCAATCAAATGAACTGTTTCTAATTAAAAACAAAAACAACTTTTTTCCAAACACTACTTTTAGTGGGTTGCTTCTGTTAACCAGGACTCCTCCCTTGTCACAGCTACTTTTTTTTTTACATATATATAGTTAAGTTATGGAATCCTCCCCCACCTTCCAAATCACCATCACCATCGTGATCACCATCATCATCATCTTCACAACCAACCACCACATTAACAGTCACCAAATTCACAAAAACTGTAGTCTGAAGAAGTAATGTTTCCAGGCTTTTGTATTCATGGCCGTAATGCATCTGAATGTGGAAGTCCCCCATAGCTTTTACAGCTTATAGCCTCTTTGAACAATCTCCTTTTAAGGTTATCAGAATGGTTAAATCCCCTTTTAAATGCATCAGATCTCATGACCATCACTAAAGCCCTTTCTGCAACGCACCTTTTTGCAGAGCTGGGGTGGGGGGATCGCATGAGCAGCCTCTAGCGAGAGGCTCTTGCGTGCTGGTTCCTTCAGCTCCACAGCTGCCGCCTGCTTGCATGAGAGCCCCGCCTCTTCCTTCCACAGGAAGGAAGTTTCCCAGGCTGCGCTGGGGCAGGAAGCACAAGCACTGCAGCTCCAGAACTCTGCACACACAACAAGTGCGTGCGTGGCCCCAGAGCGATGTGTGATCACGCATCATATTCGGCTCACAACCGAAAATGAAAAAGTGTGCGGTCAGCACCTGCCAGCCCCTGGAGCATCGCACAGTTGTGAGTGCATCATGTGGACCGCTCCTCACATTTGTGAGATGCTTGAGGGGCCCTTTCGCATGGCAAATGCTGTGCGAAAAGGGCTAAATCTTGTAGCTGTAATTCAAATAAATTCACTATGTGTTCTGTGTCAATATTTTCTACCACCAATCAGTTTCATTGGATAACCCTGCATTCTAAGATTCTGAGAGAGGGAAAAAACTCCTCCCCATAGTCTTTCTGTACACTGTGTATAATAGCTATCACATCCTGCTTTAATCTGTTATTTAAGTGAAGAAATCACAAATTCATTAGACCAGAGTTTGACAGCTATGATCCTCTAGGTCAGAGCTTTCCAAACTTTTCATGCTGGTGACACACTTTTTCGACATGCATCATTTCACGACACAGTAATTCAGCTTTACGAGCAAACCAGAGGTACCCAGAGGCATATCTAGGGTGGGTAAAGGCAGCCCCCAAATTCTGGCCTGCTACCATTGCCTTCACCAGGAAAGGCCCTAATGAGAGTGATGGCAGAGGCAAAGACAGACCTTTCCCACCCCGTCCTTCCCTGCTGCCATTGTTCTTTCCAGGGGAAGGCCCCAGCAAGAGCAATGGCAGTGGGCCAGGCTCAGGCGGGGAGGGACTTTCTCAGCCGGGGAGGTGACACACCAACACACTACAGGCAACACACTAATGTGTTGTGACACATTGTTTAGAAAGCACTGCTCTAGGTGTTTTTGGCTTATATCTCCTATAATTCCTCACTATTGCCTATATTGGCTAAGATTGATGGGGTGTAGATCAAAAATATTTGGAGAGTCGTGGTTGCACATCCTTGCATTAACTATTCCCATTGATGCTGGCAAGATTTGAAATGGGCTGTGAACATCTCCAGACTGATATCCCAAAGCAGAATGAAGGATTAAATGGCAAGTAAGGACCAATGTAAACAAAAGTGATATACACAGAGGCAAAACAAAACAAAATAAAACAAACAACAAGGGCCAAAACAACATAAAACCCCAAACAAACAATCTGGCCCGATAACACCAATGATGGGTTTGATGTAAACAGCTATCAAGGAAAGACATCTTTTGCTCATAGTAGAGTACTAGACATTGTTATTGACCTCAGAGTGAAGTGGCAGTGAAACAAACATATGCCATGCTGGAGAGTGTCAGGGAAAAGATGGAAAGGCAACTGCCAGTTATCGTAATGCACTTATACAAATCTATGGTGCAGTCACATTTTGGCATACTGTGTACGGTCACGGTGGCCCTATCTCAAAAAGGAAATTGGGCTGCAATATGCTTCTTCCAACTAAACTTTAAATAATACTAAGATGCTCCTTTCAAAACAGTTTTCCAGGTTTTAAAAATGTTCAATCCCTGGAGAATCCTCTTTGAGCTCAGGTGGAAAGTTCTTGAAAGTTTCATATTTTTATGCATATTCAAACATCATGTTTATTAAAAAGGCAGAGACTTTCAAATTCTAATCCAAATATTTGTTCCCAGAAGAGGTGGAAAACAAGAACAAATATATAGGAAAGGCTACTACAGAATACATATTGTATTACTGAAAATTTAAATAAGTTAAGACAAAATGAAGACATAGTCAGCACTCTAACAATTCTGCAGACATTTCTTATAAATTTTTTATAGCTTGGAATATGAACTTTGCAACTGATTCAGTTGGATTGGATTATGTATTCCATGACAAGGAAGGCAATGCATTGCCTTTAAAACCTTACTGGAAAGGGAATAATCAAAGGACAAGTAAACCTGGTTATTTCATCTGTACAAAATTTAAATGATAGCAATGAATAAACATAGAAATTATAAAGCAAGAAATAGGATGGCTATGTCCAATTCACATATGGCACACAATTAGTTCTTTTTTCCAGAATAGCTGAGAGGAGGATACTGGAACAAACTGGTATAAATGTTTTCCCATATTTGCAGGAAAGCAATGACTTTACATAGTTAATGGAGACTGCTAGTGGAAATGTAGCAACCTATAAATGTAGAGGAGAGTAAACTTTAATGGCGGATGTTAAGCTGTTTCACTTTGTATTCCAAGGGGAAAAAAATACTAGTATGAACTGTGTTTTCCAGAGAGTCCTTCATTCACTCTAATAAGAGTCTTCACACATTAAACTTAACAGGTCAGAAGTATGCTCCTAGAATAAAAATCTTGGCCAGTAAGTTGAAATAGACAGAGCTTCTAATGTGGGAACTGCCTGACGCCATGTATTTATCCATATTTATTTTTCACACTGCACAATTATAAGGCTTTATAATTATTCCACTTTAATTGCTATGTTTCCATCCTGTAGAATGCTGGCGTTTGTAGTTCGATGAGGCAATAGAGGAGCTTTCTGGCTGAGATTTCTAAATTTGCCTTTATAAATTGTGGAATCATAGACCTATAATTGTCTAGTGTAGTATAAAAGAACCCCAACAATTTTATACAAAACATGTTTTATGTATTTTATGTTGAAAAGGGGCAGCGACAACAACAAAATATGTCTATGTGTGTGCCCTCAGGTAGCCTGTTGACTTATGGGGACTTCATGAATTTCATAGGGTTTTCTTAGGCAAAGAATACTCAGAGGTAGTTTGCCATTCCCTTCCTCTGAACTATAGCCCAGAGCACCTGGCATTCTTTGGCAGTCCTTGTACTTAGCTTTTAATGAATTCTTTCTGATCCTGAGCTTCTTGAGCTGTCCTATTGCTTAGGCCCAGCTAGAGTAGACCCATTGCATAAATCATTGAATGGTGAGTCGACACTTACATAAATGCCACTGAGTCCTTGGGTCTACTCCAGTTGCTCGCTGGATGGATTAAAGAAATAACTGGAACAAATGCTAGGGTGGGTAAAAAAAACACATTGGTGTGTGTGTGTGTGCTTCTTTGCAGACAGCGCTGGTGGACCTATTATTAGGAAGAGTGAGGAAGTTGTCTCCAGGCATGGGATTTCCATGAAAAACAGGATAGGGTGCCTATACCGTTAATGGTTATGCAGAACTGGGAATTTCAACGGGTGGAGCTTGTGTGACAAGCAGCACCTACTGAAATACCCTCTTTCAAATACCTCCCATTAAAGATACAGGAGCCCTGTCCTGTTTTTCACACAGCAACCCTAGGTTGGCAGATGATAGAAAGCAGCAGCATATTATTGGAGGAGAATGCTATGTGCTACACAGCCTGCCCTGTACTGCCAGTGCTACTCAAAGTGGTGGCCTGTTGCCCAGTGCTAATCCAAAAGCCATCAGTTTGCCAATCTCTGGAGAGTGTCCAAGAAAAGAAGGAAACAATTGTTGCCAACAAACAACACGGAAGGGAAAAAATTAGCAGTCTCCTACTTTAGATAGCTTGAGATGCACTGCCTTAAGCTAACATGTTGCCCTCAGGGTACAGTCCCATCTTCAGGACTGGAGAAAGATTTAATTGCCTTTTGTCCATGGAGTGAAAGGAGTCCTTCCACTTGTATTTTGCTTCCAGAAGCAAAATGGATTGGCTAGCTCTGCCTGTAGAGGACTGTAAAATGCCAGAGTTTTTCTCTCTAGCTGACAAATGCCCAAGCTGCTATTTCTAACTAAAATCAAACTATCAATGAACTTGCTACAAGAACTAAGTTGTTTCTCTTCTTAACTAACACAATTGCTCTGTATGTACCATTCAAATGTGGATCACCCTGGCTGTATAATTTTTTGGAACAGTTTCTAGTCCTCATAATTGCATAAAAAAGTTGGAAATGTAAGGATAGTTGGCATCTTGGACCCCAAAGGGCTTCTAGGTATCAAAGAATGGAATTGCTTTGCATTTGTTCTTGTATACTTATCATGGCTCCATTTCTTTACAATCCATAATTCTCATTCCGATTATCATCTCTTTGTGCTGCAGTTTATCATATAACTCACTCCCACAGTAATTAAGTTTTGAAACTCTGCAATAAAGTTAGTAGAACACTTAGTCCCAAGGAGTGTGAAAAAGTCTTGGGATAATAATGCAAATCTTGGGTACCTGAGACAGATTGTGCCCAGATAATATTAATCTTATGGAAGTGTCTAGGCCTAATGAATTCAAGGAAAATAATGGAAATATGATGGATGACGCTGTTGGTGAGCTTAAGACAAAAAGACTTTCTCAGCTGGAAATGTATCACCTCTTGCACAGGTTATACAGTACATGAACATGGTTCACAGAGTACTTAAAACTGCCCTGTTTTTTGGCAGTAGAGATAGCTTTTTAATGTGTGATGTTAAGCTAGTGAATCATCCTTTGGAAAGCATTGTAAGGCCTACTAGTTTCTTTTAGCATCACATTGGTTTCATATCCTTCTTTGAAACTGTTCAGCGCAAAAGCTATATAGTTATGTCTTCACACTTGTGGTTGCTGTCCCATTTTACTACAGAATATAGTACAGAATACATAAAACATGTGTTATGTAAAATATTGGTGTGTTCAAATAAGTGTCATCAGGTAGCTCTTCTTATCTTCATATTAGTATACTGTCCTTCTGTCCCAATTTGTTGGGGACAGTCACAATGAATCCCCTGTCACCCTGCTTTTTCAGCTGCTCTGAAAATGTCCCTGTTTCTCTTTCTTCCTCCCACTTTCCCCTTTTCTCCTCAGCTTAACTGAATTGCTGAGTTCAGAGCACCAAAGCAGTTTGCCCTCCATTAACTTATCAAGGGGAAAGAGAAAGAAGGAAATAAAGTCCTGTTCTTCCCAGTAGGTACAGGTAAAAGAAGCTGCTGCAGCCTTGCCTCCCTTGTCTTTTTTTCCTCACTAATAACCTTGACCACACTGTGATGTTGTTTGACCAGACGCTTCAATTTTCATCTATGAAACGGTGAGGATTACGCACCAGTAGATTAGGCTGAGAAACAGTAACTTCTGTAAAGGACCCCAGTAATTTTCATGGATGAGAGGAATTTGAACCTACAGGTAATACTGTTGAAAGTATTATACAGCCTGTTCAAGTTTCCATGTCTGTAAGTTGCACATATTTTGTCCCTTAATAACACAGGTTAAACACAGATCTTTGTGAAGTTCCTTTTCTGGATTACAGCTCCCAGTATCACTCAGTCAGTATGGCTATGGCCATTACTGGAATCTGTAAGTCAAGTAATTTTGCCTCTGCCCCTAACCTGAACTGAGGCTCTTTTTGCACGCCGTTTCTTATGCATTGCGCAATTGCGAGAACTATTTCACATGAAGTCCTCACAATTGCACGATGCTCCCGAGGCCAGTAAGCAGTGATCATGCAATATATCATTTTTGGCTTCTTGCCAAAAATGATGCGCAATTGTGCATTGCTCCCGGGCCCCACATGCACTTACCTTACATGCGGCAGCGCCTCCAGAGACGTGGCCATTGCGCTTCCTCCCCCAGCGCAGCCTGGGAAAGTACCTGGCTGCGCTGTGGAAGGAAGAGGTGGAGCCCTCACGCTTCCTTCTGGCCAGCACGGAGCTGGTGCGGAGGACAAGCAGAGGGGATGTGAGTGCCTCTTGCAAGAGGCTTCTCGTGTGATCCCCATGCACCCACGTCAGTAAAAGGTAAGGTGCGAAAAGGGCCTGAGATTCAGAAATCTGTTTTGCAATTGACTTGCATTAGGAAATGCAAAATGGCTATTTCCCTCCACACATTAGGAAATACGGTAGACCCTAAATATGGACAACCTAGTTTTGGACAGGTGGCTTCAGGTACAGTGGATGAATAACTTCAGGGATTTTTGTGCTTGATGCCTATGAAGTATACTATTTTAAAAACAAAACAAAACAAAATAGCTTTTAAAAAGCTGCTGACCGATTGCTCTTGGCAATTCACTCTGACTTGTGCCCTAGTTCTGTATTACTAGTATTGGGGAACCTTACTACAGTACCTAGGGAATACACAACCTGTACAGTTAAGGAATTGCGCCAAAGAAGAGCAAAGGCAATGCAGGTCCAGACATACCAACAACAGCCTTTGGCAGAGGCAGGCAGACAGAAAAGCAGAACATTGTTTTTCAAGCAGTTCTCATTTCTTTGGCCCAGCTAAACTTGTTAAAATTTAATGATTAGATGTGAAAATGATAATGAAATGACAACTTATTTGAGGAGAATGTGCTTTTGTGTTATTCTACAAGTAGTCCAACAGGTTAGATTCAGCAATGGAACATAAGCAAGGGGTCACTGGAGGACAGAACCAGCATGATGTAGTGGGTTGAACGTTGGACAATGATCCTGGAAGCCAGGGTTTGATTCCCTGCTTGGCCATGGAAACCCACTGGGTGACCTTGTGTGAGTCACACACACTCAGGCCCTGAAAACCCTGTGATGGGTTTGCCTTAAATTGCCATAAGTTGGACATGACATGAAAGCACACAATAATAACACTACTAGAGGATGCTTTAGCAGCAGGCTAGCTGATGAGATTCCCTCTGATCCTTCTTAAGGCATTTGTTGATGTGGGCTAGCCTAGGAAAATTCCTTTTCATGCTTGTATAGCTTCCCCACCCCATTTCTTTCATAGTGGCCTTCCTAAGCCTCTTGTTTGGTGGGGAGGACAGGGAGTGCTGTTGCTCTCGGAGGATTTACTGCAACACTCATCATCTATAACTACCAAGTCCAAAGGGGAAGAGGGATGCTGGGAGCTGCATGCCACCACATCTGTGGAAACACTTATTTCCCACCTGATTTACATCTTCTTATAAACTATATGTAAATAAAAAATGAACATAAATTGAAGTTTTATTTGATGATATATCTTCATTGATCTGCTGCTTGTAACAGATTGTTGGAAGTGGTTTAATGTTTTTAGTTGCCAGTTCTTGCTACAGTTCATTATGTTGGCTACTCACAACTTGAGAAGCCAGAAACTGGCTAACATTTTCTAATACTTAGGAGGAAAAAAAATGCCCACATTCCCACATTCCAGACATACCAAACCAGCTCCTAGACAGATCTGGCCCAAATTTGAAACATATTAAACATTGTTGTTAGGATGGGCTCAAACAACATATTGGTTCATTCTGTCACCTCTACGCCCTTAAGAGGGACAGCTTTTTCTGAGAAGTAGGCAAAAATGACCAGACGTTTCTTGGTTCAAAGGCTGGTGACCAAGTTTATTAAGTACAAAAATAATATTATGAAAAGTTCTACTATAGTAGGGTGCTGGAAACTCCCTTTTAAAACTGAAAGTGAGGTCCAGAACAGCAAACAAAGGCACAGCATGGGCTATATACCCTCGCATCCAGGTGGACATCAGACACACCCACTTCAGCACTATTTCACCAATCACAAGTGACCTTTCCAAATTTCGCTAGGGTCCAATGAGGTAGTAACAGACACAAGGCAGTATGCGGGAGGGGCTAGGGTCTCCTGTTTACGTGACAACTCCTTAATTAGTGATGGAGATTGTCTTTCCCCCACTCACAGTTTGACAAGTAATTGTTCGTACATGATTAGCAAAGTCTACATGTAATAGTAGTTTCAGTTTCAGTGTCAGAGTATTTGCGTGTAAGAATGTTCTGGCATAGATTGCTCTTTAGAATTCTGACTTTCCCATTGATTTTTGGTCAGAAAAGATGCCATTAACAAAGGGATCAACAAGCGAGCCAGATAACATAATCTTGGAGTGGATGGAAAAGTAAAGGCACTGAGGAGATTTGCCTTCTGTTCAGCTTGCTTTGATTGCTCTTAAATGACAGTAACAACTAGCATTTTTACATAGTAAATTTTGCGTTTGTGCTCAAGGAGCTAACTGCCATCTACTGATTATAAAGGAAACGCTTTTTTAAAAAACATGGATTTTAAGAAATCTTTTAACGCCTATTGCTACACGCCGGCAATAAAAGCTAAGCAATACTTGGCTTTCCAGTCTGACATTTAATACATTTTAAAATTGTTTTAACAGATTTTAACACTATAGATCTTTTTTTTTCAAATAACACATACACCTGTACATATAAAAACGCATACACACTGATGTTTTTATATGTTTTTAATACGTTTGTTGTCATGTGGCATTAAGCCATTTCCAACTTAACAGTGATCCTAAGGCAAACCTATCACAGATTTTTTGGGGGGAAGGTAAGCTTTTGTCTCAGGTGCCAGCTGTTCATGCCAGGCAACAGAGTGCAGGGTCAGCAGGAGGCTATTTGCAGTCAACAGAGACACTAACAGTCAGCACAGCTTGTTTGTTCATGGTCCAGAAACCATCCAGAGGTCCAGGAATCCAGCCGGTAACACAGTCAGACAGTCCAAGGTCAGAAAATCCAGGCAAGCAACGAGCAGGGAGTCCAGAGAACACAAGACAAGGGCCGGCAACACACAAGTTGTTTCTGGTATTGAGCTACTGCTCTTTGCCTTCCTTAAGAAGGCTGGAGCCAGCTGGCTTCCATCCCAGCCTGATTAGCTGCTGGTCTGCTTGCTTCTGCGTGTCCTCCTTTGAGGCTGCTGTTCAGCTGGGGAAGCTGAGACCTGGGCCATGACAGCTTTCCCATGGGCTTCGCTGGAGGGTTTGTCATGGCCTCTCTCTGAGGCTGAGAGAGTATGATTTGCCCCAGGTCACCTAGTGGGTTTCCACTGCTGAGCAGAAATTCAAATCCTGATCTCTTAGAGCCTTAGTCCAACACTAAAGCCAGTATTGGGAAAAAGGCAGAATATAAACAGCAACAAGGGCACCTTGTCCCAGTGTAGCAAGGGCGATCCATACAAGAAAGCAACCATTTTACTTGCACCCCATATGCATCTGATGGTAGAGGGCTCTTTTTCAGGGTTTTGGAGGGACAGCAATGCCCTCGTCCAAGATTCTTCATTCTCCCCTCCACCAGAGTTCATTGTAGTTCTCCATTGAAAGCATGGGTCAGAATCCTCTTGGTCGCTTATGTTGGTGTAAGAAGGCTTTATGCCTGCATAAGTACTTTTTCAGCTTTGTGCAAGGAAGTATCTAGGACCTCCTCATGCAATGCCTTTTGCCTGGCAGCACAATGGTACCTAGATAAGTTTAGGGGGGACGACTGTATCCCAAAACTAGCTGACTGATACTGAACAACTGGGGGAGAGGATCAGCCTTCCTCCTCCCACATCCAAGAGGGCAGTGTCTGCTCCTCTTTCCTGGCTGCACAACAGCAGCCAGATAGTATCAGTGTTATACACTGTGCTCTACCCCTGGGCACTGCTTGGCCATGTACAGTGGGGGCGGGGGTAGAGTCATGCTGTCATTACTGGTTGCCATTGTGCAGGAGGAGGGAGCAGCTATCACCCTTCAGAGCTCCAGTGCAAGGACATTGGTAGAACTTCATGCTCCATCAGTGTCAAATAGGATTTTGGCTCCAATGTTGTGTGACTACTCAGCATGCTCAGTCCCCATTGGGCTATTTGAAAATTCTCCACCCTCACTGGTTTTTTCCTAAAGTTTTTTTTTTTGTGTGTGTGTGTATGTGTGTGTGCTTTTGGAGACTATGGGATTATCTTTACTATACCTGTACATGTAGGGTGCCATTTTGGCCATTTAAGGATGGATTCTTGGAGAATGAATTCACTGTTAATATAAATGGTATCCATTCATCTCTAAAACAGAAAAGCATCCCCACCTTTTGAAGTTTAAAATATGCAAATCAGAACTTAAATCTGAAAGTGTGCAAGTAAACAGGGCATAGGAACATTCTGTGGATACTCTTGCACTATCCAATTAATTTCACAGAAGATTTGGTGTGCTGTACCCTGGACCTAATGATTGCCCAGAGTTTTCTGGGGCTGTGATTGGCCATTTTTTCACAGTCTTTTCACCATGGGGATTCGTGAGGGTGTCTGGGTATTAATGAGACCATAGTAGATTCTATGGAGAGCCACAGGTGGCCTGCAAGCCACATTTTGCCTACCCTCACATTATCCACTGCCACTCATTGCTTAAGGTTATTTTTATTTTTCTAGAACTGATGAGACAATGGCATAAAACATGAGCAATTATATTCAGAAGGCCAAATAAAAATGCCCTTCATCTGAAACTACAAATAGTAACAATCATAGAATCATAGAATCATATGAATCATATGAACAAGAAGCCTTTCACCCATATCTCATAAAAATATTATATCACTCCCTTTTGTTACCTTATTTTTCAAAAGTAACTTTGTTGCTCCTTTGTTACAAAAAAGGAACTCGGTTAACAGTGTGACTCCCATGGTTTCATGGTGAGTTCTTTTCAAGGAGGATTTCAAGCTCCTCATCCCAGCTTCAGAGGACAAACGAACGATGCAGCTTTAGCCATTCAGTCTGATCTTTCCCTTTCCTCGACTTTACTGAAGCACTAACTGTAGGTTGCTCTTTTGTTGACTGATGGAGCTGTAGCAGCGTTCTGTAGCCTGGAGTGATGTCCACCAGTTCCTCGTTAATTAGGTTTTGGGGGAGGGCAGGCTCTTAGAGCGATGAGCAGCAACCTCTGCTGTTAAGGAAAGGGCCTCCACGGCTGGAAACCAGTGCTTTTTTACAGGCATGGACAGATGGAAATGCCAGGGGGTATATAAAACCCTTTTATTCATCTAGTAGTTGGTCATGCATTGTAACCTGAGAAGTGCAATATGGTTCCTGTGGACGATCTGCAGTACTAAGACCCATAATGAAAATAGCATGCGTTTATACCCTTTTTACAACTGCTGGTCTTGTTACACATTGTCAGAGGCACACATTTAACACAGTCCCATTGCTTTTCCATCTCGCAACCATCATCCCAATAATGAGGCCTCTGAAATGTTTAATGTATGGCACGGTGTGAGCAGTATTCTCTGCAACCGTGACCTTTACAATTCTTCACACTTGGATTGACTGGTCATTACCAATTCCCCCATTTAGAATCTGAAAGGTTGTTCATGGAAATCTGGAAAAAGAAGGTGTTTTTTAAAAGTGTATTGGTGTGGGATTTCTTGAGCTTGTTGTTGCTGCTGCTGCTGTCAATGGTGGCTGGGGTGCTTGGGGCAGAAAAGGGATTGTGCTGCATAATGATTTTGGGTCCACAAATATAAATCACAGAATGAGGACTGGCAGAAAATATCACTTCAGTCTCTTGAATCAGTTAACAGTTTGTAGAACAGACCAGGCAGGGCCAGCTCCAGAGGTGCAGCTGCGGGGGAAGGCAAAATGCATATCTGATGTCAGGGGCCCAGGCGTGGCTTAGCCCGCCGTCGTTCCCGAGGCCGCCGCGGAGGCTGCTGCCAATGCGGAGGAAGGCCCGGACACCGCGGAGGCTGCCGCCGCCGAGGGAGAAGGCCCAGGCACCGCGGAGGCCACTGCCACCAAGGGGGAGGGCCCGGACGCCGCGGAGGCTGCTGCCGATGCGGGGGAGGGCCCGGACGCCTCAGGGGCTGCCGCCGACACCAGCGGTCCCGTTAGTGGTGCTGGGGACAATCCGGTTGCCTCTCTGGTGGGCAAGGCGGGCGCAGGCTCGCCGGGGGAGGCGGGTCCTGGTCTCGGCCCCGGGGCTCCGCCCACCCGTGGCTCTGACCCAGAGGAGTCTGCCACCCCTCCCCCATGTTTCGGCAGTGGCAGCAAAGCAAGGAAGCAACCCGCCGGTCCCAGCGGTTGATGGAAAGGCAGCTGCGGGCTGAGAGCTCCCAGCTGTGAGCCCAACTGGGAGCTCTCAGCTGCGAGCCTGTGCCGGATTGGTCGCCACCGGCCCAGGGGTCTATTTAGGGTGGGCGCTGGGCGGGGAGAGGCACGGAGCAACAACTGACGGCCTTCTGTGATCTCCCCTGCCCGCGTCGGGATTTAGCCCCTCCCACCAGCGACCGCGTCCAGCCTCTGTGCCAGCCGAGGACCCTGTCTGCGTTTTGGGTGATGTAACCCTCCTTTGCTTTCTATTGAAGCCCGCTTGTTTATTAGGGCGGGTCTTGAGTCTGGGACAGTTTGCTTTAAGTTCAGATCCGTCTGTGCAGGAGCTGTAACCCTTTGTTTGCTGGCAGTAAATAAACGCTGTCACCTCCAGCTGCTCGTCCTGCATTTGCTTGACCCCTGCCTGCCGCTGACATCCTCCAACATTTCACAGATGAAAACTGAAACACACGTGGCCAAACAACATCAGAGTGTAGTCAAAATGGCAAAAGTTATCAATGAAGAAAGACAGAAGCTAGTAGAAGCTGCAGCAGTTTGCTTTTGCCTGAATGTACTGGGAAAGCAAGATTCCACCCATCCTTTCCTCTCCTTGCTGCTGAGTTGAGTATAAGGTATTTTTGCACTTTCAACTCAGTTTGCAACAGTTTGGTTTTCATCCACATTTTTAAAAAAAATATAGATTGATTGATTGATTGAAACAAAAAACCCCTTTGCATGTTTCTTTCAGATTCATGAAGAAATATATGAATTTTATTAAGCTTTTGTCAAAGACAAGCCAAGAGAAATGTTCAACTGTCTGCACTGGCAACATTCAGTTGGGCCAGGTATTTCAAGTATGGAGAGGACTACGTGGCATAAGGTTAACACGTAGCTGTTACAGGCGAGGGAGATGTAAGAAAAAAGAGAAAGAGAGAGAAAAGAGAGAGAGAGAGAGAAGCAGCAGGTTGTCTTGAGCACTTAAAACATGGCTGAATACACAAAGATTCAAAGCCAGGCTTTTAAGATTTGTGCAGTTCCCTGCCTGTATAAACAAATCTGTCAGTTCCACTCTTTCCCACATTCATTTTGTTTTTAAAAAATCTCCAGTTCTTTCCATACAGTGTATTAAGAAACTTACAAATTCGAAAATGTTCTTATCAAGAATAGAAGCAAACAAAATCCTTACCCTTCTATACTTAAAGCTTCTAGGATGGCCAGACTTACTTCAGTTTCCAAGTTAGGCCCCAGCAGTGGGGTCAGGTCGTGCCTGGAAAAGTTACTTTTTGGATGATAACTCTCAGTGGGCATACTGGCTGGGGAATTCTAAGAGCTGAAGTCCAAAAACATAGCTTTGGGCCCAAGTCCTATAATTTTAACGGGAAAGGAAAGGGACATTATCCTGTTGCCAGAGGCCACCATTTCCTGAAAAAATTACGGCTGCATTTCAACATGAACTTATGTTCAGGCATGGGAAGGAAAGAGAAGGTCTAGATATTGTAGTCTGGTGGGTGGGGGTTGGAGAGAAACCCTCCAGACATCATTCCTTGGATACAGAATGAACAGGGCACTCTAGACCCTGTGCTCCAAACTGGGCAGATGGCAGCACATTTTGTGACCTGTAAATAGAATTTTAGAACTATGTTCTTTGAACCAGCCACCTGGCCATCTGCACAAATTACATAAAACAGTGGTGAAGCATTTTCCTCCCTTGTTCAATGACCTACTTGGCAGTTCAAAGGAAGAAAAATATAAAAAGCCATTCCCTTCATCTGAACCTGTCTATGATAAAAGGGCAGCACATCAAGACAAAAGCAGAATTTCTGCAACAGTCTTAGATTCTCGGAATAAAAGAAGGTGGATACATTTGTCTCCATCTGTCAAACATTTAGCAGAACAACACATACACTTTGGGAGCCTTTGGAGAGGACATGGAAGTTTGTCATATATATGGAACAATATAATCGCACTTCCTTTGGATCATGGAAAGGGCACCCCAGCTTTTGTAGGACAAACCATGAAACAGGTGATGATAACAATGTGAAGGGGGTAGAAGAAATTTATAACAACAAGAAGAAGAACAACAACAACTTATTTCTTACTTGCCTCTCTCCATGGCTTGAATTAAATTAAATTAAATTAAAATACAACTAAAAACACATCAAACCATTTAAAATTCATCGTTAAAAATTGACCGGGTAGGGCCTGCTGAAGACATAGGTCTTTAGAACTTTTTAAAATAAACATGGAAAGAATGAAATTATACTTGTCTGTCAGATTCCAGACCTTGTTTCTGTTCCTCTTCTTTTCATTGACCCTTTTCGCACCTTACCCTTTTGCGGTGCTGGGGTGTGGGGCTTGTGCGAGCAGCCTCCGGAGGAAGGCTCTCGCGTCTGGGGTGCTTTGGCGCCTCATGAGCTTCCTGCTCACATGAGAGCCCCGCCTCTTCCTTTCACAGTGCAGCCTAGGACCTTTCCAGGCTGCACTGGACAGGAAGCGTGACCAGCCCGGCTCCTGAGGCTCCGCATGCAAGGTAAGTGCGCACGGGGCTCCAGAGCAATGCGCAACCGTGCAGCATTTTCAGCTTCAAGCCGAACATGAAAAAATGTGTGCGCAGTCTGCATCAGGCCCTTGAGCGTCGCGCAAATGTGAATGTGTCTTGTGGACCACTCCTCACATTTACGTGATGCTCAAGGGGCCCTTTTGCATTGGAAATGCCGTGCGAAAAGGGCCATTCTTTCCTGCCTGCCTTCCTGTTTTGTTTTGTTTTTTTGCTCCCCCCTTTTTTTTGTGGTTGGGATGATTTGGAACCATGTTTAGGTGGTTTTTTGAGAAATAATAATACAAAGGAACAGAAGCACAACATTAGTAACCAAGCAACAACTGATTAACTTGTTGTTCTTTAAACAAAACAAACTAATTCCTAAAACGCTATTTCCTTTTTTGAAATGTAGCATTCCAAGATGCACTGTCTGGCCAAGAATTTTCTGATTTTGTTTCATTTGTTTCATTTTGATATAATATGTTTGTCTGGGTTTGGGAACTTTGGTGGTGAACTGGTGGTAACTGAGCTGCTATTGACAGCATACTTCTAACAATGGAATTAGTGACAAAACACCAATCATTTCCACAGTGAAAGAATAATTCATTTAATTTATTTTTGATAGAAAATAATCTGTCAAATTATGTTTGACAGAAGAATCTGCACCATTCAATGGGGATGAAATGTAGGATATAACATGTGAGAAGTGGCAATGATGTGAAAGCAAACATTTCTAAACTAGGGATACACCACTGAGTTGTATCCATACTCTTATGGAGATATATACATACATACATACATACTCCCACATATATACATCTCTTGAGGTGTAAACTGATACCACTACTACTCAACCTGACTCTTAAAGCCTGCAGTCTCCATCTGGGGACTTTATATATCCCATAACATTTGGCCAGGATAATTTTTGGACTTTCCCGCCCCTGCCCTGTTCTTGCCTCTCAGGTTTTGGAACATCAAGTGTGATAAAGAGTTCTGAAGGCCTTGGACTCTCATCTTTTAAAATGACGTTTTAATGGCTTAGTAAATATATTGTTGTTGTGTGCCTTCAAATCATTTCTAATTTATGATAACCTTAAGGCGAACCTATCATGGGATTTTCTGGGGCTGAGAGTGTGCGACATGCCCAAGGCCACTCAGTGGATTTCCATGGCCAAGTGGGAAATCAAATCCTGGTCTCCAGGGTCATAGTCCCACACTCAAACTATTACACCATGCTAGATCTCAGTGTATTACCCAATCTTAATTTTTGATTTTATTCATGGACCACATGGCTAGGTTTCTTTTAAATCCATTTTTGTTTACCTGTGCCAGCAAATGTCATGCAATAGGTGCACTTTACCTGTAAGTGCATTAGTATGAAGAAAAGATTGAGGTGAAATTGTGGCTCATGCTTGAGGTTTCCCTGCTTTTATGCAGAGGAATGTCTCTGAATGTATGAAGTGTCATGGAGCCAATCAGAAATAGAGTTAGGACAAAAATGGGTGAGCAGCTGACACAGGCCTTCCTCTCGGATGCAGAGACAGAAACTCTAGCTTCAGAGACAGGGGAGCAAAATGTTAACCCTGCTACCAGGAGGAATAAAAGTAGGGGTTGCACATGAGCATGCACACAAATTCCCCACTGCATCCTATACCCCTCTCATGCTGAAGGCAAAGTCCTAGGGTATTCTACTTCTATTTGTTTGAACATGAGTTGAAGTCCTTTATGTAATAGGAACCCTGCTTTAATCAGGATTCCCAATCATGCAAAGGTTTCCATTCACACTGCTGATTGGATTTATGTAGCCCAGAATGTATGTGATCAAATGAGTTTTATGTGTGTGTGTGCATGTGCGCAGTACATGCAATAAAAAGACTTTAGTTGTAGGTACATGCGCGGGAATCATTCCATCCCACCAAACCAAACTTTGTCAGAGATTGGCCTGCGATGCCTCTCCCAGAAGGAGGTGAATCAGTCAAAACAAAGACATTTGTGGCAAACAGGATCTCATCAATTAACCACTCCTCTTGAGAGCCGTTGCTGACGTTCGTGTTGTTTGGCTCAGAATAGCAAATGAGACAACTTGTAATGCTGAATTCAAATGTAAAGTAAGTGTAACAGCTCCTAAATATTTCTCTGGTTCAGATTTCTGGTTATCCATTTGTGTCCAATCCCTTTCACTGCAATTAACTCACAAGCCTCCAACTTTTTCCCTTTTCCATATGCATTTACCTGTTTGCTGATCAGGTATTCTTGACAGGATGAAAGACATTTTCTCTCTCATCTCCTTCCTCCATACCCACAGCTTGGCATCTAGCTCCAGGAGTAGACCTACAATTAGGGAAAGTAGAGCTGGTGGTTGTCTCTGGCAGCTGATTTCAAGGTGTCACCAAAAAAAAAAAAAAGCAAGAAACAGGGCCTGAATCTGTTATTGTATTTTATACAGCTGGACTTGTAGCAAACTTGGCTGGCTGCTGATAAGAGGACTTTTAATGGCAGGATAATGTTGCTTTGTTTTTACAGACGTGCTTTTAAAATTGCTGTTAATTCACTTGTTCTTTTAATTTGTTTTGTATGCTTCTAAGTCATTTCCAATCTTTGGTGAACCCAATGCCAACCTGTCATGGCATCTTCTTGGCAAAATTTGCTTAAAGAAGATTTGCTGTTGCTTTCCTCTGAAGCTGAAAAAGTGCGGCTTGCCCAGCATTACCCAGTACCTTTCCATAGTTGAGCAGGAATTTGAACCCTGGTCTCCCAGTTTTGCAAGAGATGCAGGGATGCATATACATTGCCAGAGAGTTAGAATTACTATTTTTTTTTCTCCATGAGAAAGGAAGAGGTGCTTGTACAACAGGTGCCCAAAGTAAGACTTCCAGCTTTCACTACTATGCATATTACAAGAATAGGGTGATGATGGGAAGCACCATGTCTTGCTCAGCTTCAAGTCTTTTGTTGGTCCTATTTGCCTTGTTGCTATAGCCATAGCAGACATGAGAGGAAGGTGGAAAAGAAGGGACTGTCCCTTTCCCACTCCTGTCACTGCCACCAGTTAATCCATGGAAAGGTAGATCAGTAAATAGACAAGTGTGACAGGAGTGGAATTAGAAGAGAGGGGTTAGATTCGACTCTACAATGTCAGGAGGCTTGTGCCTGGTTTCTATTTGGCTTGTCAAAGGACTTAGAATGAAAAATCCCCCCTCCACCACTGGCTGGAATACTATTGTTAAATTATGATGGTGCAAAGTTAGATTTACTCCATCACAATTCACCTTTTTGGTTGTTGTGAAGGCTGGAATTCCCTACTGGCTGTGTGATGACCAAAATCTTCTCCCAAATCCACCTTTTGTCAGCCATAGCCCTTGGAACCTGGCCAGTTCTCATTTTGTGGAGAGTAATAGCACAGCAGGCTGATGCGCAGCTATTTCCCTATAGATGGATACAGAAGAGTCTCAGAATTGTCTGTTGCTGTCTGTCTGGTTTTACAGAAATACCTGGACATTTGCTGCTGCACCCCCCCTTTTCACTTTTGACCAGGAAACAACCAAGTTTAAGGGGCTACAATTCATGTTGGGGAGGTGGTTGAACATGTAGCTACATGTCCTATCTATATCTTCCAGAACAAAACTGCAGACATGTTTAGAGCATGTGAATGCCAATTACAAAGTGAGCTGAAGAGGGGGATTGACCACTGGTGTTCCCCTCTACACATGGCAAGTTTCTTTGCCACCAGACAACTCTCAAAACAGGGCATGTGGCAGGGTCAGACTTTCATGGGCACTTATCAAGGCTCCCACACTAGCAAGGAATCCCACTACAAATATGAAAATCTCTCAGGCACAATTTTCTGATGTTTCTCTGAATCCCACTTGCATTTCCTTCCTGTCCTTGTTCTGTGTCAGCTTGCAAGGCTTTGTTTTGACTACCCACACTGAAATTCATAAACATATTTGTTCCTTTCCCTAGTCCCATTGACTAAAGCACATTTGTACACTGTTCCCACTTATATGCATTTTTAGGCCATTTCTGTGCCTTACTGGTTCCCGCCAACATGCTATTGCGGTCCAGGCAGTGCCTTTACTGAGAAGAGAGGACGACGGGAATGCTCCCCTCGGCACCTGGCCAGCTCCCTGCAGAAAAGATTGTGAGCGACATGCTCCTTTCTTCCGCACTGCAGCAGGCCATTTCCCCATGCTGCAGTGGGGAAGGAAGCATGTAATCACGCTTCCGCTCTTTCTGCACAGCTGGTGGAGACAGGAGTATCATGCAATCAGGGGCCATTGATGGAGTTTTTCCATCGGTGATATACCACATGATCGCACTGGTTGGGGATGCTAGAATGGCGGGACTGCGACAACATCATGACAAAGTGTTGCTGTGATCCCGCTCCCCTCACATCCCCATGCTGGGAGGGTGCCATCCAGTGGAAATGACTTTAGTTTCCACAGTTTCAAATGCAAAGATTGTTCTGTGCATACTTTGTTTCCTCAGATCTAGCGAGCTTCAGGAAATGTGCACATTCTCTAGGCACAGTGGGCTCCTAATCTAAGGAAGAGTGAAAATGCTAGTTTTGTTGGGACTGTCAAATGCAGCAGCAGGGCGGATTCCGTTCCTCACACAACAACAGGTGTGCGGAGGAAAAGACCACTTCTGTACTGACTGCAGCGCATTGCTCATGGCTCTAAATGGAGAGCGGAGAAGAATGGACTGAAGGGAAGCTGAGAGGATATTTGATCTGCCAAAATGTCTGAAATGTGAAAGATTTGAAAGGCACAATAAGCAGAGTTTCCATTGGGCTGTCAGACAGAGAGTAATAAATGGTTTTATTATCTGAAGAAGTTAGGACTTGCTGATATGAATGAAGTAATACCTCTATCAGTTTTACCTTTGTCTGCTCTGCAGTGATGGCTGCTGTTTCTTTTTTAATTTTTTAAAATGCACCCTTCTTACACAGTTCATATAAACAACTCACAGTGCATTAGTTGTCTTATACGTCAAAAATAGCAGCAAGTCAAATGACATTCAATTGAGTTCTTGATCATAATTCAGTGATCAGTAAAACAGATTGTATAGAAGAACATGGAGAGAATGCAGACTAATGGCAAGTTAAAAATGGAGCAGGAACACATGGCCCATTCACATTACACACTGATAGTGCCATGATTCCACTTTAACTGCCAGTGCTGTATCCTCTGGAATCCTGAGATTTGTCATTTGGTCAGAAGCACTAAAGGATGTCTCTGGCTGAAAATCCTAAATATACTTCCCTAAACTACAAAACCCAAGATCTTCTGGGATCAACAATGGCAGTTAAAGGGGAATCATAGCTCTGTAACTGTGCAGTGCGAAAGGGCTGAAACTGGTAGAAATGCTGACACTGGTAGCTTCCCTAGAAAAGAGCTGAAACTGGTAGCTTCCCTACTGGTGATGTATATTAATGGAGCATAGCTTGGTGAAGAATTCTTTAGGATGAGTTGACATGATAATTGTGAATGTTAAGAAGGCTTTTCTCACCAGTGCTAGATATGTGCCCACATGCTTAAGCTTTTTCTTGTTTGTTCTTCTCTTAATTTTAAAAGTCTCATGAAAGTTTGAAATGACAGCTACTGGCATTGAAAGAGAAATTGGTGTGAAATTTCTGACAAAAGTATCCATATGTGCCATATTGCTGAAACATAAACAGGATGCACACGCACACACACTTGTTTCTATGTGGTGATTGTTAAACAAAAGTGGAGGCCTGTTCAAATCTTAACTAGTCTATATACACAGGAGTGTGCCGTTGTCTGTCAATATGGGATACTGGTCAATTTAGAGGTTATGACCAACCAGGAATTACTATTGCAAACAAAAGCAAATGTAACCTATGGTGTTATCAGTATCATTAATAGTTGTGTGTGGAAAGAGTGCACCATATTGATAATAACCCAAGAGAGGGTATATCAGTTGGCTCACTGCCCCCACTTATTTCCATGGTTAGGGAAGGCAGAGCATGCTTGGTCTCCTGTTTTCTCCCACCACTAGGTCTGACATTAGGGAGAGAAGAGTTTCTCCTGAAAGTACTGGAGTCTGTTCTTAATCATTACAGAATCTACTGTGGCAGCTGAAAGATGTACCGCTGTTGTAGAAGAAAGAATTATAAGCCTTGTTCCAATATCAAAGTTCTTTGAACATTAAAACATCTAGGTCTACACATAAATTTCATTCTCTTGTAAAGTACAGCCTGTTCAAAAGATACGGGCAGCTACATTGATTCACATAGCACACCAGTTCTAGCAGTTTTCCATCAGGAACAGTTCCTCTGTCTTTTTTTTTTTTTTAAATCTAATGGATCTTACCTGCAAATTCAGGGACCAACCAGCCAAAAGGCTTCATACCACAAGGAGTTGCTGTGAGAGCTATTGCTAACCTCACAGAGAACAGGGAGGCATGAAAGAGGTAGCAGCTGACACCACTATCCCTGCTAATGAAGACATCCTGAAGCTTCAATGCTGTAAGCCCTGGTTCCACTACATCACTGCTCCTTTCTCTCTTTTGTACACAATGGGAACAGAGATAAAAAGCTTTTAATTGTGGTTTACAACAAAATGCAGTTACCATCAGTCGCGTAGGGACATGGAGGCAGGGGGAGCAATTGGCCCCAGGCAGCAATGTTTTTTGGGTGTTCCACCCCATAGCCGCACCCTCGCGCCCCCTGGCCACGCTCCCATGTACTGCAGCCATGCGCAGTGGTTGCATCCCTCGCACTATAGCCCCTCTCCTGCCCCCTCTCCGCACACTCCAAGCTCCACCACTCATTACCACTAATTTCAGATAAAGCAAACTTGTGCAAACCATAGTTTGTTCTCAAGCCAGGACATCAAACCTCAATCAGATCATTATACTTTGGCTGGGAGTAAGAGACAGACAAGCAGTTACTTTTTTCAGATAGAATGAATTATGTTACATTTCAAAAAAGTTATAGTGCCATATAATAATTTGATTGTTTCTTATGCTTTTATTTGCACAATTTGAAATCACATTTTTTTTCCAAATGAAAAGAGAACAACAGTAAAAGATTTATGATAAAGTATTCATTGGAAAAAATGTCTAGAAGGGCAAGAAGTGAAAGACTTTGTTTTAAGGTGAATTGCATGAAGATGAAGAGATATACACTGTTTCATATTAAGCCTCCTAAGTGGACCAGGTATGGACTAATTTCTAATTTTCAGTCTCCAGTGCAGTCCAACCTGTTTCTGCATCAATTTGCATTTTTAGGATCTTTTAGAATTTTATCAAGAACCATATAGAATTAAGTCAAATGAAGAATTCTTGACAGAGGGTTATAGTTTTCAAAGATATTCTTATAGACCAATATTTGGAAGTTTTGAAAAGAACAAACCCAAACCTTAGATGCAGTTATGCATGGATGATGAACATTTGATTGGCAAGATATACAAACTTTTATTAAAAACTGAATTGGAAAAGAAACAAGTTGAAGATTGTATAATAAAGTAGACTCAGAGCTTGAGACATAAAACACAGGTGGAACCATGGGAAAAA
Source organism: Iguana delicatissima (assembly GCA_948472985.1). Lineage (NCBI taxonomy): Eukaryota > Metazoa > Chordata > Lepidosauria > Squamata > Iguanidae > Iguana > Iguana delicatissima. Next base: position 112,116 of record CAOKZL010002398.1, on the reverse strand, counting down.
TGTGGTCAAAGGGAGTGAGATTTATGTTATGATCTTAAGGAGAATTTTTATAAAATAACGTATCATTGGTATTTGACTCCAGAAGAAAATGGCCAGCATATAGAAAGAGGTTTCCAATGTATGTGGGAAATGTGAGCAACAAGTAGGGACATTATATTGTGTATGTGGTAGACTTGTTTTCAAAACAAAGAATTTTGGAAACAAATACATAATCTGATTCAGAAGATTTAGCAGGTTAATATTCAATTGAAACCTGGATTCTGATAGGTGACCACATGGAGAAGAACTATGGAATATATGACCATGACAGCAAGATTAACATATGCACAGAAACAGAGAAGCACAGTAGTTCCAACAGATTGACTCACCTAGTTGAAATGGACTAATTATCAACATTGATTAGAAAAAATCACTTGTGTCATTTTGAAAAGATTGGAAACCTTTGATTGCCTTTTGGCAGAAAAGTGAGAATAAAATGTTAAATGTAGGCTTTGATAATAAATAGGTCTGCTTAAGTTGAAGAAGCGCATCGATAGTTTATAGTTGGAAAAGTTGCTTTATATAGTAAAATATATAACCAGCATTAAGAATGTCAAAAGTCAATGTAAATATTTTCTTTCCTTCATTTCTTTTTGTTCTTTATTCTTTCTCTCTTTTTGTTTTTCTTAACTTCATCTTCCTTTTGGTTCGTATTAAAAATTTCTAATACAATATACTGAAAATGTTGCACAAAAATTATATGCATTTTTGAGCAATTTCTCTAATATATTAATAATAATAACAATAACAATAACAATAATATAATAATGCTTTATTTCTTACCTGCCTGCCCCCAAGGCACTTTTGTCAAATATACCCATTTTTTGCACTCAGTTCCTTTCCACATTATGTTATTATAGTACTATTATTCCACTTTCTGAATCCTATTCTGGAGTTTGAAGTTTAGGGAGGAGCTTTTAGAACTCTCAGCCAGAGAGCTCTTTGGCTTCAGTAAATTACAAAGCCAGGAATTCCACAGGATGTTGAACGGGGAATAATAGCACTATGACAGTGTAGTGGGGAAATATTATATATATCTTCTCCATTTTCACAAATACAGTCCTCCCTCCACATTTGCAGGTCTGCTCTCCGCAAATCTGATTATTCATAAGGCATGTGCTTTCCTCTCCCGCCATTTTCCTCCTCCCAACCTTTGCGTTACTCACACCAAGCTTGCCAGGCTTGTGTTTAAAATGGATGTCTTTTTTCCTTTCGGGTGATCAAAGCCCCCTCCCACTGCTGAAGGCCTAGCCTCTCTCCCATGTGGCTGCACTTTCTGCTGTGTAATGGCTGCTGATTGGCCAGGTGCTCTCTTTGCTCCAACCCCTCCCTTTTCAGGATGGCCACCAGAAGTAATCAGACCTCCAAAACTCCCCTCTTCCCTGTCTGAGGGGAAAGTACTGGTAAGCCTTTTAGGTTGTCTCTTTTTCTCCTCTCCTGAGAGCCAGGGCCAGAGGCAAAGGAATGGAAGAAGGGAAGCTCTGGAGGGGAATGGGAGGGGAAGCGCAAGGTGGGTGAGTTATTAGCAGTTTTTCCACTTTCACAAGGGTTCTGTGCCCTGGACCCTCACAAAGCGGGTGGGTGGGTGGGCTATTGTATATGGATTTTTATATATACTTTTTTTAAAATCAGAGAACTGCACTGAAAAATTTGGAGAACTTTAACTGTATTTTGGTTTCAGTTTTGGTTTGGGAAATGTGAATTAATAAGCTTTTATTAAAAGGGAAACTAAACAAATTTATTCCCTTTTTCTATTTCTGACAGCTTTTCTTTTTTCATAGATTCCTATTGTAGAAACTGGAACAGTAATGGTAGATTTACTATGATCTGTCAGATAATCCTGAGCCAGTTATAAAGGTTCGAGTGCTGGACTTAGGAAGCTAGGCTTCATATTCTCGCATAGTCATGGAAACCCACTGAGTGACCTTAGACAAGTCATACTCACTCAGCTCCAGAGGAAGGCAAAGGCAAAACCCAGTCTGAACAAATCTAGCTAACACAATCATAGAGGGTTGTCATGTGTTTCTTATACTTCTAATATGTAACATAGTTTGAAGATAAAATGAGATATAAGGATATATAATAGAATGGAAAAGTTGTTTTTGTGTTCTATATCCCTCTGCAGAGACTCCCAATGTTCATGTAACAGAAGATACTAGAAGATATATATATATATGTATATGTGTGTGTGTATATATATATATATATTTCACTATCATTAATTACTGGTTCATAATCGAGTACAGTAAAAACAATTCCTGAGGCTTATACAACTATCCTGGCAATTAAATAACTTTTCCAGTAATGAATACACTGGGTTAATCCTTATTTATGCAGTTAGAATTCAACTCTTCAATCATAACTCTCATTTGAATTAATCCCATGTAAGTCTCTGTTTTAACTGCATATCTCATAGATACCTATTTGAAATTAAAAGCAAAAAGCTGAAACACAGCTCTAAAGATACAGCCCTGAAGAGGTTTTTAAAAAAAACCAAAAAAAAAAAAACCCACAAGCAAACAGGCTAAAAATATACCCCTGGGAGAAAAGACTCAAAACTTAATCTCTTATTCTGTAGTTATAACCTTTGTATTAGCAGGAGTACGGGAAGGAAACCACTTCGACCATGGCCTTTTCCGCACGAGGCGAGTGAATTGCTCCATGCCGTTACTTACCGGCTCTTCTTGGGTCTGAAGTAACGCACACTGTCCCTTGAGCCCTTCCTCAGGGCTCCTCCATTGGTGCAGGGTGACCAGGAGCAGTGCGAGGTCTGCAGATCCGCACTGCTCCCGCTAAAATGCAGCTTCCGGTATCTTCTTGGGAGTGGACCAATCACTGACGCTGGCCACGCCCATAGCCCGCCCTCCGCTGATGGCAGGCTCGCATTGGTGCAAACCTGCGCATCTGCACAGGTAAGTAGGAATGGAATTGTGTGTTCCAGAAAATGTAAAGACCTATTTTTCCAGTCTTTACTTAGTGCAGGGGAGGACCACTTGGGGGCGGGTTGGATGGACTGGAGTGTGGAACTAAGTTAAATAGTCCGCATCTAGTCCGATCCAAGGTGCGGACGACCTCCATGCCAGGGCACCTTGGCCCATTTTAACTGCCTCGTGTGGAAAGGGCCCATGATAGCTAATTCTACTGTCTGCATATGTACAAAAGTATTGTGAAAAAACTTATCCCATTAAACTTCATTCAGTTTAAATGAGTGCAAATATAATTTTCATCTGGACCCTGCTAAAACCAAGCCAAGGGAACAGGGGTGAGGGACAAGTGAAAATACCAGGATTTAATTATTATTCTTTTTAACCTTCACAATGCTTGGAAAACTTCAACAGTTTGTCCTCCTCTTCCTCCTTTTACTACAGCATCTAGACTCTCTCAGCTAGCACTGGTTTTGGATGATGGATGGCAATTCTCTACTGGGAAAATCAAGCTGTTGCTGTTAGGCAACTTGTCCGAGCTCTGATGGAACAGCAGAGCAAACTCAATTGTTTTTAAATGCAAAAGGCCTACCATTTAACAACTGTTTGATCCCTAGGAGAAATACCAAGATGGTTTGCATACAACCTTGGACCATTGGCCCAGCTAGTTTAGCGTTGTCTACCGTGGCGCAGCAGTTTTCTGGGGTTTAAGGTAGAATCCTTTTTTTAGTACCGTAAGATTCCGAGGATTAATCCTGAGAGCTTTTTCAATTAAAAACAAAAAAAATGCGTTATGACTTTATCCCTAAAGCAGCCTTCCCCAACTTGGTGTCCTCCAGGTGTGATTAACTATAGTTCCCAGCATTCCTAGATAGTGTTCTAGCTCATAGATGGTGGGAACAGTAGTCTAACATATATGGAAGAGACTAAGTTTATGTGTGGAGTGGGGTGGGAAATGTGCTAAAGAAGAGGCACTTTTCAAACAGTTTCAACAGTGCTGAACCTGGTAGACTGATCAATGCAAAAATGATGGAATGGAGCAGAAGTCATAGCATGTGGCTGTCATGGGAGTAAGAAAACAAAAGTTAATGCATTTATAAATGTGTCCATTTGAAAAATGCACACAAAAATACAGTCATTCCTCCATGTTCGCAGGGGTTAGGGCCATAGGACCCCTGTGAAAATGGAAAAAAAATGGAAAATAGAAAAAAATGAATATCTGTAGACTACCAGTTGCCCAGTTCTGCCTTCGAGGTGGCAGGATTCTTTCGTGAGGCAGAAGCAGACAGCTGGTGGGGCTTGCCACTGCCTCCATCATTTTTAATAAGGACTTAGAAGCCTTGCCTCATGTTTCCAGTCTCTTGTGGTCTCTCTCAGGCCCTTTTTGCACATTACCCATTTTTGCGGCTGGGGGGGCGTCTCGCGCAAAAGCCTCAGCAGGAACGCTGCCGCTTCCCTGCTGTTTTGTCCCGCAGCTTGCTTCCTGGTCGCGCGACTGCCCTGCCCCTTCCTACCACAGCGTAACCTGGGAATTGCAGGCTAGTGCTGAGGCAGGAAGTGCGACCTACCCGCTCGTCCGATGTACCGCAGTGCAGATAAGTGCGCGAGGCCCCTGGGAGCACTGCACAACCGTGCAGTATTTTCGGCTTAGAAGCAGACAGCTGGTGAGGCTTGCCCGGCTTAGAGCCGAAAATAAGAAAATGCGCACACGCCCCGCTTTAGGCTCATGAGTGTCGCGTGAATGGGAGTGCGTCATATAGACTGACGCTCCCATTTACGTGATGCTCAAGGGGCCCTCGCGCTACAGAAACTGCGTGAGAAAAGGGCCGCAGTCTTGCAGGGTCTTCAGACAGACTGTAAATGTGACGCAAGACTTAAAAGCTCTTTTAAAAATGGCATAGGGCAGCAGCAAAGGCTGTGGCAAATAATCTGTGAATAATGAAATCCATGAATGATAAACTTGTGTATGTAGAGGGCCAGCTGTATATATTGACTGGCATCCTTTTCTGTATTTATGATATTGTAAACTGGACTTATGACTTTATAATTACTGGAATTCATGTTTACACTCTTTGTACCTTCACAACTCCTGAAAATATCCCCCAACCTATCTTTGAAGCCAGATACATACCCCTCCAAAAATTTCGAAAGCACTGGAGAATAGGGTGCTCACCAATGACCCATCCAGCCCTCTCCTGGCAAGATGTGGTGTAACAAGCAGCTCTGACAGAACTCCATAGGACTTCCTGCCACTGCCTGTTGAAGTATACCCCACTGCTGGGAGACGCTGCCCGTATGGTGCCTTACAGTCACCCCTTTTTGACTGTTCCACATTTTCATATAATACCATCTGGAACTGATCTTTATTTAACTGGTGTACAGAAGACACTCATCTCCGTGAATGTGCAAAAAAAAATTTCTGCCACAAAAGGAACGTAAACAAAAATTAAGAAACACTTGTTGGTTAATTGAACCAACTTCAGTTTCAGGTTATAACAGACAAAGGAGCATGGGCATATGAATGCTTCTGCAAAGCACTGTATTTTGGAGCCTGGGGGAGAAAGACCATTTCCACACTACACTGTTATAGTGCTATTATTCCACTTTCTACATCCTGTGGAATCCTGTGGTTTGCAATGTAGGGAGGGGAATTTAGAATTCTCAGCCAGAGAGCTCTTTGACCTCAGGAAACTCCAAACTCCATATGCCCTTCTCAAACATGACTGTAAAGTAATTAAGTGACAATTTTTTATATTTTCATGATGCCCAGGAACTGCTGTTAGATCAGCCAACTTTTGACGCAGCTGGCAGCCCTATCAGGAAAACAGAAAGAGGGAGGGAGAGGGAGAGAGAGAAAGAGAAACAAACATTGACTACCATGACAGAAGTTCACAAAATGGTCATGATAAGTAGGAAGGCAGTTGTATCTCATGTTACTGGAAATGTTATGAGCAGAACTTTGAAAACTACTTTTCAAAAGTAATTTGTTCTGTTGTTGTTGCTGCCACTGTTGTCATTGTTGTTGTTATTGCTGATACTGTTCTTGTATGCTTTCAAGTCACCTCTCACTTACACTGACCCTAAGGCAAACCTATTGTGGGCTTTTCTTTTGTTCAGAGGGGGTTTGCCTTTGCCCTCCTCTGAGGCTGAGAGTGTGTGACTTGCCCAAGGTCACCCAATGGGTAGCCATGGCAGAGCAGGGATTTGAACCCTGGCCTCCAGAGTCATATTACAAAGCTGAAACCTTTGCATTATGTTGGTGCTTTGTTCTGTTATTTGTTACCTTATGTAAAAAGTAAGCCATTCCTGTTAACTTGCTTGTAACCTTTTCATTAATTTCTGTTTTTTTTTTAAGAGGATGAGAAAAACCTTAAAACTTTAAAACTTTCTGTCAAAATGCCCTTAGAAGTACCATTTGAAGATAACAATGTATTGTTATTCTTTGTACAAATAAAATAACGATGGCCTCATTAGTACACTTTGTACTAGTAAAGTAACTGTGCTCTCATACATAGTGCACCCATTCCAGGGCCCCCATGTAAAACAAAAAATGCAAGTGTTGTGTCCTGTTGCAATCAATGGATGCAACATGTGTGAACCTGCTGCATCCATTAACTATAACAGGATGGTATGCTTCACGTGACCTTACATTTGTGCATGCAGAAATTGCACCAGAAAAGAGCAGACTGTTTTGTTTCTAAAATATAACTTTGTGAAACCTCTTTTAGACCTTAGTAACTGAGGTCTAAAGGTGTAGTGATCTGAGCATTGGACTACAACTCTGGAGAACAAAGTTTGACTCTCTTCTCATGCATGGAAACCCACTGGTTGACCTTGTGCAAGTAACACTCTGTCAGCCCCAGAGGAAAGCAAAGACAACCCCCGGAATAAATCTCAATAGGCTCACTGTGAGGGCACACAACAACAATAAGAACAACTAGTTACAGGAAGCAATATTACTTGTGGATTTGTTTCTTCAAAGATCTGATCACAGGGCAGTCTAAAAGCTACCTGTGGTGTGTGTCACAAAGCGGACATGGTTGCCAGGACTTGAGATGGTGTATGAAATAGCTTTTTCACTCACCCAGGCATATAATACACCCAACAGGCCAAGTTATTTTGACTCACGAGGAACAAAATCCTATACTTCATCTTATCTTTGGCAATAAAATAGCAACTAAATAACCAGCACTGTTTTTTGCCTTCTTATGACATCCCAGACAAACTGGTTGCCTGAGGTGGCTTCCACATACCAAAGGGGGAGTTGGTGTTCTTTCTTGCTGAGGAAAGAATTATTCTTTTTCCTGGGGACAAGGCTGCTTATGTGCTGGGACAATATGATATCTTCACAGCAAAAACCATTAGGCATCAAAGCAAACAGACTTTGGAACTGGTGAAATAATTAAGTAATACCATTAGGACTTCCTGCATTGCAAGCTGCTTGTCAGTAAATATTCATATATGAAAATAAATTCATTAGAACCCAGGGATGGAAACTCTTCTGCCCTTACACATATTGTTAGATTTTAACTCCTAGTAGTCCTGGCTTACATAGCCAATTGTGAAGGATGATGGGAATTGCAGTCCAACAACCTCTGGAGAGCCACAGGTTTCTCCCTACTGTTGTGAACCTCCCTAGCTTTTTAGTATCTGAACCTCTCCAATATATATCTGGACCTTTTCATTACAAACCCCCTTTCACTTGAATTTTTATTGCTCTTTTTCAGGGCTGTGATGCTGCTCTTCATTTTGCTGAAGAATAAAGAATCTTGCCAGAGATATGCTAAGACCAGCAACCTGGAAAGGGACACAATTTGGGCTCTGCTTCAGGTGACAAAATGGCTTGTGCCAGCCCTGTGTGAGTGAGGAAACAGGTCATTTCTCAATGGACAAAAAGGTTTCAAATAACCCATGCTGTGGCTGGAATGAGATGTTCAGATGTCAAGTATCAAAATGACATTTATCGGTATGGCTGCTTTAGTGACTTTTACAGCAAAGCTCATTTCGTTTGTATTGTAAGAAATTAGGTTTCATCGCTTGTGATGGCTCAAAAGCTTTTATATCTAGTTTAATTGAGGAGAGATTGAGTGATGAGGACTATAGACAGATCTGAAAACAACCTAATTACAAAATCTACTGTCCCTGACTTTCATCTGAGAGCTGCAACGTTCAGCAGTATCTCACTTTAAATCTGCAAAGAAATGGTGGCAGTGGTTGTTTTTCTCTACATGCCACAACAATATTTTTTTTTATTCTTCTTGACTATGTACTTGGAACACACTGTATTTTATGGAACTGGTCCAAAGTAATCAGGGAACTGACAATTTGAAACGTAAATTCAATTTTGCCTATCTTAATTTCTTACGTAATTTGGCATCGGTAACAAATGGGATGACAGAGGCATGCTGCTTGTGAAATAAAATTTATTTAAAATGCTTCTTCCAGAATGGAAGGTGGAATATGTTTTCATTTTCTATCTCCACCCTAGACACTATTTAATTTATGCTTTATCCATCCTATTTCCATAGCAGGTAGCTGAATATCTCCTAGAGCGTATAATTTCCTGCTTCTCAGGAATGTATAATTCATGCTGTTTCTACTCTGCTGTTTTCTTAGCTTATAAGATTTTTGAAAACACACACACAGCCCCAGGAGTCTGGAAGGCAAGAAGCAATCCCATGTTATCTTTCTTTCTCTGCCACTGGGCCTTTGTCCTGCAAATGGGGTTCAGGCCCAGCATGTGGAGCTCTTCCGGTTGGCTGCACCTCATAAGTCACAGATATTCCAAGCTGCAGTGACTCACCCTTTTCTGTGACACCATAAGGTAGGTGTGGGAACATGTCACTTCACAGCTGTTGCTGAAGTACAGCTTCCATAATCCCCTTAGCTTTGCCTTCACAGTGGGAGTTGCACTCCAACATCTGGAGAACCAAAAGTCCCTCACACCCTGCTAGAAAGTGTCCTGGGGCACACCTTTCAGATAATTTTGTTCTTTCACTGGCCTCCATGCAGCAACAGTACATCCCATTCCTCTTCACCTTATGTACTCCCAAATCTACTTCAAGGAATTGCTGAACCCCTATAGAAGATTTGGATGGTACATGGCAGGCAGGCAGGGGCTGTAATGCACAGGACAGATCCCTTCCTGCATGTAATATCAATCCTGCTGATGAACAGTTACTGTTGGACACAATCTGTTATTCCTGAAGAAGGGATTGTCAGCTGGGAGATGTAGTCCAAAAAGCTCTAAAGCAGTGGTTCTCAACCTGTGGGTCCCCAGATGTTCGTGGACTTCAGCTCCCAGAAGCCCCAGCCACTGTGGTCAATGCTCAGGGCTTCTGGGAGCTGAAGTCCATGAACATCTGGGGACCCACAGGTTGAGAACCATTGCTCTAAAGGGTCACAGGTGTCCGTCTTTGCCCTAAAGCAGGAGTGGGCAACTGCAAACAGGGCAGAGACCATTCTTCCTTCCTGGCAGGCTGCAGCAGCACATTTCAGTATAAAAGTGATGTATTGTCACTTCTGGCTGCCATTTTGGTTGCTTTTCCACATTTTTCCCTTTTTGGGGAGGGTCTGTTTTGGGGGGGTTAGAGAAGCAAATGGCTGCCTTTTTGTGTGATTTGGGGGCAAAATGCCCCCCAAAATCAGCCTGAAAAAATTAGGGGGGATCTGGTTGGCTTCAGGGGGGTTTCACAGGCTGTGCCATAGGGGTCCTGAGAACTCCTTGTGGCCCACAGACTAGACTTTGCCCACCCCTGCCCTAAAGAATAGGCACACCAAGTGAATCCTGTTGTGCTTTCATATGCAGTTGTGCTGAAGGAGGGTTGTAGATTATTCTGGATACATTTAACTCTTAACACAAAGTGTAAGATCTGATAATTGGATGCTCATGTGTCACAGTCTTATAGATGGTACAGATGGTGCGATACACCATGCATACATACTACAACCACCATCACATATTTGAAAGGTTGTGATTAATCCAATGTCAGCTTGCAAGCTTCATGGGTATTTTGGGATTTGAATCTGAGCTTCTCTAGGGCTATACTAATGCTAGCCAACTTTTCCATTATAGTTGAATGGCATTGATTCTTAAGCTATAACATAGAGATGTACACTAGCAGCTTCAGGCGTATCTATAGAAACCAAAGTCTCAGTCACAATGTCCACTGTGGGGATTGGCATCTTCTTGGCCTAATGCCCACCCATACGCTTGCTACGCTTCTGCTAGAAATGACAACATCAGTAGAGCCTGTTCTAAAAGCCTGTTCTGTGTCAATCATTGGAGGAAAAGTGAAATATAAACGGAGCAAAATAACTGACAGATAAATAAATGAATATTAAATGGCACCAAGGCAGGTAGTAAAATTTACAAAGAAATAATAAAGAACAATAGAACCATTAAAATCATGACTACAAAACAATTTAAACAATAAAGCCATTAAAATCAATAATAAACATTAATGCTTTTAAAAGTCAGTTTGAAAAGATTTGGGTTCAATTGCTTCCTAAAAGCAACAAGCATGAAAACTGAGCACAGTTCTGAGGGGAATACATTCCACAGTCTGGGGGTAACACGTGAGGAATTCTGCTCCCACCTGCCCAACATGTGGGCCTCCCCAGGCAATGATATTTTGAAGATGGCCATTCTAAGGCTTATATCAAGATAGGCAATCCTTTAAACAGGCAAGCCCCACATCATTTAGGGATCCAAAGTGTTTTAAAGCAACACCAACACTGGGCCTGGAAAAGAACTGACAACTTGGGACCTCTCATGATTCAGAAATTTTAGCTGACAGGATGTCAGAGTGGCAACAGAGATATTACTGTTCCTCAGGATGGATATTGCATCTAAAATGTTCAAAAATGACTGAACGTAATCCTTTTACACGCGTACAAAAAAAAAAAAGACCTCAAGATGGCTGTAATGTTTGGTATCTCTGTGGAGGGAGTTAAAAAGCAGACAGCATCGAGGCATACAAGAGAACACAACTATCGTGAAGGAGATTGCCAGCCGCAACTGTAAACAGAGTCACTTTAAGCCCTGACGGCATTCTAACAAGAGACATCTGAGGCCTTTCTGGAATCCTGTTATATGCCATCTAATTTAAGAAGCATGAAGAGAAGGCTAAAAAAGCTCACATTTCCTTGCCACTCCAATTTCAGTGATGGGTAGTGGCATCTTTTAGTTGCCCATAACACAGGGGCTCTAGTTTTGCTGCTGCTGTTCCATGGGAAGAAGTCACAAAATGGAAAAAGAACACCTTTCGCCAGCCTGGCATGAAAGGTTGTTGTGGCTCTTACAGTTTTATGTTTCAGATTTGAATGCTCCCTTTTTAAACATAAGCTTTGTGCCCACCACCATGCTCTTTATGAGCAACCATAGTTTTCCTTCATAGATCAGAACGGCTGCATCTTGTTGTAATGTTTGTTATATGCAACCACAATCCCAGAAGTGTTAAGCCTCATCTGCTTGTTTGTTTTTTCTCTTCTTCTTCACAAGTGCTGAGATACCCTGGAAGAAGTTAAGTGCACCTTCTGGATTTTATAGATAGGTACATTTGGGAAATCAATTTCTGAATTGTAAGCAGCAGTCATCTTGACTCACTTACCCTCAATGCAATTAACTTAGGTGGAAAGAGGCTGAAGTTCCAAAATGTACCACGGCTCCAAGTACTTAGCGTTATTTATCATGATTCAGAAATTGATTTTTTCAGGCCTTACATATCTATAAAAACCAGTTGGGGTTTTCAAATACTATAATTTTTGCATAGCTTGATGAATAGAGATGTGATTTAGAGGCTTAGAAATATTCCTTCTACCAGACGACACTTAAAATAATGCTGTTATACCATGCACTTTTGGATTTGGTTTTAAAAAACACTCACAGTTTCTGTTCATAAACAGCAATTTCCCATATTGATTCCCCCTTTTTAGCATTTATTTATTTATTTAAGTGTATGATTCCCATTTTTCACCCACTCGTGCTGTACCAACAGAATCAATTCTGGTTATACTTCTAGAGCAGATTAATACAGTATTTCAGGGTAAGACTTACGTGGGACTAGAGGTCATTTACTTCAGAGAAACTGACCACTGAGAAAGCATCCATATGATTGTGGCATGTCAGTGCTACATCAGATATGGTCAAAATATGAGCCATGTGTTGCATGGAGTAGGTCCCTAATCCCACACTGCCCATCTCTGATTTGTCCCCTCTGGATATATAAGGAGATTATATGAGGTGCTTTTGGTTTCTTTTTAAAATGTCTTCAATATATTTGTGTCCTCTCAAAAAAAAACACAAAGTTATAAGGGGCATTTTGGTTTGGTTTTTTTACATGTCTCTCATATGTCTCTCATATATATCTACACACACACACACACACACACACACACACAACAGCAAGTGACTTCTGGGCATGTCCAGTTTTGTAAAAAGTTCCTGCTTGGGCCTAAAACAGCTCTGGATGCCCATTTCAGTATTCTTCAAAATTGAGTGGGCACATAGGGGAGGTGTAGCCCTCCATGGTGTGGCAGAGGGGTATGTATGGCTTCTGGAAGCTGAATCACACATTTCTGCTGACCTCAGCATGTCATACTAGTTCCGCATGTGGCTCTACATAACAGCTGGCCATTCACTGATCCCTGATACTAAATGTAGAGTTTCTGCAGCGTCTTTGCTATGATTCTGTGATTGGTAGAGAGTGTGGGTAGACTGGAGAAGCATCTATGTCCCCAGAATCAGACACAAAATGATTGCATCATCTGCTGAAATCTCAGTGGAGATGTTTTTCCAGTCGCCCTCTGTTTCCCAGGAGGCACAGAATGGCTGGGGGTTGAGCTGCAGCAGCTGTACCCTAAGTCTGAGGGAATGGCTTTGGTTGGTGCAGAGGGATGAAGGGAATGTCAATTTCCACTTCAACTCCACCCAAAGAGATATACACAGGTCTAAAGTTGACCTAGGCCCTTTTCGCACCTTACTTTGTCCTGGAGACATCTGGTGTGGGTCCTGGCATTGGCCCTGCCTGGAGGAGAGTGTGACAGGAGTGCTCCCCTTTGTACCAGCTGCCTCTGCAATCCAGGAAGTGTGATGGCCACACCTCTTCCTGCCGCAGTGCAGCTGCGTGTGTCCCAGGCTGTGCTGGGGCAGGGAATGCAGCCATTGTGCTCCCAGAGCTTCTGCAAGGAAGATAAATGTGAGCGTGTGGTGGGATGGTGGCACGATAGGCAATCATTAACAGGGAAAACCCGTCAATGATTTGTGGCGTGATCGTACCACCTGAGGATGGGAGAAGGACAGGACCACGAGGACGTTGTGCATCCTTCTCCCATCTCTATGGTGGGTTGGGAAGGTAGAGCAGAAAGGGACTTACTCTTGCGTATGCCTCTAACAGGACGACAACTGTGATGTGAAACTGTTTCTTTTTAAATCATAAATAAACGTGTTGGGGATTAGCAGGCCTCACCACTAGGCCCCTTAGGTCCTTTTGCTCATTTTAAAAATCAAGGGTTAAACTCCCTCATCCCTGTATGGGGAGCCAGATGTAGATTTGGCTCCCACACTCTTACTAAGCAGTAGGAAGGTAATGAATACCTGCAGATTTCCTTTCTTCTTTTTCTTGTAATATTTTTTTAAAAAATTGTTTACATGCAAAAGGAATTTCTGTTAAATGCAACAGCACTCAAGTATAGCAAAAGCAGAAAAATAAAAACATGAGAGGAAATAAAATAACTACATTACTTGTACGTTTCTATAAAAGCTGACCAAATGTCCGAATATAAGTCCATTTGGAAATTTCATCTATACATCATTCTTTCAAATGTTGCAAGTGTTGTTAAGATGTTCTATCCATTGGATGACAGATGGAGAAAAATTATCTTTCCAGTAACAAAAGAAATACTGCCAGTGGGAGGGAATATGGAGTCTAGAGTATTTAAAGCATGGCAGTTTTGATATCGCACAACTCCTATTACTCATTTGAATATAATTATCCCTAGTGACTTATCTCAGATTATTAATCTTAATATACGTAAAATTATAAAAGATATTGCATAAGATTTATAGGTGGGCTTAAAGATGAGTCTGTGGGGTACAATAAAAACAACTGCAATTAATGTTATACATAGAATTGTTTATATTATTAGTGGATTTCCTCTACTTCTACCTTCCAAGTGTTTTCAAAAATTAAATGCATTGTTTAGCAGATGGGGGGATTCGTCTCCTTCTTAAATTTCAATTAAAGGGATGCAAATTCCAGTCAAAGAGGAAGGGTTTGACCTTCCAGTTCTTCTTGCATATCTGCTTTATTTTGTACAGACTTTCCCCATTTATCTGAAAGGTTACAGTCTGGAGCACTGTCAGCAAATGGAATTGGTTGAAGAGTGGAACCTACATACTCTGCTGTAGGGAGGATGAAGGACTTATGGAGGCTCTCTTGTTACCGACAACACATGCACTGCTTGAAAAATCTCTCAGCTGGCTTAGCACCTTTTCCCTTCTCTCAGCTTACTTGTAAGCAGCAATACACAAAACAGTATACAGAATATACAGAAAGCAATATATTTGTGCAATGCCCCCATCACTGGTTTCTGCATGAAATGTTGGGATTTTGTAAAGAAAAGGAATACAAAACCAATAGGCTTCATACATTTTTTTTTTGCAAATAAATCCTGAACGGCAAACAAAGCAAAACAATCAAAACAAAGCATCAAAAATGCACAAACCTCTTGTAATCTTCCCACAGTTTTGAAGTGTTAGTTCTCGTGTACAAGAATGAAATAAATGAAAATTTATATCCTTACAGATGAGGAAAATAAATTTAAAAAAGTTCTGACAGCTGTGCTACACATTTATCTAGTTGGACCCTCAGCCAGTAACAATGTCTGGGAAAAAGTGGAAGGTGTGCTAAGTAATTTGTGTTTGTTCGTTTTTTTCCTTTTGTGCTGTGCAAATTTTGCAATTTTTCAAAAGGTAATTGAAAAGTATGGACTTCTTAATGAGATGGATAATTCTGCATGAAATGTTGGGATTTTGGGGATAATAAGTTAAGAAGCTTCTTCGGAAGATACCATGAGGGTTGGAGAGATGTGCTTGTACAATTCTGCAGTTGCATAGGGACATGGGGGCAGGGAGACGATTCGCCCTGTGTGGCAATGTTTCTGGGGCATCTCGGCCCGTCGCCACATCCCCGCGTGCCCTGGCCATGCTCCTGTGCACAGTGGCCACGCCCCTTCTCATCCCCTCCCCCCCACACACACTCCAAGCTCCACCACTGCAATTCTGTCTTTGGGAATTCCAATACAAGCTGACATCTTCAACAGATTTTGGACTAATTTCTGGTTTGGACATTGTTATCTATCCACTATCATACTTCTCCAGTGTTCCAAAGTATTGTCCTTCTTGGCTTAAAAAAGAGCATGTTTATAAATGTCTATAAAGATTTAGAAAGAACATATCTAAATAATATTGAACAAAATGCCTATTATGAATAGGTAAAATGCATAATTACGTATTAGTCAAAAGTAAAACTGCTTGCAGAGTTTTTAAAAATTTTGCAGATCAGCATGCAAATAGGATGAAAAAGATTTCACAGTGAACATATCAGAAAATGAAATTGCTAGTCCAAACTAGATTAAACCCACTGAATCAATGGGATTTATGTAAAGGCCTATGTTAAACAGTTGATCCAATTGCTCTGTTCTGGTTGGAGATAAAGATGGAATTCTTGGCTAATTTCATTCTTGAAGGAAGCAGTGAGTAATTTTGGCAATTTTCTTCCTTTTTCAAGAAAATTCTGGACTTATTTTGTGCAAAATTTGCACACATTTTTTTTCTGCATAAAGCAGCATTTTTTGCACAGAAAAGTAGATTCCCATTCAAAACGTGCTGTTTCCCGTGGTGGAAATGCTGTTTTCTGCACACACACACACACTGTGCACAAAATAAGTCTTGAACTGCGAAGTTTCTTATCAGTCCCGGATTCTCTTTCTCTCCAACACTCAACTATCTTGAAAATATTTTAATGTTCTTTGTATCCCTAGGTAGGAATAGCTACTGGATTTAGGTCACATACTGAAAGTAATGGATTTGTCCATCCCTAGTTTGGGATGTATGCAAAGGTAAACTCTCAGTATCTGTGGGCCTAAACCTGATATCTGTAAGGACACATTAGTGCTACTCGGCATGATAGCCTGTTGACACACAATTGATACTCAGCACAATTGAGTGCTGGCCCATAGTGAGTTTCAAGGAAAGAAAGAAACAGTTGTACTCAACAGGCACAGACCTAGTACTGGTCCCTAGCACATTGGATAGTCTGAGAAGCATTAGTCTATGCATGGGTTCCTCAGAAGGGAAATTAGTGAGAGGGAGAGAGTTTGAGATTTCTCCCTGGAATGTATTTATTGTTTATACCCTCATATCATCAGCAGTTTGCTATATGGTTTAAGAAGAGTTAGAAAACTAACTTTTGGGGATTAAAATTCCCAGAATACTCAAGCCAGTGTGTCTATGGTCATCCTGGCTGGGAGATCCAGGAACTGTAGTTAAAAAGTAACTTTCCCAAGCTCTAGATTAATCTGTGATCTGCACAGTTATGGTGCTTGTGAAGACTGCATAGGTTGAATCTTAACATGTCTCTCTTCATAAATTTCTCTTCTCCCAATATCTGCTGTATTAAACACTGGGAGTGACTGGCATAGAAGCTGAATCTAAAAGAAGACTCAGTTAAATAAAATCTTCTCTGAACAGCAATATATGTCACTTAGTAGGGCCTAGACAAGGCAAATGCAGACATGCATTTGTGCACAGCATCTATTTTAGGTGTGCTTACCCCTAAACATACCTCTTTTCTAGATTTCAGCCCTTCCAACTATCTTTCAGTGATCTTCGCTTACTACTCTACCCCTTCTTCTTCTTCCCTGTTGTTTGCTCTTAATTTTTCCTCATTTTTTCTTTTATGACTATAAAAATTTTGCAGTGCTATGAATTTGCCCACCAGTCATAGCTCTGTTTTGCCCCTTTTGGGGTTGTTTGGGTCTAAACTCCAGTTTGTTGGTTCAGGTAGATTATGACCAGGCAGGAATGACAGTGATGGCAATTCTCTGCCCCTATTTTCAAGGCTGCCACCTCTGAGTGCTTCGATATGGCATTTTTCCTTCCACTTGCCCCATCTGCTCTGCCCTTTAAAACAAAGCGGCAGCATCTGAAGGAAGATCAAAGACATCAGTCCTTTGATTTATAGCGCCAGTTAAAATGCCAAAGTGGATGAGCCGAAGAGGATAAGGCGCTGGATGCCACTCTTACATATGGCAGCAGCAATGAAAAGTTTGCAAAAATAAATAAGTAAGTAAGTAAGTTGCTATCCATATTATAAAGGAAAGGACCCAGTTCCACCTGCACTGGCAAACCAGTTTGGGCCCCATTAACCAGGAGCGAATGAATCACTTCCCCTTGGATTGTCAACTGTATCCTGGGGTAGGAAATTGGATTGCTATAGCTTAGCTTTTTTTCGTCTCCCTTTTTCATTTTCCTCCAAGGAATGAGAAAATTCCTCTCAGAGCTCAGCACTTTGATGCAGTTAAATATAATGCACTTTACAATGCTTGTATGTTATGGTACAGGCAGGAACCCGAACAATTTGAAGTACTGACCTACCCCAAAAATGCAAACATAGCAAGCTAACACAGCTGATAGTATGAAATTTCTGAAGCTTAGCAGGATCAGGGTTGATCAGTAATGAGATGAAAGACTGCTAGGAAATACCAGAGATGTCCATGTGGGTCTAGGGAAGAATCATACCCAAACTCCTGGAAAGTCATTGGTGCCAAACAGAGCTGACAATATTGGCCTGGAAGAACCAATTTATTGACTCTGCATACAGCACCTTCATATGTTCTTAAAGAGCAGGTGAAGTTGTATAGTAGCGAAGAGACAGATTCATAAATCAGGAAGTTCTGCTTCAGTTTTGCTTCTACTACCAATATGCATGGTAGTCTTTGTCAAGTCATTCTTCCTCACATCTCAGCCTCACCTGTGCCATGTAAGAACAATGATAACACAAACCTGCCTTGAAGGGGGTTCCCTTTTCAAAAAAGCAATGTATGATCATCTCTATGAAGAATCTGAGAAATGAAAAGCACTAAATAAACGGCAGTTATTATTACCAGTTTGGATTCAAACTTACTTAGTATAGACAAATTAAAATACATGAGGCTGAGGTAGCCATGGTCTGATGAATTCTAATAGGGTACTCTAAGTAGGACTAGATCAAGATTGAAGCTGCTGCCTCACTACTAGATAAAAGTGCCTGAAATCCACATCATTCATTCCCCTAAAAAGATCCGGTCTCTGAAAAGTGCATGCTAGTGATGTTTAATAGATAGCACTTTGGAGTAATGAATCCCTCAGTGATAGACTGAAGTGGTCAACACTAGGAAACATATTTTTTCAAAAATAGGAATCAAAGAAAAGTGAAGCTTGTTCAAATGAAGGTTGTCCTAAAACCTATGAGTTGCTAGACTGCAATTTGAGCACTAAGGCCATTTCCGCACTAGGTTGTTATAGTGCTGTTATTCCACTTTCAACATCCTACAGAATCCTGGGGTTTGCAGTTTAGGGAGGGGCCTTTAGAATCGTCAGCCAGAGAGCTCTTTGGCCTCAGGAAACTACAAATGCCAGAATTCCACAGGATGATGAATGTGAAATAATAGCACTATAACAGTGTAGGGCGGAAATGGCCTGAGTTGGGCAGCCACCTGCTGTAACAGTGTGGCCCTTTTCGCATCTCAGCTGTTTGCATGACGAGGGAGGGTGGCTCGCATGAGAAGCCTCAGCCAAAACGCCGCCGCTTCTCCGCTGCTTCGTACTGCAGCTGGCTTCCCGGTGTCACATCCGTCGCTCTTGAGCCCCTCCCCTTCCTTCCACAGCGCAGTCTGGGAGCTGTAGGCTGTGCTAGGGGAGGAAGCGTGACCCTCTCGCCTGGAACGATGCATCGCATGGAGGTCAGTGTGCGAAGCCGCCGCGAGCATTGCGTGAGCATGCATTATTTTCAGCTTAAAGCCAAAAATAAAAAATGCGCAGCCGCCCCGCTTGAGCCTCATGAGCGGCGCGCGAGTGGGAGTGCGTTGTACGGAGCAACAATCCCACTCATGCAAGGCTCAAGGGGCTCTCGCGCAAAAAAAAAGCCATGCGAAAAGGGCCTGTGTCTCTTGGGCCTGTTGTTCATCTATTACTTGCCTCCTTCCTGAAGCCTGAAGTTTATAGGCACAAGTGTCCCATAACCTCTTGAGAACCACCAGAGGGTTCTTTCCATAATGATTTTCTAGAGGATGGAACCCTATCAATGTCAAGACATAAGAGTTAAATGTTCATTTTTAAACATTAAACCAGCTTGTTCCATCTGTTCCAGTGTTCACTGGAACTCTATCCCACTCATTTACCTTACTCCAAATAGGTTATTGCACCATCTTAGGAAGGGGCAGGGGAACTTGGGTGGGAGGATCCAACAAACCTAAGCATCTGAAAATAAAGCGTTTGTTTGTCACATAATTGTATTTACAAATATCCCATTTGGTGCATGGGGAAAAAGCATGAAGGAGTTTTATAAGCTTTTTATTGGATTCTGGGGATTGGATATCACTTCTTGAGATGGAGATGTCAAGGGAGTTGATGTATACATTTAAGAGTAAAAACTCCCAAGGGCTCGCAATCTATATTCTATCTGATGTTATTGCTTTTCTTTTACACATTTTCCAAAGCTATAGCTTTCTGCTATATGTTCTGTCTCTACCTTATCTTTAGATTTAAAGAGAAGAATTACAAATAGGTTCACTTTGCTTTTATGTGCTGCAAAAAATACTCCTCCCCTTCCAAGAATGCTGTGTAGCAATTCACATATTAGGAGGATGACCACAAGGTTCTTGCTTTTCGCCCACCAAGTGGCAAGCAATGTTTTTTACTATCAGTCTTGCAAAGTGGATCAGGAGGTCTTTAAACTGAGTTTGGCTGGGGAGGGAGACAGTATTGTTCAGGGGAAGGATTCAGCGAGTGCTAGGAGAAATAGCCCAAATGATATTGATAGAGCAGGCCAAGTAGTACTAGAGACCAACACTGGAAGGAAAAGCAACTTTAGTACAGGACTTGCAGGAAGGACACATGGTCTTAAGTGTCTCTACACTAATGCACAGAGCATGGAAAATAAACAAGGTAAACTGGAACTCTTAATACAACAAAATAAATATGATTTAATTGGCGTCACTGAAACCTAGTGGGATCAGTCTCATGATTGTAATGTAGTAATAGTGGAGTATAACCTATTTCGCAGAAATAGACCAAACAAGAAAGGAGGAAGAGTAGACTTATTTGTCAAGGATGTTTTCACCTGTGAAGAGATCCATGACTTAAATCCAGGAAGCCAGGTCGAGAGCATCTGGGTAAGAATTAAGGGAGTGAGAAACAATAGGGATGTGATTGTCGGGTTTTGCTACAGGCCTCCAGGCCAACCTGAGGACTTGGATGATGCCTTGCTGGAGCAGATGACAACACATTCAAAAAGGAGAGATGCAATAGTAATGGGAGATTTCAACTATCCTGATATATGTTGGCAGTCAAACTCTGTCAAGACCAAAAGGTCCAACAGGTTCCTTACTTGCCTTGCAGATAATTGCATGGTCCAGAAGGTAGAAAAGGTAACAAGGGGATCAACCTGCTTAGATCTGATCCTGACCAACAAGGATGGCCTTGTTGCTGAGGTGGAGGTGGTGGCATCTTTATGGGGGAGTGCTCATGCTCTATCGGAATTTGTCATTCAGTGGGAAAGAGAAGCCAAGTGCAGCCAGATATGCATTCTAGGCTTTAAAAAAGTTGATTTCTGTAAACTTAGGGAGTTAGTTCCTGAAATTCCGTAGTCAAGAATACTGGGGGAAAAAAAAAAAGGCAGATAGGAGTTTATTAAAAGTGAAATACTGAAGGCACAATTTAACATTGTGCCAATAAGGAGGAAAACTGGCAGGTGTCTAAAGAAACCAGAATGGTTGACTTAAAGAACTCTCAGTTGAGCTAAATGTTAAAATAAACATGTACAGGAAATCGAAGAATTGAAGAATTGTGAAACCACTAAAGAGAAATTCAAGCAAATAGCCAGGATATATAGGGAGAAGGACAGAAAAGCTAAAGTATAGAATGAACTCAGGCTTGCCAGAGACATTAAAAACAATAAAAAGGGCTTTTTTAGATATGTCTGCAGCAAAAAGGAAAAACAAGGAAATGATAGGGTCGCTGTGCGGAGAAGATGGCCAATTACTAACAGGGGGAAGAGAGAAGGCAGAATTACTCAATACCTTCTTTGCCTGAGTTTTCTCTCAAAAGGATAGAAGTACTCAACCTAGGAGGTGGGGAACAGGTGAGGAAGCCGGGGAAATGCAGCACAGAATAATTAGAGAAGTAGTACAGGAATGTCTGGCTAAACTAGATGAATTCAAGTCTCCAGGGCCAGATGAATTACATTCAAGGACATTGAAAGAACTGGCAGAAGTCATTTCAGAACCACTTGCAATAATCTTTGAGAACTCTTGGAGAACAGGAGAAGTCCCAGCAGACTGGAGGAGGGCAAATGCCATCTTCAAGAAGGGAAAAAAAGAGTACCCAAATAATTATCGCCCAGTCAGCCTGACATGAATACCATGAAAGATCCTAGAGCAGATTATTAAACAATCAGGTTGTAATTACTTAGAAAACAATGCTGTAATCACTAAAAGTCAACATGGATTTCTCAAAAATAAGTCATGCCAGCCTGATCTTATCTCTGTTTACGATAGAGTTACAGGCTTGATAGATGAAGGGAATGCTGTAGATGTAGCATATCTTGATTTCAGTAAGGCCTTTGACAGAGTTCCCCATGACATTCTTGCAAAGAAGCTAGTAAAATGTGGGCTGGACAGTGCTACTGTTAGGTGGATTTGTAACTGGTTGACTGACTGAACCCAAAGGGTCCTCACCAATGGCTGCTTTTCATCCTGGAGAGAAGTGACTAGTGGAGTGCCACAGAGTCCTGTCCTGGGCCCAATGCTATTCAACATCTTCATCAATGACTTGGATGAAGGAGTAGAGGGCATGCTGATCAAATTTGCAGATGACACCAAATTGGGAGGGGTTGCTAATACACCAGAGGACAGGATCAAAATTCAAAATGACCTTGAGAGATTGGAGAACTGGGCCAAAGCTAACAAAATGAATTTCAACAGAGAGAAATGTAAGGTCCTGCACTTAGGCATTAAAAATGGAATGTACAAATATAGATTGGGGGACACATGGCTGGATAATAGTATGTGTGAAAGGGATCTAGGAGTCTTGGTAGACCACAAACTGAACATGAGTCAGCAGTGTGAATCAGCAGCCAAGAAAGCCAACACCTTCTTGCTCTATTCTGCTTTGGTTAGGCCTCATTTAGAATACTGTGTCCAGTTCTGGGAACTTCAATTCAAGAAGGATATCGACAAGCTGGAGTGTGTCCAGAGGAGGGAGATCAAAATGGTGAAGGGTCTGGAAGCCATGCCTTATGAGGAGTGGCTTAGTGGACTGGGTATGTTTAGTCTGCAGAAGAGAAGGTTAAGAAGAGACATGATAGCCATGTTTAAATATCTGAAGAGATGTCATGTCAGGGAGGGAGCAAGCCTGTTTTCCACTGCTCCAGAGACTAGGACAAGGAGCAATGGATTCAAGCTGCAGGAAAGGAGATTCCACCTGAACCTCAGGAAGAATTTCCTGACAGTCAGAGCTATGCGGCAGTGGAATATGCTGCCTCGGAGTATGGTGGAGTCTCCTTCTTTGGAGGTTTTTAAGCAGAGGCTGGATAGCCATCTTTTGAGAATGCTTCGATGTGTGTTCCTGCATAGCAGGGGGTTGGACTGGATGGCCCCTGTGGTCTCCTTCAACTCTATGATTCTAAGATTCTATGAATTCTTGTGGGGCCGGCCCTACCATTATGCAGAGTGAAACAGTTGCTTCATGTAGGAGATTTAAGATATTATGGGAGGGCAGCAATCTGTTAGTTACTTGCTTTGTACATGTACCACCACATATAAGCAAAGTTGAGAACTGATGTGGTGTCGTGGTTTGAGTATTGGCCTATGATACTGGAGACCAGAGTTTGATTCCCCACTTGGCCATGGAAGCCCACTGAGTGACCTTGGATATGTCACTCAGGCCCTTTCTGCAGGACATGTTCATCCTGCACTGGGAATGGGAGAAGGACAGGACCCAGACGACGGTTCTGGATGACGTTGTCTGGGTCCCGTCCTTCTCTCATCCCCAGGTGGTGCGATCACACAATAAATCGTTGATGGGTTTTCTCTGTCAATGACCAGCGATCACGCCACCATCCCACCACCTACACACACTTACCTTGTGTGCAGAGGTCCGGGAAGTGCAATGGCTGCACCTTCTGCCCCAGCACAGCCTGGGACAGTACCTGGCTCTGCTGAGGAAGGAAGAGGCAGTGCCATTATGCTTCCTCCCTTCACAGAGGCAGCTGGTGTGGAGGACAGCATTCCTGTCGCTCTCCCCTCTCAGCAGAAAAAACACCAGGACTCAGACTGGATGTCTCTGGAACACGGTAAGCTGCAGAAAGGGGCTCACTTTCAACCCCCAGAAAACCCCATGATATGTTTAGCCTTAGGGTCAGAAATGACTTGCAGGCACACACAACAACAAACAGGAAGAGTTGCTTCTGGATTTTGTACGATGTGCAAAAATGCTTTGTCTGGCTTTAGGCTCTGTGCTCCTTGACTTGTGTGATTTTGTGTAGGGTAGGGTGGGGAAACTGCCAGTTGCGGCTCTGCCTTAGGCAGAAAAATACCTTGAACCTGTCCTGTATTCTTGCTTGTACACCCATGCGATTGTATCCTATCATAGATGGTTGCTGCTTACTTCACAGTCTATGTTTTAAAAAGTCAATAATGCTTCGTCGAGAGCTCAGACAGACTAACCTTCTGTAATTGAAATGCAAATTCATTATAAGCAAGACAGTTTGTGAAGTACTTATGGTCATTCTTAATCATTAATTTAGATGAATGTAAATTGAAGTGATCAATCACATATTCA
Organism: Iguana delicatissima; assembly: GCA_948472985.1. Taxonomy (NCBI): domain Eukaryota; kingdom Metazoa; phylum Chordata; class Lepidosauria; order Squamata; family Iguanidae; genus Iguana; species Iguana delicatissima. Next base: position 88,050 of record CAOKZL010002398.1, on the reverse strand, counting down.
GGCAGCAGCTGTTCCCATGGTCAGGGAGACCATTTGACTAGTTGATCTCACTGCAATTGTCTAGTTGGTATTTATCTCTGGCGGTACATATAGAATCACAGAATCTCACAACTAGAAGAAACTACAAGGGCCATCAAGTCCAGCCATGCAGGAACACACAATCAAAACACTCCTGAGAGATGGCCATCCAGCCTCTGTTTGAAAACATCCAAAGAAGGAGACTCCAACACACTCCAAGGCAGAGCATTCTACTGTCAAACTGCTCTTACCATCAGGAAATTCTTCTTAATGTTTAGGTGGAACTGCTTTTCTTAAAGATTGAAGCCATTGCTCTATGTCCTAGTCTCTGGAGCAGCAGAAAATAAGTTTGCTCCATCTTCCATATGACATTCTTTCAAATATTTAAACATAGCTATCATATCACCTCTTAACCTTTTCTTCTCCAGACTAAATATACCCAGCTCTGTAAGCTGCTCTGCATAGGGCATGGTTTCCAGAGTGCACATCATAAATTGCAAATGTGAATACATATTGAAGGGACATGAGGAGCATTCATGTGCAAAAGGCAACATCTGTGAGAGACAGCTAATTCCCTTCAGCCTTTCAGTAGCTCTTCACTGTAGACTTTAGCCTTCAGGCCTGATTTATTCCAGGTTGTTTTTCTTTCAAGATTTCTGAGGCCTGTTAGTCTTGTCAAGAAAATTATGAACGTACATATGTATTTATGAATTTAGGCCCTTGAAAAGTAACTTGCAGTGGCAGACCTTCATCTGGAGAACCAAAGACTTTGCAGAGGGGGGTTATCTGCAAGAAGCAGAGTGACTAAAGAATTCAAGAAGGTTGTATAATCGAAGTTCCAACTATTTTATTGCTTGAGCTAAGTAGCACCTTTGCCTGCCCTGTTCTCTATGTAGTTTGTTTAGAGTTTCATTAATAAAACAGCCACTCTGTATTGGTCTAGGTTCTCAAATTTCTGCTGTATTACTTCAGTAATACAGAGTGATCCTCCTTAATTTCAGCAGTGCCTCCTACAGCATAGTCATTTTAGCTGCTGGGAAATCCGAATTGAAGTTTTTATTCCATAGCACCCGCTGCCACCAATTTCGTACAATCCTTCATCCAGTTGGAACTCCCTGGTTCTTCTGAGATCTAAGTTCAGAACTATTTGAAAGGGTTGACTTGCCACTAAGCAATCTTTTGATGTGGTAGTTCGACCACTCTGACATCAGAAATTGAGTTTATCATGCCATGGGCCGAAACAATAGTCCTCATGATTTTGAATCATCCCAACAGTTGTGATTTTGTGTCTAACTCCTCCTAACGGCATCAGTCAGAAGGTGAAGATCCTCTCTCTCAGATCTTCCTCTCTGCAATGAATCTTGCATATGTTCTGAAACCGAGGTTTCTATTCAAGTACCAGAACAAGCTGATTTCTAACATTTTATTTGGAATTCTGTATTTGTGGTCATTCTTAGCCCATCCTTGTCCTTCCTGCCTTTGAATAAACTCCCTTTTATGTCCTGCTGTATTTTACATTTGTCTTTTAAGAGGAAATTTCCCACAAAAACCTGATCCACATGTGAAACTTTGTTGTTGTTGTGTGCCTTCAAGTTATTTCTGACTTTATGGCAACCCTATGGTGACCCTATGATGGGGTTTTCCTAACAAAATTAGTTCAGAGGGCCCATTGCCTTCCTCTGAGGCTGGAAGTGTGTGACTTGCCCAAGATCACCCAGTAGGTTTCCATGGGCAAGCATGGATTTGAATGCTGGCCTCCCAGAGCCCCAGTCCAACTACACCACACTGAAACTACACGGTTGTAAAGCTGTATTTCAACTTTTGTGTCTTCTGGACTCTGAGGTAAGGAAAACCAAAGGACCTTCCTTCTTCCTCCTCCCCACAGCCAGGTTGAACTGAAGGGGTTAGGTAAATTGTAGAAAGGTTTATTAGAACTCCTTGGCTCAACAGACTACAGCATTCACACATGGATTAGATTATAATGGCAGCATATCAGTATCTCTTTTGAAGGGAAACTCTTGTAAAACTTTTTTTTTATCTGATTTTGTATCTGTAACAATGTCAATCAAGTCACAAATCAATGGCTGATTTTATTTCAAATAACACGTTTGGAATAACACAATTCCCATTCATGTGAGTGTGCTTTCATTTTCCATCTTCTCTCCCTCCCCCCCTCGCTTCCTTCCTTTTCTTAGTGAGTTACTCCCACACCGTGCCTCATTTCACAGTCTCTCACATCTCCATTCCTGATTCTATAACCTAATCTACAATGAATGGTAAATGTTGGCCCTGAAATATCATCTTGAGCCACTTGAGGTTTTAGGAAATAATCCATCAAAGGAGTTTTGCAAAGGGCTCAGTGTTAAAGGTCATTCACAGGGCCGCATGGTAGATTTCTTAAAACACTGTCGCCACTTTCCCTTTCATCTAACAGGGGATGATAGAGAGCAGCAAAAGATAAAGCAATAATGGTGTAGATTTTTTCTGTCCTTTGTTCTCACTCTTCCAAAGAAAACATGAAGAATCAAATGGTGGTTTTATTCTGTGTTATTTTAAGAACTCTACATTTAGCTGACCCATAGAACAAGATTAGATTTTCTAGAACTGTGAAAAAAACCCACATGAACATATTGTAAGAACATGAAAGATGTCTACACACTAATCATCTGGTTGTACATCCAATCAAATATAGTCATTTAGAGATTAATTAACTAAATTCACACAAAATGCACCTCAAAGTACTGAGTATGAAGGCCAATCTATAGTAGCTTGGATCTATAGAATGCATGGGGCTTGGAATTTCTGGTGCCATTTTTCCCATTGGTAGGCTGCTGGGGCAGGGTGTATGCATGGCAGTTTTCAGTGCAGTAAAAAATGTGCATATTTGGGAAAATAGGAAGTTGTCTTGTGCTGAATCAGAGCTTCGGTACTTTTAGCATACTACTGCCAACTCTAACTGGCAGCATTTCTGGCAGGATTCTTTCCAAGTTCTAGCTGGAGATCCATCATATTGCTTTGTGGTCTCCCATCCCTGCTTATCTTCTGAAATGAAATAGGATCAGCTTTTTGGGCAGTATGATGGTATACTTGACAGCCCCTAACCATTGGTCCCTGCCTCGAAATTCCTTGACACTCTCCCCTCAGATGCTCAGAGAAATGTGTGTGCTGGGGAAAAGTAGCCGGGCAAAAGAATTAGGAAGAAAAGCAGTGGGCAGAGCAAATTCTATTATTTGCTCTACTCACTACTATTATTATACTCACCATTTCTCTGCAAACCATACCTCCCCCTGACTCCAGTGAGAAAGACAAAAAGAGTTCCTAGATCCATGTTTGTCACCAAGGGTATAGATCAGAACTTGTAGTAGTGTGTGTGTATGTGTGTGTGTGTGTGTGTGTTTAAAACGATGGATCTTACTTTTTGAGTTGTTACTGACCCCTTTGAGAATGTGATGAAAAATTCAACCAGAAAAAAAATTCACTTAAATATAAATTTCAAGTAACAGGGTAGAGAGCAAAGATTAAAAAAAGAAAATCACCCCCAGCTCATAGTCCCCCAAAGCCCACCCTTGGACCTCTAGGGTTCTAGGAACTACAGATTAAAAATCTGTAATTGTTAACTGCCAGCTTGGTGTAGTAGTCTGAGCATTGCACTAAAGGACCAGGGTTTGAATTCCTGCTCAGTCATGGAAACCCACTGGATGACCTTGGGCAAGTCATACTCTCTCAGATTCAAAAGAAGCATTGGCCAGCCCCCTCTGAACAAATCTTGCCAAGGAAACCCTGTGACAGCTTTGCCTTATGTTCACCATAAGTTAGTAATGACTTCAAGGCACATAGCAGCAACAATTACTGTGAATACAGAACTACAGAGCTGAAGCCATTCAAGATAAATATTTTAAAAGGTGTCTTTTTTTTTTTAATAAAAAAGTTATGTATCATTTTTGGATGGAAATTTCAGGAGGTGTTCTCTCTGTGCCAATTCCAGGTTCAGTCTAAAATAACATCAAAAGTATGATTCAAACCCATTGTTTGCTCCCAAAGTCACTAGATGGCAGTGATGTGAACAGTCTCAGATGAAGAGAAGAAAAAGTTTACTATGTCAGGTAAAAAGACTGCACACCTATTGATACAGAAAGATGTTATTTCATCTGAGGATGAAGTTCTCTGTTTATATTTACTCCTCTCAGATGGGCTTTAGCGGCTATCTGCAAATCCATGCAGCTGTTATAGCCTTGCTTGCATTTGATTAATGTTTAAACGTTGATTTTAACTTGGAAAACAGGAGTATATTTCTCTTTCTATCCACTTTAGAATCAACACGGGCTCAACAGGAACGGTTGTGCTGAACAGGGTGCAAGGTTTACAATATGGGATCCTCCACAGCATTCTAAATGCACTCTGATTGGGACTTCCAGAGTCCAATTGAAAATAGCCACTTAGGCTGAAGCCAATGCCAAACATATCAGACAGTGTACTATATCAAGGGAGGAGGGTTCTTTCAAATGGGCTATCTCTTGATCCCCTAAGCCAAAAATACTGAAACAGCCTATTACAGGAGTAAGGAATGCGTAACTGTCAAAATGGCCTTGGACTGCTACCTATAGTAGCCATTCCTGACATAGCCAGGAATTGCTGTCCAGAACATCTAGACTCATAGAACCATAGAATTTATAGAGTTGGAAGAGACCACAATGGCCATTGAGTCCAGCCCCTGCCATGCGGGAACAGACACTCAAAGCACCCCCAGAAAATGGCTGTCCAGCCTCTGCTTAAAAACCTCCAAAGAAGATGATTCCACCACATTCTGAAGCAGCGTATTCCACTGTTGAACAGCTCTTACCATCAGGATCGTACTGGAAGAATCTGTTCTTTGCATATTCTGAGGAACACTGACATGATCCTGATTTTTAGGTGTATCTAGAGGGTCATTTGTTACCTAATCCTGATATTGTAGTACATTAAAAGTAGAGATGGAAAAAATATTTATAAACATTCATTCCCAGATTTAAAAAAAACAAAAGAAAACACTGGTTTCCTAACAGTTAGAAATCTCCATCAGGAAAAATAAGAGACCAGTAAGAATTTCGCATAATTTCCTCCTGCTATTCTACGTCACAAAGTGTTGCGCAGGAATTATTCTGTGGAGGAAAACACATTTGTTTTACACAAACTCTCCTGTCTTTTATGCACAAAATGGTTTTCCTGGCCGGGGGGGGGGGATAATTTTTATGTGCAAAAGTGTTTTTATGAACAGAATAAATCCTACACAACATTTTGGGATGGTTGAATATGGGAGAATACTTTGGGAGAATATTCATTTTCTCCCCCAAGAGGGGAGAAAATTATTCAGCTTCCCATGTGAAGGTGAAAGAGTTGAGAATTTACATCTCAAGGAGAGGGTCCCCTTGTTTCTCTCTTGCCAGCCTAAGATAGAGAGCAGATGAAATGTGTGTTACCCTTTATCTCTTTTTCTGTAGGAAAATCTCATTCAAGGCACTACAGCCCCATGGAAACTGCTGTTACTAATGCTGGCTGGTATCAGCTCAGCCACTCGTTCCTAAACGGTAAAGATGGCCTAAACTCACAAACAACAGATGAACAGATGCACATTGGTATGGAAACAGGACAGAACAGACTTACTGCTTCCTATTTCAGACTAAATAGGATGGCAGGATTCTGTAGGTGGTAGAGAGTGGAAGTTACTATTTCAAGTAAGTTACTAGTTACTAGTTTCAAGTAACCAACTACTTATAATGAGCTTCTTTCTGCAATAACGGAAGGGTAACTTAGGCAATTTCTGCAGTAGACTGTTACAGTGCTATTATTCCACTTTCAACATCCTATGGAATCAAAGGCCCCTTCCTAAACTGCAAACCCCAAGATTCCATAGGATGTTGAGAGTGGAATAATGGCGCTATAACAGTCACTGCAGAAATGGCCTTGGTTATATTATTGTAACTTATCAGGCCATAATGTCATTCTCTTTATGATGTAACTGCTTTCTGGTCACTTTCATTGTAGTTACAAGGTGTGTTTGGCCTCACTTATCTGTACCTCGGCATTTTTGAATAACTAGAAAGTCAAGTTTTGCATAAAAAAATGCAGCTACTTATTGGGCCTGAGACTAGCACCTTTAAGTAACTGTTTTTTAAAGTAATCTCCCAAGCTCTAGTAACCTGCAGCCTTCCCTGGACTGGCAGCCATTGACTTAAATGCTTCCTTTTTTTCTTAAATTCTTCCTTTTCTGCTCCCTCACTAGTTATCATCTACTTCCTGTTTCCTCCCCAGTTCTCCTATGGCTGAATGCACCTCCGTTAGTTGACAAAGGGGCCAGCATCAGAGATACTTGAAGAATCTGTTCTTTTCATATTCTGAGGAATGCTGGCATGATCCACATCTCCTTTGGATTTGACACTGTGGCCATTTCTGCATGGTGTCGCTGTCCTGCAATGGGGATGCACTGGCAGTGGTCTGTGAGTCATGTATTTGCACCTCATCGCGGTCCCGCTGCCAATGCGTCCCCACCTGTCATGATGACAGAATACTCCATTAGTGGAAAAAATCTGTTAATGGCCCATGACTGCATGACGCTGTCATCACTGGTGGCCATGTGGAATGGGTAGAAGTGTGGTCTAGGCACTTCCTTCCCCAGTGCAGCATGGGAAAGAGGCTGGCTGCAGTGCGGAAGGAAGGCGTGTGTTGCTTGCTCTCTCATCTGCAGGCAGCTGGCCAGGTGCAGAGGGAGCGTTGGGGATATGGTCTCATCCTGGCAAAGGCACTGTCGGGATGACAGCAGGACCACAGTGGAAAAGGTAAGGTACAGAAATGGTGAATGGTCTCTATATTTTTTAGTGTGGTTCTCAGCTCAAAAAAGTACCAAAATGCATTGTAAAATGTTGGTTTTTTTTTTTTTTTTTGCAGTAAATAACATTTACTAACCTGTATTTTTGGAAGAAAAGGCATACTTATATTTATAACTCCATTTTATGTGGATTTTTAAAAAATGCACATCGGCATGGAAACAGGACAGAACAGACTTACTGATGAACATACAAAGAACTGACATGGACCAACAATAGGCTGATTCATCCAACTCTAGCCAGAGTTCCTCTGATACAACCTCTGTTGTCATGGTGACAAGATGATCGGCTCTGGCTGCGTTTCTTCTCTTCGGCATCTTCTCTCCCCTGGCGTTGGCTCCAGAACAGGGCCAAACGCTCCTCTGCACAATTTCTTCCCAAGCCTCGCCCTGCAGTCAGAAAACCAGAGGCCATCAAGAAGAACCCTTTACTTGACATTTTAGTTTTCTATATGGAAGGATTTTTTTTTTTAAATGATTCACATGATCCACCGTCCTCTACAGTCTGAAGAGTCACAGTCATAGTCTCATCATCACATGTACAATTTTCAATAGCCAAATCCTTTTTTCCTCCTCCACAGTTGAGATATGATGCTTGTTTTGTACGTATGAGTTGACTAAGCTGGGAATGTGTATTTATTCTGTAAAGAGAGTTGATATCCTGCCTTTCTACTATGCACCATTCAAGGTGGCTACCAAAGTCAAGAGAAAGAAAAACACTAAGTAAGACAGTGAACCACAATAGCTGGCCAAATTTTAAAAGAAATCATGATGATAAAACAACAACAACAACAAAACCCTTCTTTCTTAGTCTTTTAAAAAATTGAACACTCAGATCTTATAAAATAACATTCTTTGATTACAGGTACATTTAGTGGGAACACAGGAGAAGGCCTTCTTGGTGGCTGCTGCCAAGCTCTGGAATCCTCTTCACAGAGAAGCTAGATGGGCAAGTACTTTACTGTCCTTCCACAAGTAGGTAAAACCCTTTTTATTACAACAGGCCTTTGAGAACTGATTCTGAATAGGAAACAGGCCTTGTGTGTCATGCTAGATATTTATGTGTGGTTGTTTTAATTTGTTTTAACTGGTTTTACTTTTTTGATGGTTTAATTGCTTTTTAACTTTTGTAGGTGTAAATGTTTTATTAGTTATTATAGGTCATCGTGAATCTTAAATATATAATATTTATACATATAATAATGATGATGATGATGCAGTAATAATAATAATAATAATAAGAAGAAAAAGTTTAATTTAGGGTTGAACAGGTGATAAAATATATATAGTATATTGATATGTAGGGTAGTAAGAATAATTCGATAATGATAGTTATGGTTTAGGAAAGAAATAAGAATGAAATTATGAATATTATATTTTGAAAAGGATAGAAATAAGAATGAAATTGCTAATGTTTTATTTTAAAAATGTTAATTATGGATATAATTAATAACAACTGGTATAGTGAGAATGAGATTTAGATATATATAATTAAAATATATATAACCAGTATGATTTATAACATTGTATAAGTAATACTATGTATAAGAAATTTGGAGAGAAATAGAAATGTAAGCATTTTTCCCCTTTCCCTTCACTTTTATGTTTGTCATGTTATGTTTTTGTTTTGTTTTGTTTTCACAATAAAACATCTTTAAAAAATGGTGGAATTCTGTTATCATCTACTTAGCTATGTAACCAGGGTAGGTAGCTAAATAGAGTCTCTTAGTCCGACCCCTGTTTTTGTTTTGTTTTGTTTTCACAATAAAACATCTTTAAAAAATGGTGGATTCTGTTATCATCTACTTAGCTATGTAACCAGGGTAGGTAGCTAAATAGAGTCCTTAGTCCGCCCCTGCTCACCACTTGCAGGACAGCAGCTGCTGAATGCAATGTGGGTCTGTTCCCCTGTTGATTGGAACAGCAGACTGCTGTTTCTTCCCCCTCCTGTAAGTAATCCTAATGTGACAAGCAGAAGCAGCATTCCTGTCGCAATTCCCCCTCACGCCAGAAATTGCTCACACAAGAAGTGTTTGGAAGGTCAGCAGCTGCTTCCCAATGAGGGAACAGTTCCCATTGATGGCAGCAGCTGCTGCCCAGCTGTAGGACGGGAAGTTTCACAGTCCCTACTTATTCCCTAAACCAGGGGTGTCAAACTCAATTTCATCCTGGGCTGCATCAGCATTATGGTTGCCCTCAAAGGGCCGGCTGAATCTGTAAGACTATATAAATGTATCTGCATTTTTATAATATTAAATGATTGCCTCTGCATTCGATCGTTACTGGTTTTTAAATTGCCTTCCCTCTGCATCAACTTTTCTTTTCTTGGACATTTTGGGGCTATTTGATCGTGGTTTATGGTCCATATACCTCTGTAAAGTGACATAGAGTTGGTCAGTATATCCAAACTGTGCCACTTTCCGCTCCCTAGCCGCAGCTGCAGGAGAGGTACGAGGGCCACATGAAATGCCCTGGCAGGCCAGATTGCCCCGCAGGCCTTGTGTTTGACACATGTGCCCTAAACTATACAGGGATTGTGAATATGAAACAGTCATGAGCACATTACGTTGTTGTGGTGGTGGTTGTTGATATTGTTGTCGTGTGCCTTCAAGTCGTTTCCCACTAAGGCAAACTTATCATGGAGTTTTCCTGACAAGATTTGTTCAGAGGAGGTTTGCCTTTGCCTTCTTCTGAGGATGAGACAGTATGATTTGTCCAAGGCCATCCAGTCAGTTTCCATGGCTGGACAGAGATTTGAATCCTGTTCTTCACAGTCATAAGCCAATGCTCAAACCACTGCACCATGCTGGTGTTAAACATTTGTAACTGCTTTAGTGAATTCTTAATAATAATAATACCACCTTTGGCAAGGGGAAGAAAAATGATCAAGGATTTTGACTGTAGAGGAGACAAATTATTGGACTACCCATTTTACTTTTCCAGTTGTTATCTGTTGCTTTTTATGTTGACTAACTAAATACAACTTTTGCACGAATCAATTTTATGGAGCAGCACAGCTGTTCCTTTAGAGCAGAGGTGGGGAAAATGCACATCCTAGGCTACATGCGGTCCCTAAAGCCCCTTGTCACAGCCTCTGAAGCCTTCTGCAGCCTACACACTGCATCCATTTACAAAAAAAACTTACACAGGTGATTTTGTTTTGGCACCTATTTTGCCAAAAATTGTTCAAAATTGTTGCAAAGGCAGCACTGCCGCCCTCCCAGTGCCCTGGCAACTCCCACATAGCAGAAAAATGCATTCCCCGTCATCCATATATTAAACCAGAATTGATGTGACATTACTTTTGGCCATGTTGAAGACTTGGTGTCACCCCAGGGAGAGAGCAGGGGTGAAAAATACCCCAATCCCCTCTACAGTTCCCTAGAATGGCACATTCAGTTGCATGTTAAAAAGAAACCAGACTTGAACAGAGACCAGTTTCATGGTGACTAAAGCAAGTGTCCCAATCGGCTTTCTCTTTCTGCAGCTGCAAACCTGATTCTTCAAGGAGAGTGTAACCCCATGCAAAATAGGCTGAAATTTCCTTCGCTTCATTTGCATTCTGGCTGACCAGGAACATTTCTGTCTTATCTGGATTAAGCTTCAGTTTTTTGGCCCACATCCAGACTTTCCCTCATTTCAGACAATGGTTGAGAACTTTCACAGCCTCACTGAAACCAGATGGAAAGGAGAGAGGTGTCTGAGTGTCATCAGCATACTGATGAAGTTGAACTCCAGATCTCCAGATGATCTTTGCCAGCAATTTAAGCAGTAAAGGGGACAAAGACGGAACCTTGCAGGATGCCACAACACAGCACTAAGCAGAAGAACAACTTACAAAGTGAGAATCAGGTTGCATTGTGGTGTCTCATAGCTGAGTTATAGGCACCATGTGTTTTGAGAAGCAACAATAAGTATGGTAATTTTATTGTATTTTTTATTGATAGCTTTATTGCACATTTTATTAGGTACTTATTGCTGTCGCTGATCTGAGATTAAGTTAGAACATGAATATGTTTTATCTCATTATTGTTTCATTCCTGATAGTGCCTTGCATTTTGATGGGCCATGTATAAAGTGTTTGAATAATATCAGTCAAGTTCTGTCTTGGATATCTTATTGAACTTTGATTAATAAATAGCAACCAAAGAATTACCTGTTGGATTTCAAAACTATTAGGGAAGATCTCTTTTTTAGAGTGTGTTGTTTGATCATTGAATTGTGCTTCTGCTGTGACCTTCCTAGAAAATTACATATATTTCTAAGTTGCCTTTAGTCCCAGTAATAGGGAAAATGAATAAATAATAATAACAACAATATTTTTTCCCCAGATAGTTTCTATGTTTGGAAACAGAATTCAACCATGGTCAAACTCTAATGAGTCTTTCTGAAAATTACCATATAATTCTGATCCATTTCTTATGTCACTTATCAATAATACAAGGTTCTATTTTCAAATTATTGCCTTAACTTATAAGTAGCTTGACTCAGAGTTCAGAGAACTACCTTTTTGAACTACAGCTCTCAGTATCCCTCTACTAGCTGATGGATTCTGGGAACTGTAGTCAAAACAGTAACTTCTTAAAACAGGCATGAATTTATTTTTTTTAAGTTCTTATTGTTAAAAAAAAGATAAAAGAATATACATATATATGGAACTTCAAACAAAAGATATACGGTATCCATAAATGTTTGTATAACAACAAAAAAAGCCAATTTCACATACAACAATAATAAAGGCAATATATTAAAAGAAAATAAGAGAAAAAAATTAATAAATAAGAAAATCTTAATTTACAGTATAATTTCAGTGAAATAAAATAAAAAATAGATATATAGTGAAATATAGTGAAATAAAATATAGATACATACCTAATGATCTTCCCTTATTTACACTTCTTATTTCGTAGTCAGTTATATCTTATCTAGCACTTGACCAACAGTTTAACATTTACTTAGTAAATCAAAATAAACCTCTACCTAGACTAGACATTTTAAAGCTATGTCAAAAAGTTCTTACCTCTCAAAGTTTCAAAATCCATTTTTTAAAAATTACATTATTTATGAGTGGTTGCAACTCTTTGATCTTAGCTTCAGTCTTTTAATTTTAACCCAATCATAGCTGTTTTCTCCCATTTGGATTCCCAAAGAGGGGAGATTAGATTCCATTCTTCATTGAATTGTTTCTTGGATTTATCTGATAATATAGTTGTCAAAACAGGCATGAATTTAATTTAACACACCAGAGGAAAAAGAAACAATTAGCACAAAATGTAGATGTAAGTTAAGGTTTCGCTGCAAGAAATGCTCAGAGAATGTAGTTTAGATCAAGCGATCTCATACTTTAGATATTTGGTTACTTTAGACTCCAGATGTTTTGACCTTCATCTCCAAGAAATCATAACCATTGGTTTGCTGCCTAGGGCCTCTGGGAGCTGAAGTTCAAAACATTTGGGGACCAAAGCTTGAGCACCACTGTTTTAGATCTTTAGTTTGCACCTATAGGCTAGAGTATTCCATTAATTGAACTTCACGTATGGGACACTTCTACATGTGAATGTGGCGAAACAACTTCTATTTATTCTCTCTTCCTTCTGCAGCCCTCTATGTCCCTCAAAATCTACCCCAAAGAGTTAGGAAGCCTAGCAGAAAACCGTGGAATCATTTCAGAAAAGGGTGGAATTGGCAAAAATTGACATTTGCCAGTGGGATCTTCCACTTGATCCAAAGTCATCTATGAATTCACATTGCAATCACAGGAGACTCATTTACAATTCAGCCTGATAATCATCTTGTCCTAGTTCTCCTGGGCCTGGTGATTATCCCTTTTTCAAAATCCTGAAGGAAAGGGAGTTCAAGACAATTCCTATCGCCAGTTTAAGTTTCCATTGCCACCCTAATTCTTCTTATGTAAGAAGCAGTTCACTTTAATACCCTGCTCTACGGAAGAAGACCAAACAGTGAGATACAGTACTTTGGTGTTCAAGATCCAAAGCCTTTACAGGAAAGATCTGTGCATGGGAAAGGACGGAAATCTAGTTTCTCTCTTCTACATACCCACAATCCTTTTCTGCAGGAAATTTTTTAATTTTAATCATATATTTTAATCATATATTTTAATCCAATTCTCTTTCACATACATTCCCCTCTAGTATTGTCCTCATTGTGTTTTGAAATGGTTTTGATCACTTATGCCAGAATCTTCCACATCTGTTCAGAAATATATTTCCACTGAGGTCAGTTGAGTTTAATCTCAGAAAAATGGATCGCTGAACCCCCTGACAAAAATTTTTACCACCACGGTCACTCATGTGGTCTCCTACTGTAGTACTGTATTGTATTGTATTACTACTGTGAATGTAAAATCAGCAGTACTTTCACACTAAAGTTTACTTTTTAACAGAGCCATTCTAGGAGTGTGTAAAAAAAACCCAGGGTATAAAAAATGCAGCATGATTTTAAAAGATAAATACATTGCTAAAATGACAGGATTACATGTATTTTTGGCCTCCTGTTTTACATAGTTCTAGCAAACTCACTAGTCTGGATGAAAGAGAATCTGAAAAAAAACAAACATTTTTTGGACCACGACTCCCTCCCACACCTGATCTGGACTTAATAATCTTTAACATAAAAGAAATATAGAATGATTATAATATAAAATCATTAACAAACTGAATAATTGCCCTGGTAGATTGCATCAGATGTCCCTGTGACTGATTACAGCACATATCATTGGTTTTTCCTTCTTAATGATTACCTGACATATGTATAAATAACAACAACAACAACAGTGTAGACTCTGCTCTTTTTATATTTAATGATCTAGTTTTTTGGAGAGTGTGTCTATCACTCCAGAAATTTCTGTTTAGTAGTATGTAATGTACGTAACGTAATCTTATGGTTTTATAGGATAGGATTAATTCAGTGTTGTCCTGTTTCTTTTTTAAAATATGTATAATAGATTTGTATTTGTGTTCTGTTTTTTGCCCCTGAAGAAGACCTGTTTTTTTCATATAGGCCAAAACATGTTGGGTTTTTTAAGGGAATAAACAGTTGATCATCTATTAATACATGGAACTTATCTCCTTTTTGTTTCCCAGGAATAAAAAAACCCACAGCTGTCGTGTTGTTGGACATAAACCGATACAGTGAACATGTGCACACAGAAGAAAACCCCCTTGCACAGATGTGGCTACCTAATAGGGGTCTCCTGCAGCTGTCCAAACTAATTTCAGTTTAGTTTACAACAGGAGTGTGTTGCGGTGAAGGGGTCAAACTGTGTGAGGGATACCATGCAATGGAGCTGGGATACAGCCTTTGTGTGTAGATACAGTGACAATTGTAATTCACGTACCAAAAAAACTGTCTGTGCCCAGCAAAGTTTGGAAAGTCATTTGCAATCCTTCATGCTTTTCACAGCAGAAGAAGCGTGAGTGGGGATGCTAAAAGCTCATCATTTGGAAGTGCCCCGGTATTTTGTGAATTTGCAAAGTTCAGTTTTCTGTTTAATTAATGATGCTTTTTTTTCCCCCAAGGAAAAATGGATTTCCTACATTTCCACAATTAACTCTGTACTCATAGTGCCAGGTCACAGTGCTTATATAGTCATACTGAATTTTCTTCAGTGGCACTGCATGCATTTCTCTTTTAATGGCTTTAATTGATCTACTTTGATCAGAAAGCAACTCCTTTGGAATATTAATGTGGAGGCAGTTAAATTTGTCAATGCTGTATATCTATATTTCAATTGCCACAACTGCTCCCTCCTCTCAGATATTCATCAACAAGAAATATTCCTTGCAATCCTCTATTAGAAAGAAGAAGGATACCAAATATATTGTCTATGCCAATAAACTAGGAATTCTTTTCAGAATCTCAGCATGTTTACTGGGTAAGAACTCACATGCACATATTGGCCAAACTGAGGGATGTTTGAATGGCACAGTTCTAGGGTTCATATCTAAGCTGCATTATCTTCCCTTCTCCATCTTATTAGCTGTACTTATGCTAGACCAAAGGCTGGAAGGTTAAAAAAAATGCATATGGCTTGACATATCTTACTTTTTGTTAAATGGCCATTGGCCATTACTCATTAATTTTTTTAAACTAGCACTGCTGTTATCATTCATTATTTTTTGAGGTGTTTAAAATTATTTTTTGAAGAAAAGGAAATGGAAAAATGTCCAAAGTACCTGCAAATTACATCCTACGCTACATTTCAGAAATAAGCAAACATTACACAGCAGGCAAAAGATGAATGGTTAGTAGTAGTAGTTATATTATTTGCTGTTATACCATCCTTACCGCCCTAACCCGGACACATTTTAGGCAACATTTTATTTGTAACATATTATTCCCAAACTCAGCACTAAGAGTTCTTCACCATTATACAAATGAATAGAACATATCCACTTCCTTGGAAATCAGAAGCTTCTGTAATCTGGAAACCTTTTGAGAGAGGGCCTTTCTGCACTACACTGTTATAGTGCTATTATTCCACTTTCAACATCCAGTGGAATTCTGGAGTTGGTAGTTTACTGAGGCCAAAGAGCTTTCTGCCTATAACAGTGTAGGGTGAAAAGGCCCAGAGAAAACTCACCTTCCTCCTCTGCAACATGGGCTTTGTAGCAGGAGAACATTTCCTTTTCATCTGTAGGATTCTGGCTCGCAGTCTATTTTCATTCTCTGTATAACAGGATGATTTGCTCTTTGTCTAAAGTGCCTTCAAGTCAAGTCAGACTTAGGATGTGTCTGTCAGAGGATGGAGTTGCAAGGGGCAAGATTTAATCTGGGGAGGTTTGCGTTGCCTTTATCTTAAGCCAAGAGAATGTGACTTTCCAGGTTCACCTAGTGGGTTTCCATCACTCAGCAAGGATTTGAATCCTGGTCTCCTAGTCCCACACTGAAACAGCTACAGTACACAGGGTTTCAACAGAACGATACACAACCCTATAATCTTATACAGAACTTTAGTCTAGATTCCTCCAGATACCCGGGGTCCACGGAGCCCTCGCTGAGGATCTGCAAAGCCCTGCTGCTGAACACAAACAGCAGCATGAGCAAAAGGAATGCCACACCCAGGTGTGTGTATGCAGGTGCTGAAACTGCTTTCTTTGTTGCAAACGAAGGAGCAGTTTGGGTGCCTGCATGTGTCTGCCACTGTGTCCCTTTTGTCAGGGATGTGGCAGCAGAGGGAGTGGGAGCTGAAACCACTCCCTCATTTGCAAATGGGGGAGCAGTTTGGGCACGTGCATGTGCTTGAAGCTGGGTCCCTTTCATCAGGGATGCAGCAGCAAGGGGTATGGGCGCCAAGGGACATGGTGGCAGGTGTGTGTATGCACCCAGACTGCTTCTTTTTTTAGCAATGAGGGAGCAGCTTCAGCACATGCACACACACCCCACTGCCGCTCCCCCCCGGCCAAAGGGACAGGCCAGTAAGCATATATGCGTGCCCTAATTATAGCTCTGGATTTGAGACCGTGGAAACTCACTTGGTGACCTCAGGCAAGTCACATTATCTCAGCCTCAGGGAAGGGGAAAGGCAACAAAACTCCCATGATGGGTTCACCTAGGGTCCCCATAAGTTTCAAAGGTGAAAGATATGATGACTAGAAAGAACCTCTTGCTGTCAGTGGCACTTTGTTGTTGTGTGCCTTCAGGTCACTTCTGAATTATGGCAACCCTAAGATGAATCTGTCACATTTTGTTTTTTTGGCAAGATTTGTTCAGAGGAGGTTTGTCTTTGCCTTCCTCTGAGACTAAGAGAATGTGACCTGCCCAGGGTCACCAAGTGTCTGAGCGGAGCTTTGAACCCTAGTCTCCAGAAGCCATAAATAAATAAATATTGGAATGTTTAAATCTAAATTTAAATATTTAAACCTTGAGTTAAATCTTGGGGGACCCCGGCAACAAATTATGTTTACAGGGGGTCCCTGGTAAAGAAAAGGTTAAGAACCACTGTTCTAGATGATCAGTGAGATAAAAGAATCCCCTATGGAGACCAAAAACAAGGTAGGGAGGGTAGCTGGGTCACCCTCATCAAAGGGCTTCCAGATGGCAGCCCCCTCCTGTTCTCCACCATAGTGGTACAGTAACAGAGAAAGGCATCTAAAGTTGTTAATTGTGGTGTTTGTTATTAAAGGAACCATTCACACTAAGACCTGTCTTTTAGACTATTAGCCAGGCTGGTTGATGCTGCTTGCAGTCTAGCAGTCAGCCAGTCATCCTGAAATAAGAAGCTGTCGGCTGTGATGACTGTGGTTAAATTATAGTAATTTTATGCTAATTGAGGATTTGGGTTCAAAGCTACTGTTTGTGATAAATCTGGGCAACTTGCTGGACTGCATAGCATGAAAACAGAGACTTCTAGGCGGCACCTGTCAACTACGGATTAGCAGATGTGAAGGAGTTTGGCAAACATTTGCAGCATCAGGAATCATTTATATATTTTGGATGAACCTAAAATTGAGATGGGAGGGGCGAGAGAGAGAGAAGTTGATAAAATATCAAGGTCATGATTCTCCAGCACTCTCTAACTAATTATATGTATATTCAGTGCAAGTAGATGTCTCAATGAAAGCCATGCATTCTGGATCATGGAGTCAGATGGTTAACTACTATTATAGTATTACAATTACAGCCCATCAATTTAATGAGAACTGGATTAGCTAGAATGAGGCAGCAATTAAAGCTTCCCTAAGCTTTGTCCTTCTAGGGTTTGTCCAGGAACCTCTTGGCACCTTCACCTAAGGCAAGGGACGTACAAAGCCTGTCTGTAGAATTGCACCACTGTTTCTTTCTCCTGATGCTGAGAAATTCTGAAGAAAAGTTCACTCGTCTGGCAAAATTCATTTCAACTGTTGCTCCTGAAGGCACGGATAATGTGTCCTTGCCCTTTATCCCAGTTTTGCTGTTGATCTTGTTGCTCTTTATGCATGGAAAGAAAAAAAACTCAGTACATGTTCAGAGTTTCTAAGTCTTGTCCTGCAAGCATTCCCATGGAAATCTTTTAAGGTACCCTTCCTACACATACCAGCCAAAAATGTATTTTTAAAAAAGGTTTTTGAATGAATGAAGGAGTATTAGGGGCCGAACTACTTATTTCATTTGTGACAAAGTGCCTCTAATTTCTGCTGTAGTGGAGAATGATAGCGTATAACTGGAGATGCAAGGCTCAATTTCACTTCTAGCAAAGCATAGGTGGAATTTCAGGCACCACTGACATCCAGGCCAGACATATCTAGGGGAAATTGCCTATATAATCTTCTTAGTGAATGAACCTGTGGTTTCTAGCTTAGTCCCTCATCCCTCCCTTGTATACATTATGTATACAGTACATGTATAAAGTGAATGTACACAGGATACATTTATTTCACTTCTTTGCCTCTATAAAAATTTTCATACTGACAGATCTTTATACCTTAAGTGCTCTAGTAAGCGAACAAGAAGGAAAGGGGTTAAACTTTGCCTTAGAAAAACATGTGGAGAAACCCTTGCCTTTCCAAACAAGCATCTTTCTGACCTGCTCTGTTAATAATTCTGTATTACCTTGAATGGAGTCTTTTATTTGCTATGACTTAATTACTGAAAATCTTCTATTCTTCCCCCATATCACCTGCTGAAAAGGTTATGCCTTCAAGGTTTTGGCCAGAAAAATTTCTGCACACATCCTCATATAAACTTCTTTTTTTCAGCTGAAGAAGATCAACAGGCATTCCTCCACTCCTGTTTTCAGAGAGTAACTTTCAGAAATATGATTCTCACATCCAATTAGCCATGAGAAGTGGGAGCAGAACTTTTGTCCTTAATTGAATTATTAATCTCAGATTTGGATATTTGAGCCACAGCGTGACGCCTTAGAAAAACTAAGAGCCCATTCTTTGTTATTTTAAAATCTGATCAGGCTATTTCTCTGAAAGGGAAATCAAAATCATGTACAAACTTAGTAAGAAATACATTAAACAATGTAACACTGCCTTCCTTAAAAGTAACACATCGAGTTTATCTAAAGTGCAGTTAACTCACAGGGACTAAAAGGTTACGTTAGACCTTTTAATCAAATGTCTTCTACAAGAATCAAGTTCTTACCTGGAGGATAAAACAATACAGTGTCAGGGTCTGATGGATTTCTCGTGGCAAGATGAGTAGAACCACTGAACATTTTCTTAACCTGGTGGCTGTATGATGGCTTCATGAGGTCAAAGTATCTCAAGTATTGTCTCATACAACAAGTGGAATGTGAAGGAAGTCACATATGGAAGAAGGCATTCCTTATGGTACCCAGGACCCACTATTTTCAGGACTGTAAACTTTAACACCAGCACCTTGAATTGAGGCTGGAAAGAATGGCAGAAGTAATTCCTTTTTCTGTACAAAAGGAATTTTGTTATATACCCATTGTCTTTCTCTGTTTTCCCCTTGGGCTTCCAAAGCAATCCTCTACATGGACCTTCTAACATACTACCAGATTGGAGAACAGGTAACCCTGTTAAAGAGAGCCAGCTGGTGTGGTGGTTGAGCATTGGACTATGATCCTGGAGACCAAGGTTTAATTCCCTGGTTGGCCATGGAAACCCATTAGGTGACCCTGGGCACATCACACATTCTCAGCCCCAGAAAGCCCCAGGAAAGGTTCATGTTAGGGTCATCATAAGTCAGAAATGAATTGGAGACACACAACAAACAACAACAACCAATCCGAGTAGCTTTCTCTTAGGACTTCCAAAACACTTGTGGTCTCCCCTTCAAGCATAGGTGGGTAACAAGTTGCTCACTTCTGGGTTAGAGATTGATTTTCATTTAAAGCATTATTATTGTTGTTGTTGTTGTTATTATTATTATTGGCAAACATTGGCCCTTTCCACACGAGGCAAGGAAATCACTCTGCGATGCTACCGGCCGGTTTTTTCTGTATCTGCACTAACGCGGACTTTAATTTACGAAGTTCCATACGGCTCTAGCGTGAACTGGTCTAGCGTGTATTAATAGATCCACACAATTTTCTCATGGCCACTCCCGTTAGTCTCCTTACCTCGCCCCCTTTGGCTGTGATTGGCTGTTGTTTTTTTTTTAAATGGCTCCGTGCATCATTACGTATGTGCTCATGTGTGCACAGCCACCTAGGTCCTCCTATGACGCCTCCCACCGTCCCTCCTTCCTTTGAAGCTTCTGGAGAGAGATTGCTTTTGTGCTTTAGTGTTTTTTCTCTGCTCCTCTTTCTGCTGTTTTGTGCTGGTTTTGCAATGGAAGAAGAGGGGATGACCAACATTGCCAGGGTCGCATTGCTCCGAAAGACACCGTGAATACAGGGGTTTGAGTGCTGGACTACAGAAGACCAGAGTTCAGATCCCCACTCAGCCATGGAAACCAACTGGGTGACCTTGGTCAAGTCACTTTCTCCCAGCCTCAGAGGAAGGCAATGTTGGCACACCTTGCTATTAATCAATTTTCAGATGGAGACATACGCCTTCGTTTTAGCTGGGGAGGGAAGCGGTTGGGTCACTTGCAACAGAGGCCGTTACACTCACCCACCCTCCTTCCCCGCCGGGATTCCGTCCAGGGTTGACCACATGCCACTCTCTCCAGACGCTGGACTGCAGCTCCCAGCATTCTTCTCCATGGCCTATGCAGTTGGTTTGGGACTGCTGGGAGCTGCAGTCCGCCAGAGGGGCACACACACCTGCAGAGGGGCACGCATCCTTCCCCCGCTCCTCTGGATGCCTCCGTGGCGCTGTCAAAGCTTGCCCTGCCCAGAACTACACTTCCCGGCATGCTTTGGGAAGAGGGTGATGACGTCTCCCGGGTCTTCCGAAGACGGATCGGCGCGGCAACCAATGGAGCGCCCGGCGCGGCACGGCTCATCCAATAGGGAGCGCCTGGGGGCGGTGGAGGTGGCCACGGCTGCAGAGCCTGGCGAGAGAAGCCCAAGGAAGTGAGAAGGGGGAAAGCTGCAAGGGCGGGAGTACCTGCAGCCCTCCAGATTGGGGCTTTACTGAAACACCCAGGGTCCCCAGCCGGCTGGCCAGTCGTAAGGGATGCCGTGAGTTGGAGTCCAGCCACATCCCAACAGTCACATGATTCACATGGACACTGCAAGGGTGGGGATGCGTGTGGCCTTCCAGATGGGGCTGTAGTGCAATGCCCAGTATCCACGGCCAGCAGGGGAATGCTGGGGATTTTCATCCAACAAAATCGAGGTGTTGGAAAGGACATGAATCCCTGACTCCCTGACTCTAAGGTGCCGTCTGAAGTCAGATGAGGGGAGAGCCTGTCAGTCTCAGGACTATAATTCCCGGCAACTCCTATGTGGGATGATGGGAGCTGCAGTCCAAAGACAACTGCAGGGGTCTATTTTCCCCATCTCTAGCTTATTTTTTTTTATGGGGGAGGCGTTTCAGCTTGGGCCCCCCCCAATAAACCCTCTCTGATTTCAGAATAAGTTGTTTTAAAATCTTTTTTTTATTGACATTTAGGTTCTTGAGCTCTTCCCTCCCCCCAAAAAATTTCTGGTTTCAAAACAAGTTGAAATCTACTTCGTCTGAGGTATATAAGCAGCAGAGGCGGACACTGAGTGGCTCTCCAGACCTTGGGTTCCAATTCCAGGAGAAAGGCAGCCTACAAATACAATAAATAAATAAATAAAATAAACTTTGAAGGCCCCCCCAAAATAAAACTGTAATAAAAATGAAAAACTGATTAGTAAAAAGGGAAGGGAAAATACTGTAGGTCCCATACAGCATGCCAGCCAACACATGGAGGCTATTTTAAAAATAATTAAGGGGATATGGGCGTGCTATCAGATCAGGGGAGAGACCAGGCAGTCTTTTGTTCTGATGTGAGAAAGGAGAAAACATTCAGCAGTCCCCCCCAAATATAAGCCCCCCAACCGCATATCCCCAGCCTCCAGAACTGCCAACAGCTCCATGCGCACATGCAAAACTTATTTTAAACTGATAAAGATAAAAACATGCATTTTAATCCAAACTACGTACCTGCAATCTTTTTTCTTTTTTCCTGCTGTAGCTCTTAACTGCTTTCCGAGGATTAAAAAGTGGTGCCGTCCTGTTCTTTGTGGGGCAGGACCAACCGCTGAGGCTGTCCACGCCCACAGCCCGCCCTCCATTGATCTCATGCACAAATCTGCGCGTATCTGCACTTCTACACAAATGAGCACGTACGCGATAGCGCGCCTTGGGGGGAAAAACCCACATTTTTCCAGGTTTTTAAAAAACACACGGCATCACCACTTCCAGTCGCTTCTGAGTGGTTTGAGGTGTGGAACATCAAAATTATAAATGACCCAGCGCACTCCACGGTGTGGACGACCTCTGTTAGAGGTCGCGCTGCCCTGTTTTAATTATCCTGTGTGGAAAGGGCCATTGTTTCATGTCTAGTAGGAGTTAAGTTATGCTACACTATAGCAGGGGTAATGAAATGGGTCCACAGCTCAGAAGACCCCCAGGTGCTATTTCCACAACACTCTTTTTTTAAAGAAAAATGTGTGAAGAGATTGGGCAGGCTGTAGAGGAAACAGCTGTGTTACCTAGAGTTCCAAGATCTCAGAGTTTAGCCTTGTACTAATGCTAAGGGACCGGTCCCTCTTCTGATTTTTTTTTTAAATTAAATTCAATAAAGTACACCTGAAATCAGGAAAATTTAATCAAATTCATAAAAAGCAAAACAGAATACTAGCAATGTGAAATTATATAAATATATAAAATATTTTGCATGTTACTACCTACATTTTTTAAGAAAACTACAGTCTTAGGCCATTTCTGCCCTACACTGCTATAGTGCTGTTATTTCCCTTTCAACATCCTATGGAATCCTGGGGTTTGCAGTTTAGGGGGGAGCCTTTAGAATGCTCAGCCAGAGAGCTCTTTGGCCTCAGTAGACTACAAGCCCCAGAATTCCACAGGACATTGAAAGTGGAACCATAGCACTATAGCAGTGTAGGGAGGAAATGGCCATAGAGCAGCATAAAAGAAGATATTTTATTGTACATAATTTTGAGGGTCCAGAGGGCATAAAAGCAATAAATGAACACTTTTATTACATAAATGATGATGATGATGATGATGATGATGATGATGATGATGATGATAATAATAATAAAGATCTTTTTGCCTTGTGCATTTCTGGCACCTTCAATATGGGGAGGTTGATTTTCTGAAGGGGAGAAAATTTTTTGCCTTTGGAGGTTCTCAGTGTAATATGGAAACCTGCTTTTGTGGGGGTTGAAACCACATGGAGAGCATCTGCAGAGAGAAGTAAGCTTTTGTCTTTCAGAAAGTCATCCTCCATGTGTAGAAGATGCTAGAAATGATTATGGTCTTGGCAAGGCTAGAGTGCTCCCTCTTTTCTTACATTCATTTTTTTCCCTGTCAGAATGCCTGAGCAGAGCTTAAATAAGGAATCGTTTGGGTGATAAGCCTTATTTTGGCTCAGCGTTCCCTAAAAAAAGATGTATGACTGCATCTATACCTTAACCATGCATCCTTTTTTTATTTACTCTCAGAATATAATCTCTAGTTTGCTACTGCAGAAGCACGGTAACTGCACTCACCCATTTTATTAACATCATTTGACAAATGTTTACCATGAACACTTTAATGCACCTAATTTTCTTTGCAGTGAGCCTTGCAGCACTTTGGAATGTCTTTGGGTGGTGCTGAGTATTTCTCTTCCTGTGCAATTATGAGAGGGCATTCTAATTAACCCTGAAGAAGAAGACAAGGTAACTCTGAAACATGTTTGAACTGTGTCTAATAAAAGCATGCAATTGAAGATATGCTTCCACTTCACACACATTCACAGTCCCATCTACCTCCTGATTATCCTCACCAAGAAGCTTTATCATTGCTTTGGAACGTTACCACTGCTGGAAGGTGGTCAGAACTCATTCATCTTTAACAAGCTGCATGCGTATTTGAAGAACACTGTAGACCACCCTTCCCTACAGTTGTGTAGGAATGGGGGGGTGGGGGGCGCTTCGCCCCAGGCGGCAAAGTTTTTGGGGCATCTTGGCTCGTAGCCACCCCCCTGCATGCCCTGGCCATGCCCCATGCACCGCGACCATAGCCCACGCACTGTGGCCACGCCCCGTGTGCCATGGCAATGTTCCCATGCACTGCAACCACGCCCCTGAACAACATAGCCCCTCCCCCTCCCGTCCCCCTCCACACACTCCAAGTTCTGCCACTGCTTCCCTAGCCTTGGGTCCTGAGATATTGGGTCTCTAGATGTAGGGAGTAGAAAAGGGGACAGGACAAGAAGGACCTGGGGCAGCATTCCTACCCCAATGTTGTTTTTCTGGCCCTGAACCCATAAGACTCTCCAGAACTCTGTATCTCTGTCCCTACATACTGAAACACCTCTTCTGGAAGCCCTCATAAATACAATTCATCTTTTAAATTGGTTGCATCCCTCCCATTTAATATATACCCTCTCCATTTTTGAGTACCAGAAGTGGAGTTCAGGCTATCTTTTGTTTGAGGGCAGTTTTGGTGGCCTGTGCAGTCCCGAGTTGTAGCCCCATCTGGATATCACTAGGCTGTGGAATGCTAATATAGAGATTCTGGATGGGACATTATTTTTCTTTCATATATAGCCACCATATTTGCATTAGATCTTCCTTTTAAATCTGTTGAACTTGCCTTCTTGGTTGGCAAGTCAGAAGTCTAGAGCATTGTGCTAAGTGCTATCAGATGCAGAGCAGATTTTATTTTATTTTATTTTATTTATTTTAAAACATTTTGCTGCAACTTCCTATTTAGTTAGCTACCTTCACTTGCCTCCACCTTGCAGTTCTGTTGCCTCTATCTATCTATATTTGTTAGACAGAGCTGGCCTAAGATACTGTCCTGACTATAACAGAATACCCATGCTCCCCCTTGTACTAGTAGTCAAAATGCAGAATACCTAAGGTTTGCCAAGCCATTTTCATCCCAAGGGAGGCTATCCAAAACATATCTCCATTGTAATAACTAGAACTACAACTACAACAACAGATATTTTACTGCCTGTTTCTGATACCTGAAATAAGCTGTGTGGGGTGTCCACTTCACTCCGTCAAGTGACAGAGCCAGTGCCATCCTTTGGAGTAGCCAAGGACCCAAGAGAAGCTCATTTTATGGCTTTTTCACACTTTGGGAAGAAAACAGGGCAGTCTGTTACTCACCAGACTGGCGTGCTCCCTCCGACGATCCATGCTGATCTGGAGCAGTGCGTGCCTGCGCTACACACTGCTCTGGGGAAGAAAATGGAGGCTTCTGGTTGGTGGAGGCTCTCCACCAACCAGAGAAGCTCACCAGCCAGAAACCCGCCCCCGGAAGATCTGCAGCCTCACGCTGGTGCGAGCCTGCAGATCTACACAGGAGCGCAGTGACGGACTGGGGCGCGCTGGGCTATTGAAAGACCTGTTTTAAGCGGTCTTTCAATAGCACGGCAAACCACCAGTTCTGGTTGTTCTGCAGCCGGCTGAAGTCCGAAACTACAGAAAGTAGTCCGGACCCAGTTCACCCCCAAGTGCAAACGTCATCGCTGGAGGACGCGCTGCCTCATTTTAAAAAGAAAGTGCGGAAAAGGCCCTACACTGAAATGGAATGAGTCCATTCTATTAAAAAAAAAAAAAAGATTAGCCCAGTCTGCGTTCTGTGTAGGGTGTCAGGGTCTGAAGAACACCTTATGGTTTCTCACCATCACCTTTCTGTCCAAATATTTTTGGTGATTTCATCTTTTGGGAGGGTGATGAACTAAATCGTGTTGTCTTCCTCAGTGCCTTTTAGGGGAAAAAAATGCAGCTTGTGTCTAAAAGCCAGGATAGCTTGAGTCCACTGTGAGTTTTTATGTAACCATGAAAAACCAAGAAAGGAAGCCCTCTTGATTCCTTTTCTCTGAAACAAGATACCACCTCTGACTTGAATGCTTCTTTTTTCTTTTTTCTCTCCTGGCGATTGATGTAAAAATCAATTTTTTTAGCACACCATATGTGTTACAGGCAGTCAGGTGCTCCCACCATCTCTGCTGTCTTCAGAACAATCATATTCAATCTTTTTTTTTTCTCATGCTAATAATACTCACCAGAAAATAATGTGCAAAATGATATGCATGTTTCTGCAAAGCCATTTGTATGCATTTGTATCTGTAAAAACATGCTTCTTCTCCCTCTCTTTTATATTGACATCTCTTTCCTCATCACTCATCACTTTCAAAAGTAGCTCACTATTTTAAACATGAACATACCGAAATATCTCTGTAAATGGTGAGGGCAGTGGATCCTTCCCAACCTGACCACAAATTCCACTGGGACGAGGCAGTCCAGCATGGCAAAGATAGCATCATTTTGGAATGGAGAATATCCAGGACCAGTGATTACCATGGCAAATTTCAACGGTATCACTATTCTTTGCCTGATCCTAAATGTATCTCTTTGGCTCTCACGTGGCCTCCTCCAGGCAACTGAAAGTTGAGGCTCTTGTGTTTCCAAATTCCCTAATGCCCCCCTCCCAGCCTCTTCCTTATTTGACAATCTTTTGTCCTCTCCATTTTTTTCTTGGCATAGACTACCACTTCAGTACTGGAAGTATAGTTGTGATGTACCTTTTTTGGGTGTGTGTGTGTAAGTATTTGTGGTAAGATCACTTATTTATTTATTTATTTATTTATTTATTTATTTATTTATTTATTTATTTTAAAATGCATTTCAGTAAAACAACATTTTGTGATTGATACAATGAATAGGTGGTACAACAGATAGAGATACAAACCTAATCTACTTATATACTCTAGATCTTCATTTCTATCTTCCCCATCTGAACTTCGCTTCCGACTAGCTTGTCTTTACAAAAAATATACATACAAAATAAATGAGGATCTGTTTTTACAGTTTTAAACCCATCAGGACTCTACTATTATATACATTAGGATAATCAGTGTAAATTTTAACCATAATTTAACCATAATTTTAACCAATTTTAACCATTTTAACCATATCTCCTTCATCAGTCAAGAAAGCTTGCTATCGACAAATCTCCCCATTTGTTTCTAAAATGTTGCATAACTGGATCCCATTTCTTAACAAAGGTACCAAGGGGGATCCCTCTCAGTAGCATTGTCAATTTATCTATTAATGCCATATCAAACAGTTTTATTTCCCAATCATCTACATTTGGTATTTCTGGTTTTTTCCAAATCTTAGCATAATTAATTCTTGCAGCGGCTGTCATATAAAATAAGATTTCTCTATAATTCTTATCTAATTCATCTTCTGGCATACCCAATAAATACATTTGTGGTGACATGTAGAAATGAAAACCTAATTTTTTTTCAATCTGCAAGTATATTTCCTTCCAATATTTCTTAGCTTTTCGATTGTCTACCACATATGGTAGAAAGTGTCTTGTTCATTCTTACACTTCCAGCGCTTCTCACTACAGTTTGTATATATTTTTGCCAATCTTTTGGGAGGAAGATACCACCGCAGGTGCATTTTATAAATATTTTCTTTATGTTCTGGCATGCTGTGTTCTTAAGTCTTTTCTTCCAAGTTTTCT
Source organism: Iguana delicatissima (assembly GCA_948472985.1). NCBI lineage: Eukaryota > Metazoa > Chordata > Lepidosauria > Squamata > Iguanidae > Iguana > Iguana delicatissima. The sequence continues at coordinate 60,618 of CAOKZL010002398.1, read as the reverse complement.
CCCAATTCTCCAGGACAATTTGGTGGCCCAAATGTTGAGCCCAACATATCATCAGTTCTTTAACAACCTCCTCTTTGGTATCCCATCTTAATAAAATTTTATAAATTGCAGATATTATCTGGGAGTTCTTCTCAAAAAATATCTCGTCAAAAGTTGTTTTTTCAATTTGAAAGCCATTTATTTTCATCTCCATTTTTAGTTTTTCATTTAACTGTCTGTACAACAGCCAATGACAGTTTATTCCTTAATTTCTTAATTCTTCTTGCGTTTTGATTATAACAGAGTCACCTTGGATTTTTGTTAAATCTTTGTATGTTATCCATTTGCCTTGCAGAATATTTTCTCTTTTATAAAATGCTTCTTGTGGCGAAAGCCATAAAGGTGTTTTAAAGTAAAGGTGTTTTAAAGCATATCCTTGATCTATATCTTTTCCAAGTCTTCAATACTGGTCATCTTATAAAGTGGTTATTGAAGTCACTGTGCATTATATCTTTGTTATATCCTATATAAGCATGCCAACCGAAAGCTAAGTCAACACCTTCCAATGCCAAAAGCCTATTATTCAATAACTTTGCCCACTCTTGAAACCAATCTAAACAGCATGCGTGGAAATAAAGTCTCAGGTTAGGGAGTGTTAATCCACCTCTTTCCTTGGCATCGCACACTATTTTAAATTTGATCCTTGGTTTCCTCCCAAATAAAACGGGAGATGTATTTTTGCCACCTTTTAAAGATAGACTCGTTACTAATAATTGGTATAGCTTGGAACAGAAACAGCAGCTTTGGTAGGACCACCATTTTTACAGATGCAATATGCCCAAACAAAGATAGTTTCAATTTCCCCCAGTTCTGGAAATCTTTGTTAACTTCTTTCCACACTCTCTCATAGTTATTTTTAAATAGATCAGAGTTTTTCCTGGTTAAGTATACTCCCAGATATCTCCCTTTGGGACTTGTTGTAAATCCTGTATAGACACTCAATTTTTTTTCATCCTCTCCATTTATATTTTTGTCAAAATATTTGATTTATCTTCATTCACTTTAAGCCCCAAAACTTTTTCAAATCTTTCTAATAGTCTTTAAATTCTCAATTCCTTTTAGTGGGTCTTCTAATATTACCACAATATCATCTGCAAAAGTGCGTATTTTAAATTCATGTCCTCTTACTCTAGCTCCCTTTAACAATTCATCTGATTTTATGCACTTAATCAAAATTTCAATAGCTAATATGAATAATAAAGGGGATAGAGGGCATTCTTGTCTTGTTCCACTCGAAATTTGAATTCTTTCAGTTTTCTCCCCATTCACAATTATTTGAGCTTCTTGATTTCTATAAATTGTTTTTATGCTATTCAAGAATTTATCTCCAACTTGGGATCTTGATATAATTTCGAACATAAAGTCCCAGCTCAAACTGTCAAAAGCTTTCTCTATGTCCAAAAAGAGGAGTGCTAATTTTCTTCCTGGTAAAAGTGGATCTCGATTTTCGATTTTCGTTTGGTATAAGAGTTATATAAGCTTCTCCCAAGATTTCGATATCTTCCCCTCGAAGACTGCATTCATAGTCACCTGAAATGACAGCATTAATTCATCTTGAAAAGTTTTATAATACAATGCTGGGAGACCATCTGGGCTGGGAGCTTTGTTGTTTTTAGTTAGATGTATTGCTTCTATTATCTCTGCTACTGTGACTGGATGGTTATCCATCACTCCGTTCCAGTCCCCCATAAGAATTATTTGGTCATGCTCTTGATCTAGTATTTGAGCCTCCAACTGTTTATAAAGTTTATCTTTGGCATTATGTGGGCCAGTATTTTTTGGCTCAACCAATCTATTTCAAGTCCTATATAGTAGCCATTTTCATCATTAAATATCTTGCGCATGTTGATATGATCGTTAACATAGATTACCACACCTTTCTTCTTTTTTTCTGAAGCTGATACAAATTCTCTTCCAAATCTTTTGTTGCGTATTAGATTCACTTTTTTTTTCTTAATTCTAATTTCTTGCAAGCATATTATATCGTATTTTCCTTTCCCTAGATAATGGAATATTTTCTTCCTCTTCTCCGGAGTGCTTATATCTTTGATATTCCAAGACAAGATTTCAAATCTCTCATTTCCCTTTTAAGTATGTGTGTGTGTGCATATATATATATATATATATATATATATATATATGATATATATATGATACTATTAAATTACTTTTCTTCTTGTGGTTTTGTTTCTCTGTCTAGATTTTCTTGCTGTTTATCCTCCTTCTGTTTCCCTTCTTCCATTAGTTTTATTCCTTCTTCTATTACTTGATCCTCTTCTATATCAGTTTCTCTCCCTTATTCCTCGGAAGTGTGGGATGTGCTCTCTCCTTCTCCATCTGGTTCCCCTTCTGGACTTTCTTTTATTTTCCCTTTCTCCTCTTCTGTTTTCTTCCTAGAGCTCCTGAAGTTCCTAGAGTCTTGAAAGCTTCTCTCAAATCTTTTCCAAAATTCTTTTGCTTCCTGGACAAGGTTAATATTATAAATTTTGTTTCTATAACAAAATGATAAGTCTTCCAATCTGCCCCATCTGTTTGGAAATTCCTCTTCCTCTCAGCTGAGCAGTTAAAAAATTATAATCTCTTCTTTTGTGAAGGATTCTCAATGGAATGTCCTTATAAAGTAATAATTTCTCATCTCCAATCTTGAAAGATTTTCTCATGCTTTGTTGGATTATAATGTCTCTGGTGGATTTCTTCACAAAGGCTATCACTATATCTCTCGGATAATCTCCCCCTTTAATCATAGATGATCCAGCTCTGAATATTCTATTGATCTCCCATTTCATTTGTTGTTTTGGCATTTCCATAAAGCTCGCCAAAGCAGGAATTAAGATATCACACAAATCTTCCTTATCCTGTTCTTTGAGTCCCCTTATTTTCAAACAGTTTTCTCAGGTTTTAAGTTCCATAAGAGCTCTTTCATCTAAATCTTTTTCATGTTCCCAAGATAAAGATTCACACCTATCTTCCAGCTTTCTAACTTCTTCTTCTAAGTTGTTAACCTTTGCAAGAATACCTTTTAGCTTCTGTTAATGTTTCCATTGATCTCTTTATATCCCTTAACTCATTTTTAAAGTCTGATTTTATTTCAGTTAATAATAATAATAATAATAATAATAATAATAATAATAATATCCTGCCTCTCCCAATGAATTGAGACAGTACTACAACAGTATATAAATACATTAAAAGCAATTAAAACATAACCCATCCTCCTCACCCACCAACCCATCTAAACCCCCTAAAACCCCCTAAAACACATTAACTATTAAAAACAAGAAGACAGTTGGTGGGAGGCGGTGGAGCACTGGTCTGGGAAGGCCGGTCAGAAGAGAACAGTCTTGACCGCTTTTTTAAAGCAGTCAAGACTGGCAGTATGCCGGGTCTCTTCCGGCAGGCCATTCCATAACTTGGGGGGCAATGAAGAGAAGGTCCTCTGGGTAACTGCAGCCAACCTAGTTCTGACCAGCTGCAGTAAATTCCTCCCAGAGGACCTTAATGTGTGGGGCAGATTATATGGGAGAAGGCGATCCCGCAGGTAGGCTGGCCCCAAGCCATGAAGGGCTTTAAAGGTAAGAACCAACACCTTGTACTGTGCCCGGAAACCAATAGGCAGCCAGTGTAAGGACTTCAGAATTGGTGTTTTAGATCTTCCGGTGACCAATCTGGCTGCCATATTCCGAACTAATTGAAATTTCCGGACTAAGCACATGGGTAGCCCTATGTACAGCGCATTGCAGAAGTCACGCCGTGAAGTTACCAGCGCATGCACCACTGTTTTTAGGTGTTCCAGGTCCAGGTCCAGGTCCAGGAAGGGGCGCAGCTGACATATCAGCTGAAGCTGATAACAGGCACTCTTAAGTCCTTCATACCTTGCTTCATCTCTAATTGCATCCTTCTAATTTCTTCTAACAGCATTTTGTTCTGATTGTCTCCGAGTAGCAGTTTGAGATGTTGTTTTATTCTGTTCAAAGTGTTTTAATCCAAGTTCTATGGAGGAATTTGTCTGTTGCTTGGTCATTTTAGCTGTTCTCCTTGTTTCCATCAAGCTACTGCTTCAATGATTAGTAATTATGCAGTATCTACATATCTACATATCTATACAATGTCAAATTTTAAAGTAGTTCAGATGACCAAGGCAATATATAAAATTAAATCCTTATGAATTCAGATATACAATTAATTTCAACAATCAAAAAATCTTATTGCATTTGGTAGGTATAGAAAATGCATTAATAACTAGAAATAGTCCTCAGTAAGTTTCAGTATTATTTAACTATAGAGTTCAATCTTATATATATTAAAATAATTTAAATAATAAATATATCAGTATTATCAATCCTTATATATTAATTGATTCCAGAGGGAGTTATAAGGTGTTTATGAAGTATCTAATCAAATCAATTCCTTATATATCAGTTCATTAAGAAAGTTATAAAGTACTTAATCAATTCAAGTAAGTCAATTCAAGGCAGAAATAATGTAAATCAATTCATATGTAATATGTAATAGTGTAAATCAGTTCATATATTCCACAATATATTCTGCAATGTTATTTAAATAATTAAATATTTCTTAACAAACTAATAGCCACTTTTTCAGTGCTTGTTTTAACTATATATATATTTCAAACTAATAAACACTCACTGTATGTAAATAAGTATTCAATCCCCAGATTAAAAGAATCCTATCATATAGATAGTATCTATATCCTAATATATAATACTCATATCCTTAATACAAAGTTCTATTTTCAAATACAAGTATATATTTTACTAAGATACTTCTAGCTGCTCCTCTTCTTTCCCCTCCTTCACTGTCTCTGTCTCTGTCTCCAGTTGCTGTCATGTCAAATTCTCCGCTGAAAATTCATTCTGCCATACATCTTTCCCCGTCTTCCCATGCTTTTTATTAAATGCAGATAATTTGTTTTGTCTCTTTAGTAAATTTAAATATATTAAGTCTCTCTCTGTGTTAAGTATTTTTTTTTAATTTCTTATTCTCTCTTGGCAGTATATAGAAACATCATAAGAATTCCAATGGTTCCAGATAGTTTCTTATACTTTTCAAATGTGCCGCTTACCACGATAGGTTCAGGATAGCTGTTAAGTCATGGTAGGGTCTGGTCCTTGCAGATCTCCTGATCCAAAAGTTCAATCTAGTCCATTTAAAATTCTGCGGTGGGGCTTGTACTGGAGTAGACCAGCTGCACTCATGCGGCAATGACTGCTACAATCCCCTCTTCTCCACTCCGAAACAAACACTTTGTCTCGAACCCAAAGAAGGTATTGGTTCTCTGTAGCCCCAAATTCGATCTCACTATATCAAGTGAGATTTTTGTGATCCATTCTTCCATGGATCGACTCCTGTCACATAGTAAGAGAAACTTCTCTAACGCCTCTGGCAAGATGTTTCACCTTAATCCGCCATATGCAGAACCAGAAGCAGCATGGTCTTTTCAAGACTATCCAGGAGCGAATTGCCCACCTTAATCTGGTGCAGTGCATAATATAGCTATGCCTGTGTAACCAATCCCAATATTTGTGTGTGTGTGTGTGTGTTTACATATACAGATGTTTATTTGCACAGGCTTTCCTATTAGATTACTGCATCACCAGTCTGCAAATACACACACACACACACACACACACACAAATATACACACACTCAAAGAGCAGTGAGCAATTAACTATATAGAAAAGCTGAGAATGCCTTCCCTCCACCATGAATCTGTGATGCCAGAAGTTCAAAAAGGTTTTTCAAAATATGTTTCTTTTTGCCCAGCATTCTAGCAATAGGAGAGAGGCTTTATAAACACTTCCCCTCCCTCTCTCTCTCCCCCTCCCTCTCTCTTATTATATTTTAAAAGTAATAATAAATTATTTCATGGTTCTCTGAAAGTGATAGAGATGGTTTTTGGTTTGTGAGCTTCAGCCTTTTGTTCTCATCTCCTACAACAGGGTGGGGAATCACTATATTCTGCAGAGCAAGTATCCACATTTGATCATCAGTTTCATGTTGCTGTGCTGCAGAGTGACATCTTGGTTACAGCTACTGCCAGATGCTAAGTGTTTATTATTTAAGATGGAGTTAGGCACTCACAGCTCTATGGAACTGTAGTGGTTTTGTTTATATGTGTACTCACTGAAGCAATGAGAGTGTTCCCTTATTTAACTATTGTCAATTCATGGCTTGGGTTTCGCTGTCCTTTTTTCTCTCTCAGCCTGCTAGGGGGTAAATGTTTTAGTGCTCTCTCAAGAGTGGATCAGATGTTCACAGAAGGTGATACAAGTGCTAGCAGATTCTTGCCATTTTAAGACTGAGAATGAGTTATAATTCTTGTTTCTGCCTTGCTGAATAAGAAGGATAACGGAGGTTATGTTATTCATTTAAACCATTTGCACCAAGTTGCATGTTTCCACAGCTGTATTACATACAGAAAAGATCTTAAAAGTCCCCAGTATCTGTTAACCCCAGGGTGGTGAGGTGACTTAGTACACAGGGGATAGAGCTCTGCTTCAAGGGCTCTGTTTGAAAACATCTGCCTGAAAGGTTCTCCAGTTTATGGTGAATGCTAAAGTCAAGAACTCTCAGAAGGAAGACAAAGGGCCTTCAACTTATCTGCTCCCCATGACACACAAACATGCATGAATAGAAGGTAAGAACAGGCAGTTAGACAAACCAACTGGTCACAGTCTTCCTTGCTGTGATGAGATGATTTTCTTTATGCTTAAATTAGAAGAGGCAGCATGGTGTAGTGATTGGACTACTGGACTAGGACTCCAAGAGACCAGGGTTCAACTGGCCACTTAGTCATGGAAACCCGCTGGGTGACCTTGGACAAGTCATATTCTCTTAACTTGAGAGGAAAACAGCCTTAGGATATGGTTGCCATAAATTGCAGTTTGACTTTGAAGGCATATACAAACACATCAATTTTAGACTGGCACCTATATCTATAAATATGTCATTTTCATGCAGATCTATATTTCCTTCTATCCTTTTGTCCTGATAATGCATTTCCTGATTTTTTGACAATCCTTTGATGGAGATGCCCTGGCATTCCTCACCATTTACTATGCTCACTGGGATTGCTGTGAGATGCAGCCCAGGAACATCTGGACCCAGCTGGGTATTTTGTTTTTATTACTAGTTTAATTTAATTTCAACCATTGCTACTTACCTCAGGCCCTTGGGAAGGAGAGAACAGATTCCAACATGCACACGCACAAAATTCAAATGTGGGACTCTTTCTTTCCTTCCTGATTCCCAAGATCTAAAAAATTAAAATAACTGTAAATTTTCTATAAAAAAGTGTTAATTCCTGTAGGAAACATGTTCAATTTGATGTATGGAGTAACAAGTTTATCTGATTCTAGACACCATTAATACTTCTAGAAATATATCTAACTCATTGGCTGCAAAGTTTCATATGACCGAGTCTTCTTTCAGACAGGAGCAATCAAATTTTTCTGATTTTAGTCATAACTTACTTAGTGTAGATAGGTTTTCAGCCCTAAATCAGGGGTGGCCAACTGCTGTGGATCTGAATGGGCATTTTCAACTTCTCCCAGTCCTCAGCAGGCTGATACTCCTGGGTGTTTTGCCCACACCCTTGTTTCAGGTTCCAAATAGTCCCCCTTTCTTGTAATTTGGAGGAGAGGCTATTTGGGTCTTGAAACATGGCAAATTGTGTGCCCCAGGCTTCGGGAGAGCTGCTATTTACAATTTTTCATCCCAACAGTGGGGTGCTGGGAGGCCACCAAGTGACACACCTGTCATTTTGGCTATCACTGCCTTAAATGAACATGATGGAATACTATTTGGAATAATGCTTGGTGTTCAAATGTATGCACCCATATTGCTAAGTAGAAAGTATCTGTGGTTTCATGGAGTTGGCTTCATGCATAGTACTTGGGTTTTATGGAGGGCATAAAAGGTTTTTCCCTCACACACAGAAACCTTCACTTGCCACCTAGAAGCAGTGGCATGTATCTCACAGCAAGCCAGTCATGTAGGGATGGGGGTGGGGGAGCAGTTTGCCCCTGGGCAGCAATGTTTTTAGGGTGTCCTGGCCTGTAGCCACATCCTGTGTGTCCTAGCCACGCCCTCACAGACAGTGGCCACGCCTCTCCTGCCATAGCCCCACCCCCTCCTGCCCCTCCTCCACACACTCCAAGCTCCGCCACTGCAGCAAGCACATAGACAGCTCACTGATTCTCAGTCATGTTGCCTAGCTAACATCAGCCCAGGAAGTATGAGATAAAAGGAAGCTGATCTTCTTTTGGCCATGTGTTCTTTTTTATTCCTGTAGAGATGACCTTGTAAACAACGTATCAGTGGGTTTTTACCATTTCTTCTAAGGAAAGGATAGGACTTATTGTCTCTAAACCATAGAATTTAAGGGAACACTTAGGAAATATAGGAGATGACAAATTTCTTGATTTCCCTTCTGGAGGGCAGCCAGTGGAAAATATAATGCAACAGCCATCCCTTCAAAAGATCAGGGGATCTGATACCTTTATTATCAGATACCAAGCTGCAGCTCACAAGGCCTGTTCTCAAAGACTTTAATACTGATCACCATAGAGATGTATCTGTCATTCGAAGATTATCCTGCTCTTGGGGTCATCTCCACTGTTGCTTCATCTTGCATGACATTTTGCTTTTAATTTCCTTGGAAATCTAAGCCATACTTTTTCTGCCCCCAATATAAACTGTCTATTGAGACATTTAAATGGCACATGTGTGCATACCCATCCAGATCCACATCAAAACAAGCAAGAATTTACAAATATAAATGCTCATACAGAAATGGTAGAATCTGTCAGTTATAATGCGGTTTCCTTTGTTTGTCCATAATGCCAGAAATCAAATATGCTGTATTGCATACAACAGTGGTGGGAAACACCTTTGGCCCTCTAGATATCTTGGTCTTCAGCATGGCTAGTGGTCAAAGATTCTGGGAACCATTGTCTAGCAGCATCTGGAGGACGAAAGCCTCTCCACTGTGACATACAACTTCTAAAAATGTCAAGCCATCTAACAAATACTCTAATTAAAACCATTTGATGAGTTAATCCCAACAAGAGGATGTGTAATGAGTGTTCTGAGAATCTATGCAGCATTTTAGCTATAGATCCATTTTTAAAGAAATGGATGACCTAAGAAAGCTTTTTCTGCCACAAGCTTTTGTAGCCTGTCAGATGGGAAGTGAAGTGGGATATCTTGATTAGCTACAAATACAGCCCGGCTCCTTTGCCGGGTTACTGGAGCAGGCAGAATGGATCACCTGCACTTGGAAGATAGCCTCTACCCGAGACAGAGTTATTACTCTAAGCCGAACAGGAGAAACAAATCACCTTTATTATATTTTTGTACAAATGCCATTAGGAAAAGATATACCAAGTGACACTTTACGATTCTACCTTTTAATTAGGTTCTTGTAAGAGACAATAGAAAACCCCATCAGTATTATGTTTCATGAAGCCTAGTATCTGTCATGATAATTAATGTGTACTTTGATTACAAAAGGAAATGTTAGACTTCTTTGCTGCAGCTTCAGCAATATCTCGGCATTAGAAATGAAGACAATCTCTCCTTCGCAACTGATGACTAATGTTGTGTTAGAAGTAGAAGTTGAAAAAGTCCCTATGTTGGATCACAGACTCCAGAATCCATCAGCCAGGATGCCTAGTAAGAGCTATCGTCCATAAAGGGATCTTGTCCATGTTTGGGATTAGACATTATAAAGCCATTCCTGGGGTGTTTTGTGGGACTATAAATTTTCAAAGCACTCACTCTATTTTAATTTTTTTTTCAAGATGGAAAGAGATAAGGTAAGCACAACATTTGCTCCCAATCCTCTCCTTCATTTTGTCATTGACTCCACTTCCCAGTATCCGAAGCTGATCCAAGCATGTGCAGCAAACAGGGAACAGGGCAGAAGAAGCCACAATTGTCTTCCCTCTTGACTAATCAAGGGTCTGAAAGACTGGTGAATGCTTTGCTACCTAACATTTTTGTTGTACCAATCCAGATTGCTGTGGACAGGGCAGCATGTCATTTCCCCTACAGAGAACATTTCCTCAGTTATACAAGACTGACATATTTATGAAGTGTGAGTAGAGCCTTTCTTACTCACTGACATGCTGGTTTTCTGTGTGGAAAGACTTGTTTCTTTCTTCTTACACAAGAACTTCTTGTCATGCCTACTTCTCCCAGTAGCCTAAAGTACTACCGTCAAGGCACAGATGAACAATTTTCTTTAGACAGACTGCTTGCCAGGGCTTACTCAATACATATAAAGGAGGGTTGGGCACCTCCATGACAGGCCCTTAATTCTCCCAGATTGGTGTGGCAGATAAGGTGCCCTGTCTTTACCACACAGCTCTGCCACCCCGTTATAACACCACCTTTGGATAAAAGGGTGAGGGTTTTCAATGTTTATTGAGAACCACTTAATGATTTTACGGTACTGTGTTTTCTGTGTTACTTTATGTATTGCATATAACTCAGATGATTCAGAGTTTACAAAGATAAACTGTAACGTTTATTGAGATAAAAATACAAATAAAGTAGCGTGTTAGACTTCAAATGCAGGGCAAGGTTGATATATTTCTTCAGTGCGCTTTTTAGATAATAAAACAGGTAACTCTCTGCTCAGAAACAGTTCAATTATATCTTTAGACTTTTGTATAAGCACAAGCATCACATAACAGTGCTTTGGCTAGGCTCCCACCCTCAATCTAGGTCATATTCTCTGACCAGATCCTACTAGAGCTTAATTATTCTTCTGCCTCTCACTAGTCTTCTAGTGAGAACTAAACCATCCAGCACAACCACGCTCTCTGACTAACGTAGGACCTCCTAGCTCCTTGCTAGGCTCTCACTGAAGGAATCCCAATATCCACAGGTGCTGGGCTTTGTACAACTTCTTTCTCTCTCAGCCACAAGCCCTTGCCACACATTAATGGGCTAACTTTCTCTCCTGAAGCACTATTCTGGTTTCCCAGCAACCTGCTCCCTTGGCAATTCAGAAAGCCATACCCCCAGAACTTCATCACATCCCCCTTTGTACCTAATTATGCCGTTAATGATCACGGGAAGTAATGGGTTGGATCCAAAATTAGTCATGCTTACAGAGGTTTCATGGAGACACATTTTAGTCATGGATAAATTAACGCTCACTTAGTTTAATGGGCTTACCTTCAGCATGACTAAGTTTGGATCCGACTCAGTGTCAAAGAAATGCTTGCTGTACACTGTGGGAAAACACCCAGCATTAGTACAGCCCTCTGTGTTTTATTCCACAAGCAGTCTAATGGTGATAATATGGGAACATAAGTTTTGATTGCTTCTGCTTAACAGTTTCAACTATTTCCATTTTGCACAGCAATGAAACTGTTGCTTCTTCTGTTATAGCTACAGTGTAAGAATGGGCTTGAGCGTAGTCTTTGTCTCTCCCGCATTCCTAATCAGTGGGTTTCTATAGCTCATCACCAGTGGCAAGACGTTTATACCAGCCTATATGTGAATGAATCAACATCAGCAAATGAAGAGTAACCAACTTTATTGGAAAGAAGAAGAGGTAGTAACCCTTAGGGAGAGTATGTTGAGTTTTTGAGTAACAGCTTCAAAAATAACGCTGTGTTTGTTTAAATTCTTGCTCGGACATGGATTGACAGAAACATTTATATATTGCTTACTAATGAAAGATACACAAGGCACTTATTTTAGTACATTATATTATTCTCTCAAATTGCAACTGAGATTTCTTCCTTTGGCATCATTCTGCTTTTGATATTTTGCAGTTCTTAATCTTCTCTTTTGCAGGCTAAACAGCCTGCCAAAACAAATCTGACACAAAGAATCTCGTAGCAGCTAATTCTGTCCTGCCACATGGTAATTTCAATCTTCCTTCCACGGTGTGAAGACAGAATATTGTAATATTGGACCTAATTGGACAAGGTTACTTTAGCAACACTTTGCAGTGCTAAATAGATGGTGCTATTTCTAGACCACCACCAGTGGCACTAGCTTTCCATGGTAGTGGGATCGCATGCTCCTGTGAGGCAGGAGGCTGTGCTGATGGCAGCAATGCTGCTGGTAGGGTCTCCCATGTCAGACAGGCTTTTGCTAAGGAGCCAGACAAAGGTTGTTTCCTTCCTACACTGTTATAGTGCTGTTATTCCACTTCCAACATTCCATGGAATCCTGGAGTTTGCAGTTTAGAGAGGAGCATTTAGAATTCTCAGCCAGAGAATTCTTTGGCCTCAAGAAACTGCAAACCCCAGAATTCTACAGGATGTTGAAAGTGGAATAATAGCACTATAACAGTGTAGTGCGGAAATGGCCACAATGTGCCAAACAGCTACTCAGCAGCAGCTGTAATGTGTGTGTGGGCTGACACTGGTGGAGGATCTCTCAGAGCCAACAGCAGTGGCACCATAGCTAATGCTTCGTAGTACTGTGCAAAAGAAATCACAACAAATCCCTTTTGGATGTCTTTTACAATGAAAGCCTTAAGATGAGACAATCCAAAATTAAACAAGAAATAGAGCCAGAAGATGCAACTTTCAGGTTGGATGGCACTCAGTGAGATACTGGGGAAGAGCAGAGGACAATTACGACTTGTGCTATGGCTAATGATGCAACTGGATTCAAGCCAAAGGACATTCAGCTGTTGATGTGCTCAGAGGCAAAAGGAAAGTCTGAAGCTGCACAACACATATTATAGGAACACAAAATGTAAGAAGCATGAATCAGGGAAAGCTAGACATAGTAAAACAAGAAAGGGAATATATAAACATTACAATACTTGGGGTGAGCAAGCTAAAGTGAACAGCAAAGGGACATTTTCAATCAGATAATTACACAGTGTTTTACTCAGGAAATGAAAATCTAAGATGAAATGGGGTGGCATTTATAGTGAGGAGAAATATAGCAAAAGCAGTCAAAGGATACAATGCAAAAGTCTGACCAAATTATGTCAGTAAGACTTTAGGGAAAAACCATCAATATAACCATAATCCAAGTTTATGCTCCAACTACAGAGCCAGAAGAAGAAGAAATTGAAAGATCCTATCCAAAAGTCCAGGAGGAAATTCATCACACACCAAAAAGGACTTCTTGTTAATCATAGGTGATTGGAATGCAAAACTAGGAAACAGAGAAGAATTGTAGGAAAATTTGGCCTAGGATTAAGAAATAAAGAAGGAGACCAACTGACTGAATTCTGCAAGGCCAAAAATTTTTTCACTGCAAACACATGATTCAAACAATCAACAATGTTGCTTAACTGAACTTGAGCAATGTTATTTAAATTTTTGACAGACTTTGACAATCAATCCCGCTTCAGGCACCAGTTCCTTGTGTCTTTTTCTCAGCTGCTTTCACACCTAAGCCAACTTCTCTCTGACTGAGGCCTTTCTGCAAGAGCCTCCCATCCTAGCATGGGGATAGGAGAGGAGCAGGACTGCAATGATGCTTCTACATGACGTATCACAGTCCTGTCCTTCTCCCATTGCCAGGCAGCATGATCATGGATTAAATCATCGTCGGGTTTTCCTCATCATTGACTTGTCATTGCTCGACCATCCTACAGTTTCCTGGCCTGTGGAAGTGCTTGAAGCACAATGGAGGTGCTTCCTGCCCCAGTGCAGCCTGGGAAAGTGTTCCGCTGTGCTGCAGAAGGAAGAGTCATGTCCATCATGCCTCCTTTGACAGCGAGCCACCCAGTGCAGAGGAGAGTGTTCATATCTGCGCTCTCATCCCAGCAAAGCTGCTGCTAGGATGATGCTGGGACAATGCTAGAGACAGGTAAAGTGCGGAAAGGGCCTAATTCTCACTGAAGTCTCAAAACATGCACACATCAAAACTTTGTCTTATATAGAATTCCTCTCATCCATAAGATCCTCCCACATATAGTGTTGTGCTAGGTTTCATTCTTGAGGTGCTATTCCTGTTGCCTAGCAACACACCAACAAGTTGCACTGGCATTCCAAATAGCTAACTCCTAAAGCTAACTCCCTTGTTACACATATTTTTGACAATATTTTTGAACGTTTTTGAAAATACTTTCTATCTCCATCCCAGTAAGGTTCAGTAACAATGAAAACGGAGCTTAGAGTTAAGACTTAACTCAGAATAGGAGTTTTATTTAAAGATTAAAAACACAAACAGTTGAGTTACTGAGAAGGTGGGGGAGAGAGAAGAACAGCTTGCAGGTTGGAGAGGAAAGTCTGAGGAGAGAGGAGAAACAAAAATCAAGGAATCAGGCAGGAGAGAAAGAGCAAAGAGTGCAATGGAAATTTATCTGTCCTCCATTTGGGGTACAGCTTACATGACCATATTGGCTGGGGAGCTGTGGGAGCTTCAATTTTAAAAAAATTGCTTTTCAAAGCTCCAGACAAGAGGAAGGGAGATGGAATCTTCAGTATTAGATAAAGACCAGTCAAGGAGGTCAGAGGATCTGAGACCATAGCAGTATAAACTATTGAGCTGACACACAGGAAATCCAGGGAACTTCACATACCCAGATTACAGTACAGACTCCATTGGGCTGAAACCCAGGGGCAAGATGCATGAAAGGCAGTTGTCTAAGCAGGAGCCAAGAAAAGATTGTGAAGAGAGTGTGAGGCCAGCAAGACCACTCCAGGCCAGCTAGCACCTTCCCAAAAAGCACACCTGGACCAGGGATCCAAAAGCTGATGTATTACTAGGAAATGTAGACAAGCATGTCTGCTGAAAAATTTCTAGAAAAACCAAAGGGGTGAAGATCCTAAGGTGACTTTCTGATAGGGGGCTAATAGAAGCTTAGTGAGTGTTTTGGCAGTAGATGAAAAAGTCACAAAAGGTTCGCAGAGCTCTTGGTTGTGTCTTCCATCAGTGAATGAAAGGCTATTGCGTTAAGGTCCAGGGGACTTTGCATAAATATATCTAAGACTTTCACAGGCTGCAGCACTTAGGATTTTTGAGCTTTTGACCGTCCTTGTCGTGACTTGCTAGCTCTTCCCACCTTGTCAACTGCAAGATGGTTAAAAGACAAAATAGAAACAAATTGACTATAAGAATCTTGTGACCTGCTCCAGGCTAGACTTCGAAGATGTATGAGAGATGCATTTATATACTTTTGAAAAGTATTCTGATGTTCTCCATTGTTACAAACATGCAACTTTGGCATGGATTTCAAAATATGCTGTTATGCAGTGCTTATAAAGTTATCTGATGTCAGGGACTTGCAGAATTTTTTCCCAATGTGCCAGGGACTGGCACCATATTTGTCCCCGATGGCTACAATCCTTCCTTCCTTCCTTCCTTCCTTCCTTCCTTCCTTCCTTCCTTCCTTCCTTCCTTCCTGTGGACTGGCACCAGTCTATGGACCACCACTTTGAGTAGTACAGCTGTTATGGACACATGAAATCAAACTATGATTAATGCCTGTCATTGGGGCTGAAGATGAATTTTGTTGGTTTTGGTGGACTCCTAACATTGTTGCAAAATATAACATTTTCCACCTTTCAACACTGTTTGCAAGAAGATATGTACTGGTGATGAGAATTCTAACATTTATAAGTCTTATAGTTGGGGAGGTTAGGGAGGAGAAAAAAGTTCACACAAACTTCAAATGACTAAAATGTGCAAAATTGCAAAAAAAATAAATAAAATAAAGCACACATATGCTTTAGTCAATAGGCAAAAATGCAGAGATGTGTAAATAAATGTGCACACTGGAAGCCATGTGTACAAAATATGGATGAGTTGCTTTGTGGAAAGAACCTACAAAGTCTCACAATGGAGAGAAACCAAATGCAAAAAGAACATGCAGGGCAGATTCAGAGAAGTGAAAAGAAATGGAGACTAAATAAATTTTCACATTGCTATCTGTGGTTGTTCAGGGTACAGAATCAGCACAAAAATTATACAATAATTTTAGAAATTAATTTAAAAACCCATAGAAACGTTTGCTGGTAGATACAATTCATGCTTCTGTTCATAATATAACCTGTGGGATACACCATAATGGTGCTGCTAATTATGCTTTTGTAAACTACCTAGAGTGATGCTATCTTAAATAATTGCTTCAGTCTAGTGGGAAATAATTCAGTTTTGTAGAGTAGACAGGTAAATGCTACATTTTGTCATCATGCCTGAACTATAAGCATCCCTCAAGCAAAGGATGTGACCTGGGACTAGATTGTTCATGTTTGGATGAATGTGTCACACTGCTCTCATTTCCTTTAGCACTAGAACTGTTCTTTGTAAGTGCTTATAAATTCAGATTAATAAACTGTGAATTGTTTGCAAGTAACTGGTAAACAGAGTCTCATCAAGTCATCTGCCCATTAAAAGACAAATCATATACAGGCCATTTCTGCACTACACTGTTATTGTGCTATTATTCCAGTTTCAACATAGAATCATAGAAACATAGAAATGTAGAGTTGGAAGAGACCACACGGGCCATCCTGTCCAACCCCCTGCTATACAGGAACACCCTCAAAGCATTCCCAACAGATGGCCGTCTAGCCTCTGCTTAAAAACCTCCAAGGAAGGAGACTCCACTACACTCTGAGGCAGCATATTCCACTGCCGGACAGCCCTGACTGTCAGGAAGTTCTTCCTGAGGTTCAGGTGGAATCTCCTTTCCTGCAGCTTGAATCCATTGCTCCTTGTCCTGGTCTCTGGAGCAGCAGAAAACAAGCCCTCTCCTTCCTCTACATGGCATCCCTTCAAATATTTAAACATAGCTATCATGTCCCCTCTTAACCTTCTCTTCTGCAGACTAAACATACCCAGCTCTCTAAGTCTATCCTCATAGGGCATGTCTTCCAGGCCTCTCACCATTTTGGTCGCCCTTCTCTGGACTTGCTCCAGCTTGACCATGTCCTTCTTGAATTGGGGTGCCTAGAACTGGACACAGTATTCAAGATGAGGTCTAACCAAAGCAGAGTAGAGTGGTACCAGTACCTCCCTCGATCTAGACACCATACTCCTATTGATGCAGCCGAGAATTGCATTGGCTTTCTTGGCTGCCGCATCACACTGCTGACTCATGTTCACCTTGTGGTCTATGAAGACTCCTAGATCCCTTTCACACGTACTGCTATCCAGCCACGTGTCCCCCATCCTATATTTCTGTATTCCATTTTTTCTACCTAAGTGTAGGACCTTACATTTCTCTCTGTTGAAATTCATTTTGTTAGCCTTGGCCCAGCTCTCCAATCTGTCCAGGTCCTTTTGAATTTTGATCCTGTCCTCTGGCGTATTAGCAACTCCTCCCAATTTGGTGTCATCTGCAAATTTGATGAGCATGCCCCCTATTCCTTCATCCAAGTCATTGATAAAAATATTGAACAGCACTGGGCCCAGGACAGGACCCTGTGGCACCCCGCTAGTCACTTCTCTCCAGGATGAAAAGCAGCCATTCGTGATCACTCTTTGGGTTCGGTCAGTCAACCAATTACAAATCCAACTAACAGTAGCCCTGTCCAGCCCGCATTTTACTAGTTTCTTTGCACGAATGTCATGGGGAACTTCGTCAAAGGCCTTACTGAAATCGAGGTATGCTACATCCACAGCATTCCCTTCATCTATCAAGCTAGTAACTCTATCATAAAAAGAGATAAGATTAGTCTGGCATGACTTATTTTTTAGAAATCCATGTTGACTTCTTGTGATTACCACCTTGCTTTCTAAGTGATTAGAAACTGACTGCTTAATGATCTGCTCCAGGATCTTTCTGGGTACTGATGTCAGGCTGACGGGGTGATAATTATTTGGGTCCTCTTTTTTTCCCTTCTTGAAGATGGGGACAACATTTGCTCTCTTCCAGTCTGCTGGAACTTCTCCTGTCCTCCAAGATTTCTCAAAGATTATAGCAAGCGGTTCCGAAATGACCTCTGCCAACTCTTTTAATAACCTAGGATGCAATTCATCTGGCCCTGGAGACTTGAATTCATCCAGTGTGGGCAGATATTCCTGTACCAGCTCTCTACCTATTACGTAACTCATTTCCCCTGCTTCCTCACCTGCTCCCCAAACGCCAGGTTGAGTGCTTGTATCCTTCTGGGAAAAAACTGAGAAAAAGAAGGTGTTAAGTAGTTCTGGCTTTTCTTTCCCCCTGTGAGTAATTCACCATCTTCTCTGCACAGCAACCCTATCGTCTCCTTCTTTTTCCTTTTGCTGCGGACGTATTTAAAAAAGCCCTTTTTATTGTTTTTAATGTCTCTGGCCAGCCTAAGTTCGTTCTGTGCTTTAGCCTTTCTGACCTCCTCCCTACATCTCCGGGCCACTTGCTTAAATTCTTCTTTGGTGGTTTCCCCCTTCTTCCATTTCCTATACATGTTTCTTTTAATACTTAGCTCAGCTGAGAGTTCTTTAGTCAACCGTTCTGGTTTCTTCAGATGCCTTCCATTTTTCCCTCCTTATTGGCACAGTTTTAGACTGTGCCTTCAATATCTCCTTTTTAAGGAACTCCCATGCCTCCTGAACTCCTTTCTCTTCCACTATTCTTGACCACGGAATTCCAGCCAGCAGCTCCCTAAGTTTACCGAAGTCCGCTTTTTTAAAATCTAAGATGAGTGTTTGGCTACCCTTATCTTCTCCTTCCCACTGAATGCCAAATTCCAATAGGGCATGGTCACTCTCCCCTAAAGATCCAACCACTTCTACCTCATTAACAAGGTCATCCTTGTTGGTCAGGATCAGATCTAGAATATTTGATCCCCTTGTGACCTCTTCCACCTTCTGGACCATGAAGTTGTCTGCAAGACAAGCAAGAAACTTATTGGACCTTGCTGTCTTGGCAGAGTTTGACTGCCAGCATATATCTGAGTAATTGAAATCTCCCATTATTACTGTATCTCTCCTACTTGAATGTGCAGTCATTTGGTTGAGGAAGGCGTCATCAAACTCCTCAGCCTGGGTTGGAGGTCTGTAGTAAACCCCCACCAGTATATCCCTATTGTTTCTCGCTCCCTTAATTCTTACCCAGATGCTCTCGACCTGGCTTCCAGTGTTCAAGTCATGGATCTCTTCACAGGTGAAAACATCCTTGACATATAAGGCTACTCCTCCTCCTTTCTTGTTTGGTCTATTTTTACAAAATAGGCTGTACCTCTCTAGTCCTATATTCCAATCATGAGACTCATCCCACCAGGTCTCAGTGATGCCTATCAAATCGTATTTATTTTGTTGTACTAGGAGTTCAAGTTCATCCTGCTTGTTTCCCATACTCCGTGCATTAGTGTATAGACACTTAAGTCCCCGGGCCCTTCCTGCAAGTCCTGTACTATTGTTTCTACTCCTCCCGCCATTGGCCTCTTGTACTACTTGTGCAGTATCAATTGGGCCTTTTCCCCCTGAGCTCGCCAAGTCCCTGTCCTGAATAATATTGTCTCCCTCCCCAGCAGAACTTAGTTTAAAGACCTCTTATTCCTCCTTGTGAGACTGTTTGCAAAAACATTCCTGCCAAGTTTTGTAAGGTGCAGCCCATCCCTCGCCGGAAGCCCACATTCATGGAAATTCAGGCCATGTTCCAAAAACCCAAACCGTTGCTGGTGGGACCACGTGCGGAGCCAGTTGTTGACCTCTGCTATTGCCCTTTCCCTACGCGCGCCATATCCTTTAACAGGGAGGAGAGACGAAATGACCACCTGCGCACCAAGGTCCTTAAGCTTCATCCCCATAAGCTCATAGTCCTTTGCGATGTGGTAAAAGCTGCTCCTCGCAGTGTCATTGGTTCCGACATGAACCAAAATGAGGGGCTTATGGTCAGTGGGTTTGACCAGCCTGGTTAGGCTCTCCCTTATGTGGTTGATCCTGACCTCTTGACTGAGCTTGTCCGGTTTGCAAATTGCCGTTTCGGTTCCTCTGAGCAAAGAGTCCCCAACAACCAGAACTCGCCTCCTCTGAGGCTTGTCCTGGTCACCTTGACGAGCATGTTCCACTAGGACTGCCTGGGCATTCTGTTGAGGCTGGGAGCATTGACCTAGTTCCTGTTGCTGAAGTTGGATTTCTTCTTGTTGACATTCTGTTCCCTCTGCATGGTGCTCCTCATTGTTCGTAAGGCCAAGAACTTTGAAGCAATTGTGCAGGTGAAGAGTCTCTGTTGCCTTCCCGGTCCTTCTACTCCTCCGTGTGACATTCGCCCAAGCCTCCATTTCCTGGCACAGTGTGCTAACTTGCTGATCTGGCAGCTCCTTCATGCATTCGGTCTTCTGGTAGGTCCTCTCTGCCCTATCCAAAAACTCCTCCCCTTCCCTAATAAGATGAAGATCAGAAACTCGTGCCTCCAGCTGGCACACCTTCTCTTCCAAGAAGGTGACAGTTTGCACTTCGTGCAGGTGTACCCAAGAACATCTTGTGGCAAGAAAAGGAACATGCCACAAGTGTTACAGGTGACTAGAGAGAGCAGTACAGTACGTAATTCTAGAAAGAATAACTGGGTGTACAAGCTACGTCTGCTCTACCGAATGCCAAGGATTAAAGTTGGAGGACTGAAATAGAGTACTTTAAGTGCGCGCGCCAAAGGCGCATGCCATTGGATGCTCCTGATAAAGCTCCTCCCCCTAGCTGGCTTCTCCCCTTCATTAGTCAGACCATGTGCTCAGGGAGAGCACACGGCCAGCACAAAGAGACTAAACAAAGACAAGCAAGGCCAAACAAACACAAGCAAAGCCTAACAAACACAAGCAAGGCTAAACAAACACAAGCAAGGCCAAACAAACACAAGCAACAAACAGACAAGCAAGCACAGGCCCTCAAGCATGTAAACACACCTGATATAGGATGTCTTCACAGACCCTCTGCTCTGCTCCCTCTGCTCTCTCCTATGGGATTCTGGGGTTTGTCGTTTACTGAGGCCAAAGAGTTTTCTGGCTGAGAATTCTAAATGTGCCTCCCCAAACTGCAAACCCCAGGATTCCATAGGATGTTGGAAGTGGAATAATAGTGCTATAATAGTGTAGTGCAGAAATGGCCACAGTCTAGTTGTATTAAGACTTACTTAAAAGTAAATCCCACTATATTACTTGTGAGTAAACCTCTCAAGTGTGCATGCATAGGATGACATTTTTAGTCCACAGTCAAATTTGAATATATTTCCTTATGAGAGCATGGTAGGGAAAAGGATATATCTCATTCCCATTTCCCACTACCTCAGGAGTGCTGAAAACTAAAGATGCAATTGTGAGATAGACAAGAAATAATAAGGATTCACTCAATGCATCTGAAGGGTAGAGCAGAAGAACTAGCTGTCTTTTGTCTTTAACTCATCCAAAGCAATGGTATACTTAACTGTGCCATTCATTTCCAGTGAGCATGCCAAGTTATTGTTCCTCATAATTCAAGATGAAGACTTACTGATAGAAAGAATGGTGGGAAGCATAACAATTTTGCTTTCAACTTCATCAGTAGCTCCTGACCATGAAAAATTTCCAATAGGCTTTTCAGTTACTTGCTTAAAGCCAACATCTTAAAACCATGTTCTTAACCTCTCCAGTTTCCCTAAATTCTCCCAATCAAAGTAAATTTATGCCAACTAATGACAAATTCCATTGTCCACAGTGGACCACCAACGCTACTTCAGCTCCATTCTGGAATCCCTGCTATTGGAACTAGCAATCCCCTCTCCCTGAAATTCTTTTTTGAAAAGAAAGTCACCTTGAAATCTAGAGAACATACTCAATCCCAAAGGAAAACAAGCCTATAATTCATACTACCTTGCTGTGATCATGGAGGATTACTATCTGTAGAAATGAATGATGTATTGGGTTATTGCATTATGGAGTGCTGTGTGAACATTTCTACCTAAAGCATATCTTTGCAAACTATTTGCATTTTGAAATCAAGGATTTTTGAGCTAAAGGTTCATGTCAGATTAGCCTCCCAGAAGGCATTACTACAAATGAAGGCTCAGATGAAGACTAAAGTTAACATCAGCGTGCAGTACAGAACCATAAATAGGACTAGCCCTTTAAAAAACAAAAAACTGATGGAATGAACCTTCTGTATATTTAACCACAAGTGCCCAACATTCATTCCGTTATACTCTAGACTGACTGTGAGTCCAAACAAGGTTTTTAGCATTCCACCCTCATTCTCTGAATATTACAGGGGCATCAAGTTGCCCTCTGTTCACAATCCCTTCTTGTTTCTTTAATCTTTATTTTTCTTACAAAGAAAATCCATTAAGGAAAAAAATATGAAATAAATACCGCATAGTGCTTTCTAATTACTCATGTGAGGAACCTGCCATTTGAGAAAACCCAGTATAGTCTAAGCAAATGAAAAAGCAAGTATGTATATATAGACAGCATTGATTACTGTGATGGTTAGGGCCTCTGCTACTACTTATGGTCTTTAAAAATCAATAGTAGCTATTCACACATACATATGACTAAAGCTTTTTAAAAAATGTACATAAAGCAGGGAAAGGTGTGTGTAGCCTAAATTTCTTGAGCAGGGGCCCCTCATGACACATGGAAAACTTCACGGGGAGCTGAAGGGATGTTCAAAAGGCATTTCTGTTTAGGCCCATGAATCTGCTGTTTAAAGAAAGGGAGTAGCAAGAGTCAAACTGGACATGCCCAAATCTGGAGGCACACCTAAAGCAGCATTTTGGTTGCAGGCCATAGGCCTTTTTTATAGCAACATGTATCATTCCTCACTTTCAATGTGAGTCTTTCTAGTGGAATATATTGACCTCTTCTAGCCAACATTGGTCTAAGGACCTTTCTGCACTACACTGTTATAGTGGTATTATTCCACTTTCAACATCCTGTGGAATTCTGGGGTTTGCAGTTTAGGAAAGAGCATTTAAACTACTCAGCCACAGAGCTCTTTGGCCTCAGTAAACTACAAACCCCAGAATTTCACATGATGTTGAAAGTGGAATAGCAGCATTATAACAGTGTAGGGCAGAAATGGCCAAAATTAAAAAAAACCACTGTATCATTTAGGAACTAGACAGGTACTGTCCTCATCTATCCTACTCTCATGGTGTCTCATTTTCCTGCATAGTAAGGCTGCCCTGCTATCTCTGTAACTTAAAAACAGGTTATTGTTTGTTATTGGGATGTACAATTTTTCTTATTCCCAAGAAAAAGATGAGTATAATGAGACATTTCAATAAAAAAAAAGTCAAGTTTTGGTGAGAATTTTTATCCTTAGAAGAAAAAAGACCAGGATTCTTTTTTCTATTTTGTATTTTTTTATCCAGAGAACACAATGGCTGGAATCTTGCATGCATGTCTCGTTAGGGTGACCATGGAAGGAGGAACCTAGTATTCCTGGCCACTAAATGGCTGGGTAGGCATGCTTTACCAGTAGAAAGGGTGGTTACATGTGCAGGGAGAGAGGAAGGGAGTGAAGCTTTACACTCTACTAGTATTTAAGACAGGAACTTGGCCACTGTATTCTTTGCTAATGCCACTGCTTTTAATTTAATCTATAGATTGTTTTATTTACAATCTATTAGTGTATTTAATTCATAGATAGTAATTTATGCAAAATAAATAATATTTTGCATAATTGGACAAAACACTATTTCCTGTACAGAAATATTGTTTTCTTAGCAAAAGAATTTTTTTTCATTAAAAAGAACAAAATGTGGAGGGAAAATGGACAAGCACAAACATCATTATGCTCTTACCAAACAGGAAGAAACCTTTGAGATTTTTCATTCTTGGGTGATAGAAAGGAATAAAAAAAAATGTGACATGGTGGCATATTCCTTTCAAGAACAGATCATATAGTTCTGTTGCAAATGCATCATCTGTGCTCTACTTGTAATATCCCAGGGCCTTCCCACAAACTATCTGAGATAAAGAGGCAGGGACATTAAATGGGGGAAGGTCTGCATGCTTCTACTACCATCCCACTATTCATCTCTCTTGATTTCCTGTCTTCTATTTCTTCTTTAAATAGGAAAGGTGACTCTGAAAACAATAACCGGGACAATAACATACTGATATCAGACCTAGGTTATTACAGCTCTTTGGAACAGAAACTTTTCTCCATATATTAGCCTTATAACTAATCACATTATGTAAGTACCTTGAAAAGTTTATTTGATGTATGCTTCTAGATCTATTCGGCCTTTATTTATTTCATCTATATCTCACCATTCTCCCCAAAATGAGAATCAAAAGAGTTCACACTGACGTTAAATAAAATAATACAGTTAAAACTCAAAGCAAGCTCAGCTATTAAAACAAATTAAAGCATAATTTAAGACAAAGACATAATTTAAGAACACAACACAAGATGGGTACAATATCCAGGTGATAACAAGCCCCATTCTCAGATGCTGGGCCATTGCCCACTTGGAGAAAAAAGGCTATGTTGTTGTGTACCTTCAAGTCATTTCTAACTTATGGAGATACTAAGGTGAACAAACCCATCATGAGGTTTTCTGGTACTGTGTGTGTGTGTGTGTGTGTGATGTGCCAAAGGTCACCCAGTGGGGCCCTTTCCACACCCTTCCTTTTCCCGTAGTCTTCTGGTCATGATCCCTGCAGTGCCTTTGCTGGGAAGGGAGCGTGATGAAAATGCTCCCTTCCTCTCCAGACCAGCTCCCTGTGGAAGGGAGCACGAGGGACACACCTCTTCCTTCTGCAGTGTAGCTTAGCTCTTTCCCATGCTGCGCTGGGGAAGGAAGCACCTTCATTGTGCTTCCAGGCCTTCCACAGGGCAGGTAAGGGTGGGACTGTTGTGCTATTGGGGGTCATTGACAGAGAAAATCCGTCAATGATTTACCCCACAATTGCGCTAGTTGGTGACAGGACAAGGATGGGACCACAAGAATGTCTTGCGGAAGCATTGTTGCACTCCTTCTCCTCTCCCATCCCTTGCTGGGATGCAGTCCTCCTGGGGAAAGGCCCTGGGTTTCCATGGCCAAGCAGGAATTTTAACCTTGGTCTCTAGGGTTGCAGTCCATTGTTCAAACGACTGCACTCCACCTGCTGGTAAAAGGGCAATAGAAATGAGACCAGCCTAATATCCTTTGGCAGAGAAGTCCACAACTTGTGAGAAAGTCTTTTCTCACATCCTTAGAAAACCTATCTCTGAGCATCAAGTGACAGAGAAAAGAACCTCTTCTGAAGATCTCAGTCCTTGGACCCCAAGATTATCATAATGCTAAAGATCTTATTTTTTAGGATTTGAAACTGTGTGGACAGAGAAGACTCTTTCCTCTTCAGAAAGTTCCCTCATCTCAAGTGCAGAGAGAAATGGAAAAAGTGAAGGAAAAGCAGTGGGCTAGTGTTCATGTACCACAGACTGATCTATAATGCCTGCACAGGACTCATTATCATTGAAACGTGGTTTTCTTTTCTCAAAACCTGATAAAGGAACATAGTCATCCTCACCAGGAACATAGTCATCCTCACCTCAATTTACAGGATTTCTATAAATTGCACTTACAACTCGACTGGGGGCCTTTCCACACTACACTGTTATAGTACTATTATTCCACTTTCAACATCCTGTGGAGTCCTGGGGTTTGTAGTTTACAGAGGCCAAAGAGCTCTCTGGCTGAGAATTCTAAATGTCCCTCCCCAAACTGCAAATCCCAGGATTCCATAGGATGTCGAAAGTGGAAGATAGCACTATAACAGCATAGTGCAGAAATGGTCAGGGATGGGTAATTGTGACCCTCTATGTTTTTATGGCCTTCCTCTCCCATCATTGCTGCCCAACATAGCCAGTGGTGATAGAATATGGGAAATGCAGTCTAAAGCCTTTGGACAGTCACAGTTGCTTACTCCTGCCTTAAGCAGTTCATGGAATGGTGCAGAGAACTTCCAAATGCCTTTATTAAAGGATCTGAACAACCAGGCTCAGTCTTAACAGTTGCCAATTTGTCCTGCAAGAAATGTTTCTTGGGTGGTTTGAGGTGTTGCTGGATTACAGAAATGGGTCAAGGTCTTGTCAAAGAGGTTCCAGATTATGAAAAGAAAGGAAGAGTTAAAAAAAGTAAAATGCAGTTTTAAATATTAGATAACAATAGTAGAGTTAAGTGTATGTGTGTACAAACCTGTCCTGTTCTTGGACAGCCAGGGCCCAGGAGCAAGGCCTACAGTCAGGTGTAAAAGGCTGCACAATAAACAGTCAAACCAGGCAGAGATATGGAGGTAGAGCCAGAGATCAAGACCAAATTCAATAACAAACAAGAATCTTAATGCAAGCCAAGTCAAGAAGATCCAAAGCCAAAACTGAGCAACACTCTAGCATTTAATTGGTTGGTTCTCAGCAGCAGGCAAACAGAAAGATTCCAATACACAAAGTCAAATAAGGTCCAAGGCCAGGCACCAATAAATCAAATCAAAACATGGGTCTCAGAGCTAAGGATTAGCAAACAAATCTGGAATTTAGGAGAGATGATGTTTCCACCTGTTTTTCACAAACTACAAGCAAGGCTTATATTGATGAGCTACTGCAGGCTTTTTTCAGAGTTCAGCTACAGATGTTTCATCTTTTCTTTTCCCTTATGGCTGAGCACATTTGTCTTGTTGCTACAAGCTTAACCTGTGCCTTTTGCAGCATCATTCTTGTGGACTTGGAAGGGAATCTGACCTCCTCTTCTGACTCTGGAACCAAATATCTCTATCTAGTGACACTCTGTCTAGTATCCAGTACTATCTAGTGGGGCTGTATCTTGGAACTCCAGAGACTATTAGCTCCTTCACATTCTCTTGTTCTTGGGTGCTCAAATCCACCCTTGCTGGAAGAGTTCTCTGGCAGAACTGTGACCCTATCTATATATCTTCAAGGAAGTGTACTCCAAGAAACCAGTGGTACACATAATTTTGGACTTAAACTAGAGAGACCTGGATTCAAATTTTTCTTGAATCATGAAGTTCTTGATGCTGCTACAGTATGTGGCTATCCAGTAGCAAATCCCATTTAGTTCAGTGCAACTTACTCCTGTGTAACCCCTATTGCACCCTGCATGTCCTTGGGGGAAAAAATGCTACCTTGGAAGCCAGCTTGGAAGCTGCAAGGGTATTGTGAGGTCAAGTGACCTTAATGAGCAGTACGTAGCTGGAGTAAAAATACAAACAGATCATTTTTCTGTCTGTAAGCGTATAGCATGTGCTATATTTATTTTTGAATTCTTTCATTCACATGCAGTGTGAACGGATGCTGTAACAAAGTTCCTCACAGAAATGCATTAAATCTGTCTCATAAAACCTTAGCGCTGATACAAGACCCAGCTATAATTTTTCAGCACATCTGCACAGTATAGCACGACATGAAGGTTTGCTTTAAGAGGGTTGAGCCAGTGTGGTGTAGTGGTTGGAGCACTGGACTACAACCCCGGAGACCAGGGTTCGATTCACCATTCAGCTATGGAAACCTACTGGGTGACTTTGGGTGCATCACATACTCTTAGCTGCAGAAAAGCCTATGATATGTTTACCTTAAGTTAGAAATCATAAGTTAGACCATAAGTTAGAAATGCCTTGAAGGCACACCACCACTACCACAATAAACAACATACTTTGGTTTCCAGAGTCAAGAATTAAATTAAAAAATTATATATATGTCGTTTGTGCTGAAGTCAGAGGTGGGCAACTTGAGACCTTCCAGATGTTTTCGGCTATCAGGTCTCATCATCCCTTACCATTGGTTGTGCTGGCTAATGCCAATGAAAGTTACACTCCAACCATGCTTGAAGTCAACACATTTCCTGTTTCTGGATCAAGTGCTTTAGCACTTGCATCTTTGCTGTGCTTGCAGGAATCCAACCATCTTCCCTGTTCATCTTGGCATGGGGCTGCTTGTAGATATGGTCCTGAATGGTATTTCCCACTAAAGTTCCTTGGATTCATGAAATAAAAACAGAGATGGGGCTTGTGAAGGAGACTAGCCAGAGGGTGGAGGGAAAGAGAAGCGTGAAAGGAAAGGTGTTTGTAAAATGAAGGTCAGCTAGAGTAAAGGAAAAACATCGCTTTATAGGTAATATATTTGCCATTACATGATGTAGTGAAAAGCAGTTTCCCTGCCTGGTCCATCTTAAAAGCTGTCATTGGTGGGAAGTGTTTACAGCTTTGCAGTTAAAATATGATTTAGAAGGAAGCTGTGCCCATAAGCACTCAGTGAGATTTTCTTTCCTACCAAATTTGGTTTAAATTGGATCTTCTATATTTTAATGAAACCATTTTGTAGGTTTCAAATGTCATTTTCCAGCACCCTGGGGAAAGTGGAACAAATTATATTTTATGTTCACTGAACTCCTTTCACTGACAGTTTTCAGAATGGTGTGGGTTTTTTTTCCAGTTTAAGGCTGACATATTGTTTCTATTTTTTTTTTTTCCTTTTTAAAAAGCTTGCCAGTTTGTATGCTTAGTAATTACTACTGTTATGGTTAGTACCTCTTATTACCATATGTTCAATTTTCATAGATGAGAAAGTTACTTTAAATGGTGATCTATTACAGAGACCTTTCTGTCTGATCTAAAAGGTAATTTATATATATTACCGGTAATTTTCTTGTGGAACTGAGCCCTGATTCACATGATTGGCTTCAGCACAGTTTCCAGCATTACATATGGGTTATGCATCTCTATGTCCAGGGACTGTCATAACAGCAGCTACACGCTGATAAAAGCTTGGCCACATGCTGGAGGGGCAAGGGTTTCTCACACTGCCAAGTTGTTAATGGACAAAGAATCTGCACTTGATTATCCTTTTAGGTGAAACTACATTTGTGCATTGGTCATTCCTTCCTGTCAGGGACTTGGATTTCTTGGAAAAGGGAGGGATCTTCAACAAAAGAATCTTGGCACCTTCAAAAAGCTGCCATTTCAAGGATTTGGTCTGGGAGTTTTTGAAGGACCTAAACTGGACCCCTTTCTGTAAAACAACATTTATAGTGTTGTTTTTAAATCTTTAAAACCCAATGCAACTTGGAACCGAATCATTTTTGCACTAGAATGTTATAGTGCTATTATTCCACTTTCAACATCCTATGGAATCTTGGGGTTTGCAGTTTAGGGAGAGGCCTCAAAACTGCTTTCATTCACATCAGCGCCACCCAGGTATCAAGATCTTCATCAAAGATCTTTGTCCAGATTTTTGTGAGGGCAACACACCTGAAAAAGAAGACAGGAATCCTGTACTTTTAATAGTTGTGTGGAAAAAGCTATAGTTTGCCTGAGAAGCTTCAGATCCTGAAATCTCTCCTTCCTCAGAACCTTTCCCTAGAAAGTTGCAGGAGCCTTGTCTTGGTTTTTATATGGTCATGCAAGTTCTCCTGTCAGTCCATGGCCTTTCATTTATGGGACTACCCACAGCAATTTCCATGAGTTGGGCAAATAAAACAGTGGGTTTTATGGTTGTGCTAATCATTTGAAATAGTAGAGGCTCTTCACAAATCATAGTGAATCAAAGTCTTCTGAAAGACCATCGGTGTGGTTCTTGCCCCCAGTTCTAAGCTGTATCTTGCACATAAGAAGCACTTGGGCACCCATAACTGAATGAGAGGCCCTTAATCTTCTCTTTGGATTTCTGTACAGTTTCAGAAAGTAAAGCCCTACAAAGCCTAGTTTCTATTATTCTTAGCTTACTTCAGGCAATAATGTTTTTAACCAGTTATCACTCCAAGCAAGACCCAGGTGCTGTACATGTCATCCTAACTGGAAGACAAGTGTTCAGCTTAACTGGGAAAAAGTATTCCTTCTGAAGAACAAGATTCACAGTCTAAGATACATGAGATCCAGTCCTCCCTTAGAAGTGACCTCCCTGGTGAGAAACTGGTGCACCAGCTGTGACTCTCTTTGGACAGAGATAGTCTAGAAGCAGTTATTTATGCTCTGGTGGCTTCGTGCTTGGACTGCAGAAACGTGCTATTCATGAAGCTCTTTCTGAAGGGTGAAAACTGCAATAGGCTTTCACTTGCTAGCCGCAGCTGGCCATATGGATCACATCATCCTTTGCCAGCTTTGAAATTGGCCACACTGGCTCGCAGCCTGTGGAGCACAATTCAGTGCTCTTTCTCACTTTTTTAAAGCCCTTCAGGGCTTGGCACCCAGTTACAATGAGAATTGGCTTCTTCTCCATCAACCTAACCAAGTATTAAGATCTTCCCCAGAAGTCATTTTTCATGTAACCTATTCATGTTCAAGGCTACACGATGGTTACATGATGGGAGTGGTGAGGGAGGGAAGACAGGGTCTTTTTGGTGGGTGGTTTTTTGATTCTTACATCGTTCTCCTAGGAAATGTTCACCTGTTACTTTTTTTCTTCAGCGCATGTTGAGCCAAAACTGCCATCCTGAGTTATTTGCCTTCCCTTTCTTTGTACATGGATTGATTGGAGCTGAATCTTAGCACAGTGCCAGTACCTTGCTGCTTCTCCTAGTATCTACTATCAGAATTACACATGATTTTTTTTAAAAAACAGTTGAATTACTATTAGTTTTGTTGTTAACGTCTTGAGCTGTTATTGTTCTTATCTGTTTCTGTTATCTGTTCTTATCTGCTTCATGTAATCCAGTCTGGGACCTTTGCTGTATGATGTGTGGGATAAAAATATCTGAAAAAAAAGAGCAGACATTCATTCTACTTTTTCCTTTATTCACTTATCTTTTTAAATAGTTCCTTGCTTAACAAGAATTTATTAATTTTAACAAACAACCACAGCAGTCTGTTGTTCTGCAAGCATCTCATTGTGACTGCAGCTGTTGCCTCGCAACACTAAAGACCATGTTGACCTGACCTTGAAAGTAACTAGCTGCAAATAATTTTGTGAACTGTAATTATTTTATTTCAGAGTGATGAAGCTTAATGATGTTACATTTTAATTTATAACTTAACAATTATACCAATATACAGTACTCCCTCCATGTTCATGGTGTTATCACTGTGAACTGGCCTGGCTTTGGTAGATATTAGATATCGCTTTGATATCACAATTCGGCCTCATTTTGCTACCCTCAGCCAAGTGTTTGTGAGGCCCCCGAACAAGCACGGAGCTAGGCATGGGTATTAATTGCCGTACATTCCTCTCTCCACCTAGGCAAGCTAGACTCAGCCAGATCTTGCTTTAGGAGACCTCCCTAGACAAACACTTCATTAAGGATGCACACTAATACGAAGAGCCCCCTGCCCCGAGCAGGCACCCTGACAAGCTGGACACTCCACTGCCCAGGCAAGCTGCATCTGCATACTGGCCATTCTATTGTCAATTCGGACTTAACTCAATCATGTTAAATTCTGACCTTTTGGAGACATTGTCTCACGCCCAAACCTCATTGTTCTCTCCCAAGTCCAGACTAGCCTACGGTCATACTTTCCCTATAAAAACCCCCAGTTCCAAGAGCTTCCTTGGATCCAGCCTTGCTGCCGCTCTGTCGAGTGAACTCCCGTCGGCCACCACGCTGAGATTCTTCACTTCCATCTTCAATCTCTTTAGGACTACGAGAAAGGTGTCGTATCACCCATTTCCCCCGAAAAACTCTCATTTTTTATTTCTTAGTTAGCTGTGTGGTTGTGTTGTCTTAAGTGTTTGTCAGTCTTTAATAAAACATCGTTTTTGCTATTTTAAACTGTCTGACTGCTTGACTGACCTGACCCCGTATACATAGGGTTACAAGATCCCCGCTAAGTTACTCTGCCTCTCGTTAGCTAAAGTGGAGTGCTCCAGTTAATTTCCCCATCTTGCGTTATTGTGTTTTGGTTATTTGGGCGCCCCTCCCGGGACCCCCAGTTAAAAGGGTAACAATGGGTTTGACCTTTGCAAATTTGATTATTCACCGGGCACCTGCTTGCTTCCCCCCCATCCTCCTCCTCCCATTCCCCTGCCTTTTGCCTGGGCACACATCTTCCTTCCATGGGCACAAGCAATAGGCAAGCGAATGGCAAGGGGAAGTTGCATGTGTGTAGAAGATGTGCATGTGCCTTATCCAGATCCATCGCTGCCCCTCTCACTCACTTGCCTATTGTCCTGGTGCCTGGCAGGAAGGCGGCACACCCGGGCAGAACACAAACAAATTGGGGAGGGGGAACCCTGGAAGGAATGGGATGGGGGAACTACTTACCTGGGGAGAGTTTTTCATTTTTTTTTAGCCATTGTGAGGGTTCTGTACTCTAAACCCTTGTGAAAGTTGAGGGGTCACTGTAAATTAGCAAGGGACAACTCCTCTCATTTTGAATAAGGAGAGGTGGGTATTATTATTATTATTATTAAAATACCAAATATTTCAAGTACTGATTTGTGCTTCCCCTCATGCCACTGTTGCATCTGTTGATAGAGGACAGCATGAGCCAGCAGCTTGCAGCACTCACATTTTTAAAAAAAACTGATGAACTATTTTAATTATTTTTGAGAAGTATAGAAGAACAAAGGCCGGCATCCTGCTAGTCACAATGTTGTAAACAAGACTTATGTAACTGTTTCTTATTCACATTTACAACTATAGTACCTTTGCTGTAATCCCAAACGCCCCCAAAATCCACCTCAAAATCCAGTCAGTTGTATTGAGAGATGTAGTTCTGGCACATGGCACACTGAAGGATGATGCTTCTAGATTGTTCCCATCATCAATCAGTGGTGTGCTGAGGAGTTATGAGAGGAACTCGCAAGGGTCCCAGCTTCTGATTGGTGTACCAGCTATCTCTGGAAGAAAGAAGAAGCAGGAGGGCTGAAAGCATCATATTTTACTGCCCCATTCACCAGTGCCACAGAACTCCATCCCTGATGCAGCTGGCTGGATTTTAAGGTGGGTTTGGGAGGTCAGCTTGGGAGACAGGTCACAGACACAATTTTGTGGCTACACCTCTGATGCAGGATCTCAGACATAGTGTCTCTTGCAGCTGTTATGGCAAATACGTATGAGTGGCTAGGTACTATATCAGTAGCTGCTTACTTTTTTAAAAGAACATTCTTGGATCTGCTGTTGATTTAGTCAGTTTAAAAATGGAAGAAAGACCACTGGACACACTGTAGAAAATCACTGCCCTGGAGAAAAATGCAGAATGGAGAGACTCAGAAAATAGGATGAATAAATTCCAGAGTATGGAAAAGTTACTTTTTTGGTTATCATGAAAGGTGAATGATTCAGAGAGCTGTATTTTTATTTTTTCCCCCTCTAACTGCTAGAATTCTGGAAGAAAGGCATCACAAGAAAAGCTGCAAGATTATCTATGTTTGTGGTCAAATGTCAATAACACTGAGGTGAAACAGACTTATTTCAATACTTGGATGAAGACAAAAATACCAGCAATGAGACTCAGTCATTGCTGTTGGATATTAATCAGTAGTCAAGTGCACAGACCGTTTATGTGCTGTAATCCATTAACAGAACAGACACAAATCAGATGGCCAATTTCTGTGCATTCAAGGGATATTGATAATTCACTCTTTGAGAATCCTTCTGAAAGGGACTCAACAGAGTAATATAGCATACGAGCAACAACAACTGCACAAACAGAAATGGAGTACAATCATGCCTCCACATCACTAGGGTTAACACGGGACCCCCGTGAAAGTGAAGAAATTGTGACTAACTCTAGGCCCTCCCAAACCATATTTAACGCACAAAAAAACATGATCACCATATTCAATCCACCATGGATTCCTTTGAAGCATTAGGGTTCCTTCACAAGGCAGAAGTGGCTGGCTGGTGGGGCTTACTGCCACCTCCACTGCTGCCCCACACCATTTTTAAGAGGGACTTAGAAACCTTGTTTGTAGTTTCTCAGTCTCATGAGGCTTGTAGCCCCTATTAAAAGTGGCATAGGAAGGCAGTAGAGGTGACAGCAAATAATTCATGAATAATCAAACCCACAAAAGTGAAACCTGCAAATGTGGAGGGCTGACTATATATTGTGATATATTCTTGCATAGGTGCATTCACTTGGCCAAAATGTTTTTAAAACATGGCTATTTAATTAGGATAATGGGAGGGGGGACCTACCACAAATGAAACCCAGATGACCAGGCTACTTCACCAGTGGAATCCGGTGATGGAAAGGGAGTTGTTTTCCTTCTGCATCTATATTGTGTTCACTGGGCTTGAGGTCTTCCACTAAGCCACAGTCAAATTGAGATAGAAGATGCCTTAAAATCAAATCAAGGTTATTATTGTGTCTATGGGAAAGAAACGAACTTTAGAGACCAAAGAGAGAAGAAGATGTTTAATTATTCATGGACCCATACGGTTTTCAAAAAGAAAGAACACAAGGGAGAAAAAAGAAGAAGAACCACCAGACTTATTGTGAAGAGTGAATGGATTTGGGGTTTTATGAGTGGAAAGCTGACACTGAGTCTTCAAGCCATGAAATATCTTCATATCAGGATCTTTGAGCTCAAGAAATATTGGAAAGAATTATGTGAAGATGTAAATGAGTTGAAGTAAATAAAGATAATTATTGAAGCAGCCTATAAATAAAACATTATGTGGTTGGATTTTGCAGCCTCAAGGCATCATGCCATTAGAAAACAGTCCTGTTTTCATAACAGTGCAAATCTCCTCTCATTTTTTCCCCTGAAAGAATGCTTTTATAAAGAGAGGATGACTCTCACATTCTTCGATAGCAATACAAATTATGTAAAAATGAAAGCCTACTGCTTGTTTTATCATATCTTATTCAAATATGAAAGGGAGCAGAATTACACAAAGAGCAAATCTTCCTGCATAATATATTTTCCTCACACACTGGCCTCAGTTTAGGCCCTTTTTGCAGTAGCCTCCCATCCCAGCATGGGGACAGTACAGAAGCGGGACCACAATGCCACTTCTGCATGAGGTCAGCACGGTCCTGCTCCTCTCCCATCCCCAGACAGCGTGATCGCGGATTAAACCATTGATGGGTTTTCCCCATCAATGACCCACAATCGTTCCACCATCCCACACTTACCTGTTCTGTGGAAGGCTCAGAAGCATGATGGTGACACTTCCTGCCCCAGCGCAGCCTGGGAAAGTACCTAGCTGTGTTGCAGAAGTCCCAGAAGACCAGATTTTGTCAGAGGTCCCCCACCCCAGTTCTTGACACGAGCAACTACAAATAGATCTGATGAGGACACATATCATTCCCTGCGTATTTTTTTTAAAAGATCCATCCAGTTTAATGGAATCCAGGTGGGGACACGCATATCTCCATTTGGTTGTGCATGTGACAGCCTTCTTACTAGATATATTTTGAAGGAATTAGATTGAACTACTCTGGTAAAGTTTTTTTAAAAAGAGATTTTCCTCTGATCTGTACCTGGATGGGAAACTGCTTAATACTTTTCATTTCCTGTGTTACCTCAAAACATGGGTCCAGCCATAATGCCAGTGCCTCTGTGAAACAGTGGGGAATATTAGCTCAAAGAGGAGGCATGCGGGGGGGGGGTAACCTTATGAGATTTTTTTTTTCCACCTGTGTATACTGGTACTAATGCAGGGGAAAAAAACAGATGGCGACTCAAAAGTAAGTTTCATTGTTTTAGTGGGGGAATGAATAATCACAATACAAGATCCAAGCAGTCTTGCAATCACACAAAGCTAAGGCTGGAAAAGTTTGGATAGCAAAAGTTTAGGATTAAGTGGGTGATATTTATCAATGTGGAGAGAAGTAAAGAATTGATCGTACCTTAGACTACCCTTAGTCCAAGGGTAGCACAAACTGGAAATCTGAACAGCAGAGTGACAGTCAGTACACCAAAAGTACTATAAGTTGGCTAATCCAAAATTGGGGTTTAAATTTCTGCCTGGAGGGTGATGGTATTAGTGACTCTCTGGCAGAGTAGACAATGGAGTCTGCAGAGTGGACAATGGGGTCCAGAATGAGCGAATGGTCTTAGCATTAGGTGACAAAGGACCAATGGGAATTGTGATAGTTCCTTGATTGCTGGACAAGAAAGGAAATAAAGGAAGACTTTGCTAGGGAGTGGGAAGAGGGTTGCAGATGATTAGTTTAATTTTGGGTTCCATTGTCTCTGGAGGTTGAGTTGTTGATGGACATTTGCGAGTCTATTGTCACTGGAGTTTCATGATGATTTTCTAACTATGACCTAGCCATGTCTTGAGGTCCTACTTGACTTAGTTCTTGCAAGTGTTCGGCCAGTCCTTCCTTTTAGCCAGCATGGCCATGCAGCCATAGTAGTGTATAATTTATATTTTCCAATTAAACCATATAAAAGCATGGGGGTGTATGGTCTGGTAATATCCTATGCCAGTTTGGAATTCACTGTGTGACAAGGTGGGGGAAAGGCATGAAATAATTAATTAAACATTTCCTTTTTAGACCAGAGTGGCCAAACTAATTTTATTTCAAGCTATTTATTGTATGCTGAAAGCCTGCATTTTTTGACACAGAAAAATTACTGGTTCTGCATGGCTAATATACACTTAAACGTGGCTTTTCTATGATCAGCAGTATTGATCTATCCTGCCTTGGCCTCCCAATCTCACACTGATAAGTTTCTGATGAGATACCACAACTATTTTTAGCAACATTCTTCCACAAACCAATGAAAAATAACTCCATGAATGTTTACTGGCACTATGAACAGGGACATTTTGTTAATATATACTGGGGACTACTGCAGAGAGAAAAAGTATATAAGTAAAAGCTTGTTTTGTTTCACACAAGACATTCAGACATCATAATGTCTCTGTCTACGGTCAAATGTGCATCCCCATTATTGTCATCTCTTCTTCTTGAGAACCTGAAGTTTGGTTTACAGCCTGGGAAGTTTGTTGCTTGGAGCTGAGCTGAGCTGAGCTCTGCTTTGTAGCCCTGGAAGCTGTCACACTTGGGCTTCTCCATGAATAGACACTAGGGATAGAATTTTTTTTTTCAAAAATATGAGAGAAAAGTATTTTGAGTGTTGAGAAATCCTGACAAGAACCCTCACCAAATGATAATTTTCACAGTTCAGGACTTATTCTGTGCAAAATTCATACATGGTTGCTTTGTGCAGAAAACAACACTTTCTCCACAGGGAAACATAATTTTCTGTACAGAAAACAATATTTCTATAAGGGAATTATTATTTTCTGAGAAGGAATCTTATTTTCTGTGCAGAAAATGCTGTTTTCTGTGCATAATAATCATACGTGAATTTTGCACATAATAAAACCCAAATTGCAAATAGGCTTTGAAGACTGCATGGTTTCCAAAGACTTTCTCAAAAATGGGAGGAAAATGGCTAAGCTTACTCATTCCTTACTTTGAGAAGAAACTTAGTGAACAATTACATCACTGCTAGACACACATGACGTTATTATTGACTACATATAGGACTTGTTGTTATGATTACAATTGAGATATTCTGTGTGTAGTAGACAGCTCAGAGGTACATCTGATCCTACCTATTTTGCATTGACTCCAATTTTCTGCTCTTAATACTGCTGCCCCACTGTTGAGATGTGACACCCCCACGGGTCCTTTGCAAATTGAATATCAGACTGCCTCAAAGAGTTCCCACCCCACTGCTCCAGATGATGTCATATAGCTAGTAGTGTAAAAGATAAACCACTAGTTTATCTAGTCATAATCACTAGTACATGTACTCAAAGCAACTGATTCGCCTGGTCAAATGATTTCCCCTTTCCTACTATTGATGAGCTACAAAGAAGATGGCTCAGTGGGGAGGGGGGAGAGCTGAATGACAAGAGGCATATGGATACCTTAAATACCAGCATATTAACACCTTTGTTAAACAAAAAGTTACACACTTCTTTAAGGTTTCTCATCTAACAGTTGCTTTCAGGACAAAATTATTAATGACACCTTAATTCAGCCTATGTATTGTTTATGCTTCAGATTAAATTATGAGCTGAGCTATGTCATGCACTCTGCGCTACATTGATTGTGCTTTATAAACCTTGCGTTATGCAATATTGTGTGCATCGATAATGTGCCCAGTTTCTCTATCGTTTTATGATTTATGGGAGCTATA
Source organism: Iguana delicatissima (assembly GCA_948472985.1). Classification (NCBI taxonomy): domain Eukaryota; kingdom Metazoa; phylum Chordata; class Lepidosauria; order Squamata; family Iguanidae; genus Iguana; species Iguana delicatissima. The sequence continues at coordinate 22,680 of CAOKZL010002398.1, read as the reverse complement.
GGATAAATCATGGCCCTAATTGTGCCCGTAAATGTATACAATATTTCATTATGTATGATGTATCCATTCCAGTTGATTGTATTATTCATCTTCTGCTAATGCACACATCTTAAGCCTTCCTGGCCTTTTTACAGGAAGCCAATCATTTGGTTATTTGGCATATTTGCCATAGTAGCACAGCTTCCACTGAATCCAATAGCCCCTCAAACACCAGGTTTTTTTTGGGGGGGGGGTTAGATTTTTGTTGCTGATAATATTTGTCATCCAGTTAACTTCCCCTTATGGTGACTGTATGAATGAGAGACTGCAAAGAGCCCCAGCCATAAACAGCTCTGCCCGGATCCTGCAAACTCAGGGTTTCCCTCATTGAATTGAATTCACCCACTTATAATGCAGTTCTCATTTTTTCCCTACTGCCTTTGCCTTTACTGAGCATTATCATCTTTTCCAATGAGTTTCATCATCATCTCATGGCATGTTCAAAATCTATCAGCTTCAGGATAATCCTCAGGAGAGAACCATGACCTTAATATATGAGATAGTTATATTTCTTTCAGTAGCATTAATTAACTTAATAATTTTAGTGCTGGAAAGTTTTACTGCAATCTTAGAAACTAATGTCCTGCCAAATCACAAATAGAGCATGAAAAGGTTAATTTTTGGATTACAGCTCCCTGAACCTCCAGCTAGCATGTCCAATAGCCATGGTGGCTGGGAAATTCTAGGAAGTGTAGTTTGAAAAAGTAACTTTCTCAAACTCTGCTCAAGGGTGAATCTTTTACTGAATTCCCTGGGCTCCTGCTCAATTATATATGTTAAATGTTCTTCTAAAGGTTTATTTGAAACTTTCCGCTAGTTTACCCTTCTGATAATGTTGCAGAGGTCTCACTAGAGATGAAGGTGTAGAGAACAAAGTCATTCCAAATGAGCTCTTCAGGCAGCGTGAACTGATCAATCTGAAAGCCCCTTTCAAGAGAGCAGCTCATGTGATGCTGAGCTCAGGCTCAGCTAAGTTGCTAATTAATTGTAGGTTACTCAGGTATCACTTCCTGCTGAAGCAAGCAAAGGTTTCAAATCACCTAGACTTTTACACACTGGCTTTAACAAAACATAGCCTTTGGGAGTTTCAAGAACAGGTCCTAGTAAATATACTTATTTGGGAGGAAACTTGTTGCCCTATACACACTTACCTGGGAGGAAGTCCTATTGAATTAAATGGTATTTACTTCTCAGTGAACTTGCTAGCAATGTCATGTCTTGAATTTTTACTCCTGAGTAAGCATGAACCGCACCCTTATACCTGGGGTGGGAACTGTGGAGCCATCAGCGATATTGGCTATGTCTGCTGGGAGCTACAGTTGAACAACATGTGAAGGGCTATACAATCCCCACCTCTCCCTTGTACTGTCTTTAACATGGATAGGGATAACTAAAGCCATAAAGGTTGGCCCTTCTGATTTTGGAGGTGTTAATTTCTTCTTTAAAACGAATAAAAGTTTCCAGTGCCTGTTCATCACATGTAGCTGGACACCCTTTGTGCAGTAGGGAAGTAGCATGCAGTAGAAAATAGGTTCTTGGGCAATTTTCAGTGGGCTTTAATCAGAAGCAAGGTTATTTCTTAACAAAAATAGATGAAATAGAAAACTATTGCCTCTGGTTCTTTATAAGGTTATATTGAGAATATATTGTTGGGACCAACCAACTCTTCATCTGTGACCCAAGAGGGTAGGAGCAGTGGCTTTGCTACAGTGACTATCAAAATCATCCATCACTCCTTTTGCACCATGGATGCAGGACTCACCAGCACCTAGAAAGTACTGTTTTTTATCATCAGATTTAATAACTATTTTCACCATCACATAAACTTTGCTAATTCTGATTTGGTCCACAAGGCCATCCACCACAATGCTAGTGCCAGTATGGTTGATGTCTTGATGATACCATCTCTGTCACTGCACATCACAGAGATACTAGTTCACAATCTATCCAGCATCCCATGTTGATTTTGCACTTTCCAGGATGCACTGCACTGTTGTGCAAAACAAGATATGATGTCAGGTAGATCAGGGAAAAGCATCTCAGTAGTACCTGCAGTTAGGAAAAAAAGCTCAGATAAACCCTGCTTGCAAGATGTTTTGGGAGAAAAGAATCAGAATTGAAAAAGAGAGCCAGGAATATTTCCAAGGAACGCATCCCATCCATTGAAATCACTTGTTGCCTATGGACCTGTTACCATGCTGTACATCCCCACTCCAAGATACGATTGGCAATGAACATTATTTAATTGGCATAAAATATAAATTATACACTGTTACAGCTGAAAAGCCATTCTGGCAAAGAGGACTGGCTGAACACATGCAGAAATAGGTCAGATGGGACCTCAGGGCATGGCCAGGTCATAGGACTTTTCCTCATGGAGCGAGGGAATCACCTCGTGCCGGTACTCACCGGACCTGTGTGCTCCATGCACGGGTCCAGACTGGTCCAGAGCAGTGCGTGGCTGCGCTCCGCACTGCTCCGGGGACGAAAATGATGGCTTCTGGTTGGTAGAGGCTCTCCACCAACCGGTGAAGCTCTCCAGCCTAAAGCCTGCCCCTGGCAGATCTGCAGGCTCGCACTGGCGCAAGCCTGCAAATCTGCACTGGAGTGTGGCCATGGAGTGGCGCGCTCCGTGCTTTTGAAAGACCTGTTTTAAGAGGTCTTTCAAAAGCACGCTGAACGACCACTTTGGGTCATTCCGGAGCAGGCTGAGTCTGCTCCTAGGTGTAGACATCCTCTATGGAGGGCACTTTGCACCGTTTTAAAAACCCCGTGCGGAAAAGGCCATAGTCAAGGGATCCATTGGGAAGCTCAAGTGTTAATGAGCTTGAAGTAATCCCCTCAATGAGTCAGCCTTAAAAAACAAAAGCACCTGAAACTGCCTCAGTAGAGCAACTGATTGTCCTCAATCCATTCCCTCTTCCCACCAAAATTCTCCTTTGTTTCCTCATCTGCCCAACCATTAAGGAGTTATCACTATTCCCATCAGTGCTTTGCCATCTAATGCTAAAGCCATTGGCCTATTCCAGATCCCATTGCTTGCTCTGCCAGAGAGCGATTAACACCTTCTCCCTCAGAGCAAAAACAGGGTATTTAAACCCTGGCTCCGAGCCGGACAACTTGTAATACCCTGAACGTAGGCTGTTACTCTGCTGTTAAGATTCCCATTCTAATACTATCCTTGGACCCTTAGTCTGAGCCAAGTTACTTCATCTCTTCTCTGCAGGATAGATAAATGTCACCTTGCCCTAACTTCTCACTATCCAATTTTCCTTCCCTTCCTTCTGTTAGTCTTGTGTGGTTGTGAGACTGTTTCAGTCTCATGTGTGATTGTGATATTTCCCCACTAAAGCTTACTTTTAATCTCCAACTGTTGTTCCTGCAATAGTACTGGTAAACATAGGTGGAAGATCCTGAAAGGTTACCCCCCTCTCACAGATCTCCCTTTGCACTAATAATTCCCCACTGTTCCATGGAGGCACTGGCACCATTGGTGGACCTCTGAGTCACCCACCTTTTGAGGGTAACAGATATGGAGTTGTTGTTTGCTCTGATTGTAGACAGATACATCTTGACAATGTTGCTAAATTCATGTGTCCCAATTTTCATCTGCAAAATGTCAGAGAGTACGATGTTGTTTCTCCAATTGTAGAGGTGTGTCAATTACTCCAAGCTCTCTCAGAAGCTGCATTAAATTTTACAAACAATATCATTCAGTTTGAAACACAGTTTTTCAGGCATCATCTTGAAAGAGAGTTAATGATTCATTCACAGACTGAGTTCAGTCCTGCAAGAATTGCTTTTTATTCTCAATCATCTTTGCCCTCAGTAGTACTAACTGCACAGCACTGTATTTTCTTCTTTTTGAAAAAGCCCCTGATAAGCTTTTCTGGTTTCTCTCTTCTCAAGGAAACCAAAGTTTTTCCAGGTGTGCTGAAAAGCCCATTACTTGCTGTAATGATCTACAAGCAAGATCCTGGGGTGTTCTTTGGTATTCAACACCAGCAGAGTTGGGACTTCCTTCTGTTACCCTTCCTAATGCAACTTTCCATACTGTCAAAAATACCCCAGGGCGTTTCTTACTTCTCTACAGCAAGCTTTTTACAGTTCATGGAGTGGTGGCTGCAGGAATGGTGGGGCCACTGAGTCTGATGGAAGCAGTAGAGTGTAGTATGCCAGTGGATTCTGGCCTATGTTTACACATTAACATATCACCCTCCAAATGGATGTCCACATGAGTGTAGGTACAGGCGGAGGGCAAAATAAGAATTCTGCTCCCCTGATGAAATTTTCCTTAATTTACCAAATTTCTAAGATTGCAGAAAGTGAGACATTGAAATTTACTCACACCTGAAACTCTTCTATTTGCTTTGTTCACATTCCATTGGTATCTTTCTATGTTCCTTTTCTCTGGATATCTGAACTGTGGCTGATATGGTAGATCAGCTACTTAGCTATGTAACTATTACAGTTACATAGCTAAATAATATCTCCCAGCCTCATCCTGCCAGTCCTGACTCACTGGGCAGCAGCTGCTGGGAGTGACCAGGTCCAGTTGTCCTCTCAATTGGGATGCAGCAAACTGATGTTCCCATCTCTCTCCTATGAGCTCTCTCTGGTGTGACACTCAGAAGGAGGATCCCTGCCACATTTTTCTCACACCTGCAATCATTTGTGGGAGGGGGTGGGAACATCTGCCCGATGGATCCCAATCCACAGGAAAAGAGACCCCCATTGCTTGCAATGGCTGCTGTTCAAGGACTGGTAAATTTTTACCATCCCTGTGTGTTCCTTACACTATTGAATATGCAGGGATCATGAACAAAAATAAATTATGAATATGTAAGTTTTGGTAAGTGTGATCTTCAATCCAGCCTCCATTTCTAAATGCCCAACTGAAACTTTAAGTTATTTCAATGTCAGAAATCTGGAAAGTGAAGAAAACTTTCATGGAGAGGGAGAAGAATCCTTATTTTGTTAGGGGCAATGCCCTCATTTTGCCCTCCCCTCCTGAGTAGATATGTGCCTGGGTGCCTAACATCTCTCAATATATCCTAGCAGAATATTGACAAAGCCCCTGATCTCTGAGTGGAATGCTTCCCTCTGAGAAATCATTCATCATAAATGTTTCACCTTTTGAGCAAAATCTGATCTCTTGAAACCTCTGAAAGCCCTGCTGTTATTGTTCTGTTGCATTTTCTCTCTGATGCTGATTCTGAAAAATACTTATATATTAAATGGTGATCAATGAAGCTGAGTTACTGCTCTTTATGAGAGTTGGAGCTTCATGGCATATGCCTGACAATAAGAAATGATCACTTTTTCTGCTCCCATAAATACATTTTAAAAGATGAATTAAGTATTTTACAGCATGATCCACTGTGTAGGCTCCATTAGGGCAGTGAATTATAATGTCTATTTTAATTAAAGAGTAGGGATTGACTGGTTCTTCAAAGAGCAACAGATGGTGTCTTAACCAAAGATTTTCAAATAGGATATGATAAAAATGGAAGCATGTTCCTTTTTTTTTTAAAGACTTCATTATTCTTTTGAAGTTCGTCCTTTGAGTTAATATGACTATGGATCTAGCTAGAGCTAGCAAATGCTGAAAAGTCAAGGTGCCATTTCAAGGTTCAGGGAGAGAAGAGGAAGATAGCATTCATCATCCTATATTCACATTTATAATGGATGGTGAATACTGCCACAAACACAGTGATGTGCTACTGAAGCAGATTTGCACCCCTCAGGTTTAGCTCTGGCCATTTCCACACTACACTGTTATACTGCTATTATTCCACTTTGAGCCTTCTGTGGGATTCTGGGGTTTGTAGTTTACTGAGGCCCAAGAGCTTTCTGGCTGAGAATTCTAAATGCCCCTCTCCAAACAGCAAACCCGAGGATTCCATAAGATGTTGAAAGTGGAATAATAGCACTATAGCAGAGTAGTGTGGAAGTGGCCTTTGTCTCTGCCAGGGTAGCAACACTTAAACATGATTTCCTAAGGCCCCTCAGAGAGTGTAAGGTGAGCTTTGATTAGTGGTTTAGCTGCAAAACAAGCAAACAAAAAAAAAAAAAGAAACAGAAAGTACATTTTTTAAAGAGCACTTGTTGTGGTTCATCCCCCAAAGGAGCTAGGAATAGAGATGACCTTGAGGAATGCTGTGAGGTGCCAGAAAGCTGTACCTCCCTTCCCACAGAGCTTGGAGATGTTCTTCTTTGAACTACAACTTCCAAAATCCCACAGCCAATTATTTTTCCTTTGGCCATGATGGCTAGAGGATTCAGGGACTCATAGAACGAAAAGGAACAATCTCCAAATTCTGCTCTCTTCATCTCCCTGGTCTCTTCAGTTTCATTTAGTAGCACTGAAACTCACTTAGAAGTGTAATGTTTCCTGCCCACCTCAATTCAGTATGCTCTTGGCTCTGCACTTTTCTCCTAAAGAGTATAAACCCTTTATTCAGGGATGGACTGAAGCTCCCAGCATTCCTCTTTATTGCCTGTGCTGGCTAAGCCTCCTGTTGCTCACAGCAACAGCATCTGGAATGATCATAGAACCATAGAATCATAGAAATGTAGAGTTGGAAGAGACCACACGGGCCATCCAGTCCAACCCCCTGCTATGCAGGAACACCCTCAAAGCACTCCCGACAGATGGCCATCTAGCCTCTGCTTAAAAACCTCCAAGGAAGGAGACTCCACTACACTAACCCCTAACCTCACCTCGATCTAGGTGCTATATCTACTAATATATAAAAGTCAAAGTTTGTTTGTTTTTCTGTGTCAGGCAGGTGAAGACCGTGTCATATGATTGGTTGTGTCAGGCAAAGACCTCATATGATTGGCTGCCTAGGAAGATTCTATGGAATCCTGGGGTTTGCAGTTTAGGGAGGGGCCTTTAGAATTCTCAACCAGAGAGCTCTTGGACCTCAGACAGGTTGCTATGGAGACAAGGCCTAGCAGCAAGGAGGAGGCCAGTGTATTTCCCTCAGAAACCCAACCTCTGTATGTTAGTAACTCTAAATACAGATTGAATTGGGGAATATCAGGAAAAGTTACAGGTACTAGACAAGACAGTTTGGGAAATTAGATGCATAGATCTCAAATCTTTCTAACAAGTATTCCTGTGAGAAAATAAATTCCCGGGCAACATCAGGTATATAAGCTAGTTGGGTATAAAACTCAATTTCTGCTACCTCAAATAAACATGACTCCTTGTAAAAGTCACATTCTCCTTAGGAACAGTCCAATTTGAGAGAAGTCATCTATGGGATCAGGAGGTTTGACCTGCTTTATTTATTTGCTTTGAAAAGGAAAGACTTGTGTGAGGAGGAATGCAGCAAGGTATAAATCAGTTACAACATAGTTCCACAGTTACAATGAGGAATACTCATATTTTTGACCATTTCAACCCTCTGTCAAGGTTTAAGTCTTATTTGAAAAATAGTTTGTGGCAGTCACAATGTTGTGCAGGATGACTGCTGCAATGACTCAACAGTCTGGGTATTTTAAAGGTAATATTGACATGCTTTGATACCAATTTCAGGTCAGCGAAAGCAAGTTTCTAAATAAATCTGGAACTCCATGCACATGTTCTGGATCTATTTGTGTTAACCCCATGTACTTAGTCCTTCTCACATGAAGAATGATGTTTACAAGTGAACCTATTTATAATAGTTACAATGTGGTCACTGGTGCCACACAGGCTAGGGGACGTGGCTCCCTCCCAGCCCCAGGAAGCTCAAGTTGGCCATGACCTACTTATTCACCCTTTGAGAAACTGAACCTCTGTTGCCTCAGCCAGAGTAAAGTGGCTCGACTGCATTCGAATTCTTTGTCCTGTACCTTATTGGGGGGACTGGAAAAATCCATTCTCATATACCAAAAGCTTTCTTTACAATAGGAGTGAAGGCGCTTCTACCCCCCATATGTTTTGGCCTGCAGTTTCTATCAGCCCTCCAATGGAAAGCCGCATGGAAGTTGTAGTCAAAACATCTGGAGGGCCACAGGCTTCTTGTCCTTAATCAAATGGTCCTTCTGTATCAAATGATCCTTCAGTGCAAGCATTTGCTTCGAGAGGCTCAAATTCCTTGATGCTGCCTTGATAGTGCACCCATATCAGACAGTCCAAGCAGCATGGTTATCTCCTTTTGACCTGTCTGGATTTTTAGAACTGAATGCTTTCTCATGATATGCCTTGCCTTTTTCTTTTTGTGTGTGTGTCCCTGGCTTTGGTAATCATCCTCTCATGAGGAAACGTTTAATTTCCATATGTAGCACTGTCATCTCCCTTTCCTTTGCTTCAAAGTGAGAACAAAGAACATCACAAGATGGAAAAGTTTCTTTTGTTTTAAATATATGATGAAAGACTCTTGATTTGTTGAAACTAATAGAGAAGTTTCAGAATCCTAGGTCTTAAATTGGGAAGATGTAGAATAAAAAATTCAGCAAGTAATAGCAAATCATTATTTGTCAACATAGCTTACCTCATAATATTGTAGTGAGGATAAAATAGGATCTTTCTCAGGAAGATTTCCTTGTGTTTTCATGCTGGACAGAAGAAAAGAAGTGTGATATTTTTAAAAGCATGGCTGAAAAGAAATTTTAGAGTATGCTTCTTGTGTTTAGATCAATATTGGCATAAATATTGTGTACAATGGATACATTTTTCTCAGTTTCAAAACATCACTGGGCAATTCCATACAATAAATTCTAAATAGGGTCTGACTATCCCAGTGGGTTTTAAATAGACCACATCTCTACAGTTTATGTAGGAAAATGTGAAAGAACGACAGGAGGAATAAACTGCATCTGATTAAAGGGCACCTTCATTTTAATAAGGAAGCTTCCATACAAGTAAATGTTAACCATATGTTTCATTCTTATTCATTTTAGGAATTTAGCATTCATGAGTTTCAAATTACACAGGAAAGGAAAGGAGCAAAACTATAGGCCAGTGACTGTTGCTTAGATCACTAAACCAGAAAGAAAGAAAGAAAGAAAGAAAGAAAGAAAGAAAGAAAGAAAGAAAGAAAGAGAAAAGAAATCTGTTGTAACAATGTTTCACTTTATGCAAATCAAACCATTGGTAAATATCATTTAATGCAATTTTATGCACATTTATTCAGAAAAAATGTGCACTGTTTTTCTGCTTCCAGGTAAGAGTACATGTGATTACACTGTTAGTTTATAATCCCTTATGCACTGCCTTAGCAACAAGCTCTACTTACTCCCGCGTAAATAAATCTAGGATGGAGTTGCATGTGATGTACAGCGTCAGTATTATAGAACCGTTTTCTACAGCTTTCTCCAGAATGACCAGAAAACATAAACTGAAGCTACTGCACAGACATCTTTTAGTAGCTGATTATGGGTTCAATTCAATAAATATAGGTTGTTGTCGTATCACTTGGAAGAATGCTAAATATGGCTCTGTTGGAACAGAGGTAATGTGCAGTGAAATTCTGTGCATATCTAATCAGAGTCAGAAGCAAGCCTCTCTGAACTGCAGTAACTCCTCCTGTTTCAGGTGTAACAAAACCTGGGGTTTTCAAAAACGTATGACTCTTTAGCCCAACTAAATGATTTGTTTGGTTCATTAAAGTGTACTAACTTATGCCATTTCCGCACTACATTGTTATAGTGCTATTATTCCACTTTCAACATCCTGTGGAATCCTGGGGTTTATAGTTTACTGAGGCCAAAGAGCTCTCTGGCTGAGGATTCCAAATGCCCCTCTCTAAATTGCAGACCCCAGGATTCCACAGGATGTTGAAAGTGGAATAATAGCATTACAATAGGGCAGAAACGACCATAAATGACTTTATCCTTTTTTGTTTCATTTGGTGTAATGGGGGGAACACAACACAACTTAGACAACTCCAGAAAAGGAGAAATGCACCACTTAAAAACGAGAATGAAAGAGGAAACAGATATGCATAATATCTGGATTTTGTAACATGTAAAGAAGAAAAATTTCAATAATCACTAAACGGAAGCGTTGCAAGGTCAGAATTATCTCAAGTTTTGAGATTTCAGGGCCCAAATGCAAGGAGGACCCCTTGGGATGTCACAGGAAGTGGGTACTGGTGATGTTACAAGGAAGATGTTGCTAAGGGAAGCTTTGGTGATGTCTTTAAGCATAATACCTTAAAAACTTCAACTACAGTTGCACAGAGTGAACAATTCATTCATACACAGGTGCTGTCTGCGGCTGGGCAACTCCAAAGCCTTTCTTTTCTTAGGTTTTCTCCTCTTTAAATTAGACTTGGACTGGACAGCCATCTCAGTAGCGAATACTTTTAAACAGAGAAGTATCTTCCATAAGGTATAGAGGTAGCTTCCATATTCCTCCACTCCTGAGTCATGGCACCTCATTTGGGGTGGCTTCTCGGTGCTAAAGAAGAACAGCGAGTGAAAGATAGCAAATAAACTTGTGTGCATTGAGTGGAATAACTTTATCTAACTTGGGGTGGGGCAAAAAACAACCCAGCAGCTTGCTGTGCTCAAAACAATGTAGCTGTCATCACAACCGACTCTTAACTGAAACAAACTGTAATTTTAAAAGTGAAGGGAATTACTCACTTCATTACTGAAATTTAGGGAACATCAGCACAGTCTCTTGGAAGAAAGGGAAAATGTCATTCAAAATAGGAAAAATATAATACCGAAAAAGAAAAAGAAGCAAAAGAGACACACAACTAATAACACATCTGTGCTGGAAAGAAAAATTATGTATTTATATGTATAAATGAAGCTGTAGCATCCCAGGAATAAGACTGGACCAGTTTCAAAGTTGCAGTTATGAAAAATACTGGAAATCTAAAGTAGGCTTTGTATATTATTTTTACTCTGGATCCAATCAGTTTTGTGAGTCTTGGGCAATAGAAAGTAGCTGATAGCGATTCCACTGGCTGTTATTATTATTTATAGTGCTTTTTGAAAGTGTTGAAAGTGCTTTGCGGCTTCTGTTCTGCTCATACTCACAATTTCACTGTGATCTCTATTATTTCTAATTTATGGCAGAGGAGTTAGCTCAAGGTCGCCAAGAGAAATCATGAGCAAGCTGGGATTTCAATCCATTTTTCCCAGCTGCAACTGCAAGATCATCTAGTTGTCGTGTTAACATTTGTGACTGAGGACTATTGGGAAAAAATGCCCCAGAGATCATCATATTCTGAAGGAAGTTAAAAAAAAAAACCCACTTGGAAATGCGTAATCTACAGCAGTGACTGCTTTAGCGTCATCCTTTCTACATAAGTGGTGATAGCAGTGGTATAGGCAGTGGCACAGACACAGGTCTAAAATAATCACAAGAGTTGAGACAACCTGTTACACTACACTGTTTTAGCACTATTATTCCATTTTAACTGTCATGGCAACATTCTGAAATTATGGTGTTTGTAGTTCAGCAAAGCCCAGGAGCTTTCTGGTTGAGAATTCTGAATGCTTTTCCCTAAATGGCAAATCCCAGAATGTCATATGATGTTTCCATGACCATTAAAGTAGAATAATAGTGTTATATCAGTGTAGTGTGAGAGGACAGGAGAGCAGCAGCAGAATATGTCTCTGTCAGGAAAGACAGCTACCCTGCCGACTATTGAGCTGCTGATGAACCAACAGGACAGCTTTCTCTGAAAATGGAATTGGCTTTCTCTACTCTCTCTCTCTCCCACTACTCCAGAAGGTGTCTTACACCAAGAGGCTGTTACGCTGGTATAAGGCACCAACAAGATTCCAGTCCCCATTGCCCATTAGCAGCTGCCACTGCTTCAGAATGTTGGGAAATGTGATAGCACTGAATCCAAGGGGTACAGCCATTAGCAGGGGAACAGAATGAGGACATTGCCTCCCAAATGAGAATTCTGCTACCCCTACATGAAATTTTATTTCAGTCCCCAAATTTCTATCATTGCAGTAATTTTAAACTTCAGTCAAGTATTTAAAAATATTGTTTAGGCATATGAAGAAAAGGGCAGGCCAAGTTGCCAAAGAAATATGAATATAGGAATCATAACAATTCTAAAAGTGTGTGATCTGCAATGTCTCATTCTCTGCAATACTAGAAATTTGGAGAGTGGACGAAAAATTCATTTGGGTGGGGCAGTGCCCTTATTTTGCACTACCCAGTAGCTACACTCTGATAGAGTACTCAAACTGGTTGTGATAGATGATGGCTCAGATGATTGTGCCAGGAACAGAGCCAGTGGTAGACCAAACTAGCTTGCAAACACCTCCATCAGTTGAAAGACAAGCAGAGGCAGAGTTGTTGCAGCCAGCCCCAGAGGGAGAGGGGACCAGCAGTGATTTAGAGGGATTTGATTCACCTTTGACCCCGAGCGTCCAATCATGAGGAGACAGAAACGAGCAGCTCAGAGGGAAGCCATTTTGGCAAGATTAAGAAAACATAACAGTGATAAGGAACACCTGTTCTCGTCAGCTATATAAGTCTGTCGGCATGGCTTGCAGTTTGCTTGTAGCTAATCACTACGCAATCTCTCACGACCCTTGTGTTCTGGCTCCCTTGGCCCCTTTGGATGGACCTTCAGCTTTCTGGACCTTTTGGATTTGACCTTGACTTGCCCCGGCTCAACATTTCCACTTGTTTGTTTTCACGGACACTCCCAACTGCCGCCTCCTCTTGGGCAGGTATTTTTGCCTCCCTTCTCTTGCTGGCAGAGAGGCACAGGCAGGGAGCGGGACTCTGACATTGGTGAGGCAGAAACTGTAGAATGAGGGTGGGCCATTGCAAATACAAAAACAGCCATTTTTCCTTCCTGCAGTCAGCAGACAGGCAACAGAGCATTCAGCATTCCCAAAATGACATGATGACACATTTGGCTACCATTTGGCCAATTCTTTTCTTTTGTCCATTTTGGGAAGGTGGGATGGTTTAGGGAGCAAACAGTTGCCTTTTCAGGTGGTTTTGGGAGATTCTGGGCAGGTTTGGAGCAGAAAAATAATTCCAAAATCAGACCAAAAAATTTTAAAAAATTGTCTTTACATTGTATTTAAAAATGAGTCTTTGAGAGGCATCTGGGGGTCCACATTTAAGCCACATTTAGGGGTCCCAAGGGTTGCATGTGGTCTGCTGGCTGCACTTTGCCCACCCCTGCGGTACAACAATTAGTCCTATGCCTTGACATATAGGCAGTTTAGCAAAGAAAAGAAGCAAGCTGAGTCTTCTTTGTAAAACATATAAAAGCTTCACTACAATAGCTGCTCATAATCAAACTTATGGTAGAATGGAAAAAGAAAGAGGAAAGAAAATGGCTGCAGGTCAAAGTTTTGCAGACAGTGAGTGGATGTGGTACAGGTGAACAGACAGGAAGGTAGAAGGTATGCAAAAAAGCTGCTAGTGAGTATAGGCATGCAAACATGGCTAACTCTAACACCAGGAGTAGTATCATTTTGTTTTGAGGGGCTTTTCCCTCTAACTGAGTAGTCTTGTTACCCTTTCTTGTTCTGCTCAGAAATGAATGGAGCACAGAGTGAGACCATTGTTTTTGCATTGAATGACACTGGGAAATGTGGCTCCACTTCCTCCTTCACATCAGGAGACATTTACTGCCTGAGGCAAAGGTACCACCCCACCCTGATCATTCCATAGATGCAAGCCAGCTGGACTGAGAGATGAATCTCACTTCAGAGAGACAATTATCTTTCATGGCACTACAATGAGGACTTGGTATACACAAGCAGCTGCTTTCCAAAACCTTCATGGCTTGAGAAAGTCACTTTTTTCAACAGCAATTCCCAAAATCCCTCAGCCAGAATGGTGGCAATGCTGGCTGAGGGGTTCTTGAAGCTGAAGCCTCAAAAATAACTTTCCCAAGCCCTAGCATCTTGCCATGTCTGCCCCTGTCCTGCCCCACCCCACCATGTCTCACCTCAGACAGCTGTCTCACTTTGCCTAACGGCAGGGAAAGCCCTGCTTCACATCTCTGCATGTTGAGCATTTATAAACATGATTCCTATGAATATCCTCCTTAAAGCTGTAGAGGTGTTCCATTAACTAATCATATTTGGATGTCTCTGTGTGAGAGAAAGTGAACGCATTTTGAATCCTTATGAGAGCTGCCACACCAAACCTTTTAAACATTTCTTATCATGAATAGAAGAACTGGAAATGTAATGCTTTAAAAATAGAGCATGTTATTCTCCAAACGCCTATAATTGTCAGAAATGTCTGACTTTGTGTTCCCTGGGTGTGCAAAATATATAGCTCCAGTGCAGAAAGCACACCTTTAAGCTTTTGTACAGTATACGTTTGTATACACACTGAGCATGTCAGTGGCATTCTAATTGTCCTCAGAGTTTTCTTGTGCTGAAAGAACACTTCAATCTTTTAGCCTGCAAGAAGCCTGCATTCAGAGATAAAGGAGTCGATGCAGTGTTTTTGAGATCACAGGTCCAGTTTCTTTTCTTCTTCTTTTTCTGAATGGTCCAACTCAACGGCAGTTACACACAGAGACAAAAGATTATGATTCTGAAATAGAAAATAATTTCCAAATCTTGCCAGCAAGGTTGATTATGGCTTCTTCCAGAGCTCTGTGTTAGCTCAGTGGGCACGCAGAGTTCCTACATGAGTTGAAGAGCAGTTCTGCATATGAATCATGAAGTCATCTTTATTCATGCAGTGAGTTCGTGGCTAAGGGCTTAGCAAGAGGTTCTTTTATTAGTGGACTTTTTCATATTGTATTTATTAAAAAAGTTTATTAAAGTTTATTAAAAAGTAGGAATGTAACTCTTTGCTAATTTTCTTCTCAAAGGGAACAAGTAATTTTAGCAATTTCCTTCTCACTGAAAGAAATTGTTTGAATACGGCTCAGTTTTCAAAGACTACTCACAGTTTGAGATGTTTACTGTGCAAAAGTAGCACATAGAAATTTTGTACATGAACAATGGAAATAGGACTTGGCATCTTGTTCAGTTCATGTTGAAAGATGGATTAACAACATCTAAACATTGGAGTTCACATTTACAGCCATCGCACTAACACTATGACTGAAAGTTTTCCTCTGAACCCATCTTAGAGGCCATGCAGGTGCACCAACATAGGGATTTTCAAGGTGCTGCAGAGTGAGGAGTGAGGGCAAAAGCATCCATTCTTCTCTTGGCAAATAGATGCTTTGTGAGAAGCAGTTGTGACAAGACCCCACATAGGTCCTTACGGCTACTTGTTGCAAAACAGATTGCTGCCAGGAGAAGGCTGGAAACTTCTACACTCACTGCTGTGCTTACCAGAGTCTCAGAAATCTCTATATTGGTTCAGCTCTCTGGCTTTTAAGGTGCATAGGGGGGCATCATCAGGAGAGAGCTCTGCCATCATAGCTACTTCTCTTGATGCAGGATGTTGGCTAATGTTTCATGTACCAAATAAGGTGCTCAGAGTAGAAAAATGCTGTTTTCTGCACAAAATAACCATGCACTAATTTTGCAAAGAGTAAGTTCTGAACTGCAAAGATTCTCATAATTCCACGATTCCTCTCATCCGGGTTTTGCAACACTTGAGAAACATTTTTTGAACCTGTTCTTCAATATTTGCAAATATTCTCCCCTTCCCTGCTCAAGAGAGGTGTGCTGCATATTTACTGAGAATTACGTAGGCTCAGTTGAGCTACTCCCTAGCAGGTGTGTTACAGTTTACAGCCTTACTATTTTATTGTTTAGGTTTTTGTGTTGTTGTTTTTTTAAAACATGTAATATATATTTATAAAGTACTAGAAAAGTCTCTTGGAATCAAGAGCAATAGCAGAAGGGTTTCAGCACCTTCCTCTCTGTGCCAGTGTGACAAATATAAGTGGCCACATTAAACCTAAAGAACCTTAATGGCTTAAAATATCTGGCCAAATCTTTTGTGCTTCAATGCTTCTTTTCCCTCTGTTCCCATTTTTTTAAAAATTAGCTCACTGAATGAAGAGTTCTGGAGAACTTTAAGGCTTGCACATTATTTTGACATTGCAGCTGAGTTTGTTAAAGAGATTAACTACCTGTGGATTTTGTTACCATAGCAGGTTGTGATTGGACTACTTTAGGGTTTTTACTTTTTATATAGACTGTAGTGGTATAGCATTGGACTATGATTCTGGAGACCAAGGTTTGAATCCTAGTCAGCTATGGAAACCCACTGGATGACCTTGGACAAGTCATGCTCTCTCAGCCTCAGAAGAAGGCAAAGGCAACCCCCCTCTGAACAAATATTGCTCAGAAAACCCTGTTATAGATTCATCTTAGGGCCAAACTGGAAACAACCTGAAGACACACACCAACAAAGCATTTTTCCTATCAACAAGAAAATTATGCTGCATTACTACTATTGGAATGGAGCATAGCTCCATAGGATTAGACAACAGGGCCTATTCTATCAAGAATGGATAAGAATTTTATTTCAGTTTTTATAAGAATTTATCAACATCCACAAATTTCTTCTTAATTTGGGATGGAAAGAATTTGAGAGTTTTAAAAAATGATTGTGGATGTAAAGCAAACTGTCAGATTCATCTAGATTTCTCTAAAAGACTGTGTCTCCCTCTACAAGATGATCTGAGTTCTAAGACCCTTGGGGGAAGGCTTTCTTTCACTCCCACAACAATCACAGGCACATTTGCTAAGGGCAAAAGAGAGGACCTTTGGAACGACGCCTCCCAGCAGGTGGAACCCCATTCCATGAGAGGTCTGGTTAGCTCCCTCCCTGATCGCCTTCCGCCATCTCCTTATTTAGGCAAGTCTTTGGTTTTTCGATCCTATAGTGAAATATGTTGATAATGGTGTGATATGTTTTTATCCTGTATGTTCATAATTTTGTTATAAATGTATTTTAAACTGTTTTTGACTACTTGCTTTTAATTGCATTGACTGGCAGTGTGGTAGTTGTGGATTTGTAACCTACAATTATGGATCCACAACTGCTCTCTATTAATTAAGACAACATAGTTTTACTGCGACACAATGTAAATCCCCTCAAGTCTACCTTATCAGCCAGCAACCACATCATCCAAAGGAGGTCTGTTCAGCTATTGATTGGGGTGCAGGCAGTATGGTGTTTCTGGCCCCCTCCCAGTTGTGAGCAAGGCTACAACAATCGGAAGCAGATCCCCTGTTCCAATTCCTCATTGCAGTCTCACTTGCTGATGGGAGGGGTGTGGAAATGTCATCTTTCTTGCACCTTGATCAGCGGCTGAACAGACTACCTTTACCCAATGCAGCTGCTGGCTGTTAAGGTGGACAAGGAGGGGAGTCAGGCCAGGAGATGTTACTTAGTTATGCTTAAGTAACTTAAGTAGCTGATGTGGAATGTCAGCAATTGTTGTTCAATTGAATTTTAACTTTAGTAATGTAATATTTTAGCCAAGTTCTGTTTTACATTTTGTAAGTCACCTTGGGAACCTTGGTGGAAAAGAAGTGGGGTATACATTAATGTCCTTATCATACCACATCATTATATTGTCATAGCAGTGGTTTGGTCCCACTTTTGTCTCAGCTTCATCATATGACATTGTGATTCTCCTGATATTGTTGGTACTGTACAGTGGTTGAAAACACTATCTTTTTTCATGCAAAAAATAAGCTGTTAGTGACCCCCTTTCCCACTATGATTCAGTAGCTGGCTTGAGTCTGCATGTCTCATTGCACTTCATTATGTGAACCATTGATTAATTTGTGAGGAGTGGGTGTGGTTTGGTTGTCTCTCCCTTGAGGATTCCCAAGGAAATGAACCTGTTACTGCAGTTTAGGCCTACCTGGTGATAGCACCCGATATCACTTTTATATCATAATTTGGCCTTACCATACCACCCTTCTCCACGTGTTTGTGAGACCCCCAGACAAGCATGAAACTAGGCTTGGCGCTTAACTGCTGAAATATTCTTAAACAATACAGGCACGCCAGAAATAGTCAGATTGCAGCTTCAGGGACCTCCCCGGCAAACACCACATTATGGATGCGCGATACCTACAAAAGGCTCCCTGCCCCAAGCAGGCAACTTGACAAAGGCTGAACCATCCACTGTCAAGTGTTGCGCATTTACATACTGGCTACATCATTGTTAATTTGGCACTGATTCCATCATGCTAAATTGTGACCTTTCGGAGACATTGTCTCGCACCCAAAATTCATTGTTGTCCCTGAGTAAGGCATAGCCTGCAGTCACACTTCTCCCTATAAAAACCCCTGATTCTGAGACCTTCATCGGATTGCTCCCAAGTTCCAGAACGCCTTGCTGCCGCATTGCTTGGTGAGCTTCCCCTCAGCTCCACGTGCTGAGCCACATCGAACCCCAGCATCGCTCTCTATTTTCTTCCAGGCTCCAGGAACAGGTTTCGTATCAGCCGAACCAACTAACCCTCTGAAAATCCCGCTATCTTACTCACACCTTTATTTTCCTTAGTTATCTGTGTGCGTGTGCTGCTTACATTGTATGCCTATATTTAATAAAGATCATTCATTGCTTTCAAACAGGTCTGCTTCTTGACTTGGCCTGACCCCATAGACATTGGGTTACAAGATCCTGCTAAGTTACCCTGCCTCTTGTAACACTAAAGCAGTGCTCTTAGCTAATTTTCCCCATTTATAGTTGAGTACATTTTGGTGTCCCTCATGGGACCCCCAGTAAACAGGGTAACAAACCCTAAGACTACTTCCAGTGCTTGGGTGGGGAGGGCAAAACTTTCAAAGAGAACAACTGTGTTTTCTGTGGTCTATAGTCTTGAAATCCTTTTCTGATTTTTTATCTCTCTCTCCTCTCTCTCTCTCTCTCTGTCTCTTTCTGTGTGTGTGTGTGTGTCTGTGTGTGTGTGTGTGTATGGGTTGGGACAAATATAGAATTTTCCGAATCCAGATCTGAATCCCTGGAAGGTTCTGGTAATCCACGAATCTCATGAATCTTGAATCTTTTGAACCCTTTTTTAAAAAGGGTTTAAAAAGCAAGGGAAAGAAAGCACTTCTACTGAAAGGTGTTTTTGAAGCAGAATTTGACATCTTTGCTTAATGAAAAACAAATAAAGAAATGGTTTTTAGTTCAGGAAAACATACCCATACTTCTTATTAAGAAAATAAGAAGAGAATTCAAGGACAGATAATTCAATTCCTTTTTCTGTTATAGAAAAAGGTCAGTCCAGGGAGTCTGGAGGGCTCTGAGGACCTCAGAAACAGCTTTGGGGGTCTGACAGTGTCATTTTGCCCATCCGTACTTTAAACTCTGCTTCTGGGGAGCCAACCTGTGTAGCGGTTTGCATGCTGGATTAGGATTCTTGGAGACCAAGTTTTGAATCCCCGCTCAGTTGTAGAAACCATGGGCAAGTCACTCTCTCTCATCCTCAGAAGGTGGTGATGGCAGACTGCCTCAAAATTAATCTGGCCAAGAGCCCCTGTGACCGGGTCACCCAGAAGTCATTGTTGAGGTAGCTACTACTTGTGTTTTTGGAAGGTAGTTATGTCTAGAAACAGCATGCAGAGGGAGATGGACTTTGGGGCAGAATTTTGGCCACCCTTAATTCACAGCCATGTCTCCAAAGAGCCCGGTGAAAAACTAAAACACACTTGTGGCTGATGCCTGGCAGCAGTGGGAGCCCATCCCCTGTGGCCTTTGGGAGCTCCTTCTGCTCCTCTGCCTCCTGGCCCCAGCTGGCTGCCGGTGCCATGGAAAGTCGGGAGCCACTGGAGGTGGGTGGGTGGGCATGGCAGAGGAGAGGCTCCGCTGCTCATTGCGCTGCCCAGGCATCCCAACTGGCTTCATGGAGGCTGGGCTTTGCATTTCGATGGCAGGATGGAAAGGAAGGACTTTCGGAGGGAACCCTCAAGTACACCCCCGTCTCCTCCTCCTTTCCCTTCTTCCTGCTTCAAAAGACAGAGCTGCTGCCACTTCCAACACAGCCAGCAGCCTCGTCAGCCTACCAGGGAAAGCCAAGGCATCCATTGTGAAACCCTTCCTCCCCTAAGGTAGGCAAGGCAGACTTCTTCCTCCTTGATCCTCCTGACAGCCCCCTGCAGTGAGCCAGAGGTGGCATTGCTCTCTCTCTCTCTCAGCTCCCTGCCTTTGCCCCATTCCTCATGAGGAGAAGGAAGGAAAGGGGAGAGGTGTTGGGGTGAGAGGCCTGCTTCCCCCTTGTCAACTGGGGCTCCCCTCCCCATCACCCGCCACTTTTCTACCTTCCTGCTGCCTGAGCTGCCCCCTCCTCCTCTTCCTCCAGGCTCACTTCTTCTGCTGCCACCACTGCTGCTAAATCAGGCACAGCTTTTTTGCCCCCCACCCCCGGGATTGGCATCCAGGACAAGTGCCCTATTTGCCCCAGCCTAGATCTGCCTCAGGGATCAGCCCGCGGCTGAGGGGAGAAGCGTGGGGAGTGCGAGGTCGTGCTCTCTGCCAGCTTTTATGTCCTGCCCCAGGCAGGATTAGGCCCACAGCCAGGGGCAGCAGAGCGGGGAGCACAAGATTGTACTCTCCACCAGCTTTTATGGCCCTCCCCGGGCAAGATTGGGCCCATGACTGGCGGCAGCAGAGTGGGGAGTGCTACCTTCGTCACCCGGCCAGGGCAGGATTTGAGAGATTCGATTCGCTTATTTGGGCGGGGGGATTCAGATCCCCAATTCAAGGATTTGGTTGGCCCATCCCCAATACACACACACACACATACACACACATGCATCCACATAATAGACCCTTCACGTTCACTAGGGATAGGGACAGAACCCTTGCAAATGTCAAATTTTTTTGAATAGGCCAGTGTGAACACAGGCCCTGGGGCATGCTAGGATGCAGCAATTGCTGGCCCTGCACGGCCTTGCAGCCCCGCTGTTGGGCGCCCAAGCAAGTGCAGGCCCCGGCATGTGCAAGGATGCAGGGATCATTGGTCCTGCACGATCCTGCCAGCCTGCTCAGGGCAGCCTGCATGAGTCTAGGCCTGGGGTGCCCTGTACACTTCTGCCATGCAGATAGCCCAGAGTGTGAGGGGGGAATGGGGGGGGCAGTGGGCACTTCCACGAATAATCAAATCCACGGAAGTGAAACCCGTGAATATGGAAGGAGAACTGTATATAAATGGCTTACTGTTAAAGTGGAATAATACATGCTTTTACTGAATGGCAGTGCTTTCCAAAGCTTTTTCCACTGTTTTCCAGTGGTATTACACATCGCAGTGTTCTTACCATAGTGTTACTTTTTAAAAGCTATTTTTATTATCTGAAAGTAATGGTGTGCTAATCTATGAGTATCAATGGAGGTTTTTGAACAAGACAACTTGAAACAACTGACTAGCATGATAAACACTTTTGTTCTTCACAAGGAAAATTTATCAAAAACGTCAGGTGATGGCATAGTCTGTTTCTCTTACAATGGGAGTTCTGGGCAGTGATGGGTGCACTGTAATGATATTGTGATGTAATAGTGTTATTATGGCTTAATGAGCATGAAAGAAGCAGATTTAAACAGGACAGCCTAAAACAAACAACTAATGTGATAAGCACTTTTCTTTTTCAGAGGAGAAAGACATCAAAAATGTGGTGTGTGTGCTCTATTTCTCTTCCTGTGCTACCTCTCATGATCAGAAAAATTTGGGCAGTGATTGGTGTGTGCTAATGGCATCATGCTGTAATAACATTATTGCAGTTTTTTTTTTTCAAATGTGTGTGTGTACACACACACAGATATATATAGGCAATCCAAACATGAAACACAAAGTGTGGCAAATGGAATGGTGATAACAGCATTAGTGCAAATGGAAAAAAAAACCCTCTGCAAATTGCACTCTTACAGCACAAACGATTCAAGGGTGTGATGTATAGTGTCAACAATTAGCTATCATTGTGCATACAAATGAAGTGGTTTTCAAATAGTGTAACCCAGCATGGCATGATAAGGACTTAAATAAATACATCCATCCGGGCCCAGTCTTAATTCTTAAAAGAGTGCTTTATGTGAATGTGAATACCTGCCTATTGAATCATGATTGTATTGAATTAGATTGCCACATCTCCGCTCACCCCGAAAGTCACCTCCATCTTTCCCAGCTACACAGCAGGTAGGAAAAGATGGCCCTTTCTGTGCTTTGGTCCACATAGATGATATTAAATTTTGCTGCGGTTCATTTTTCAAAGAATTTACCAAAATTTGCAAAGTTGTACATATTTAAGATGGAAAGAACTAGAGATTTAAATTATTTAAATACAAGGGAGGGCCCCCCTCACCCAAGCTGACATATATCCCTATCTGTACTCCCTATTCCTATTGAAGTTTCTCCTTCTGGCTTGGCTCCTCAGCCTGTAGATCAGGCTGAGTAATGTAATGAATTCCATGTTTTTCAAAAGAAATACTTCCTTGATTCCGGTAGATTTTCCTTGGTGTATTATATATACCAGCCTTCTCAAATATAATATACATCAAGGGAAATGTATCAAAATAAAGGAAGTATTTTTTTTTGGAAAACATGCGGTTCATTATAACACAGGATATGCTACGAATTCAGAAGCAGAAGGTGAATCTATTCTTAATTAACTGAATATTAGTTTTTCTGAGGACCATTTCCATCAACACCCAACAACAGCTGCATATGAATTTATAATTTATTTAAGGCCCTGCATGTAAGTGAGTCTGATTATACTCTCCTCAGCTTATAAGTGAAAACATATGTTTGTAAATTTTCCTC